>AZYM01000018.1:0-348638 GCA_000611715.1 Scolecobasidium constrictum UM 578 | reverse complement strand
AACTTTACGACCACGAAGGAGCTTAACATGAGACAACTTCGCTGGTTAGATATATTGGTATTATATAACTTCGTTGTCGTCTATAGGAGTGGTAAACTAAACGCTAATGCGGACGCATTGAGTAGGCGGGTAGATTACCAAGAAGGCGATACTTTCAAAGTGCAACGCGCCTTATTTAAGGAATAAGACGGAAAACTTGTTCACTAGGTAGCTGTGATGGAATCCGCTTACACGCCCGAGCAATAAGAAATTATGACAGCGTAAAATAATGAAATAGGAGACTAGATGGGTTCTCACTATATCTGTTAAGAACTCGGACTATAACGGCCTCTGATATTGGACAAGACGATGCTTCCTAACTAGACCTATGGCGCTAAACTAGAAAAGAAATGGATCTTAAAGCACCACGAACCACCTCTCCAAGGACACGCGAGACCTGAGATTGTCCTTAAACGCCTTAGAAACAGCTATTGGTTCCTGAGAATGCGTTAAAAGGTGTTCGCCTAGATCTAGAAATGCAACCTGTGCCGCAAAGCCAAATACGAACGACATAAACCTTACGGATTATTGCAACTAAACCAACCACCTGAGAAACCTTGGCAGGTTGTCTCAATAGATTTCCTGGGACCACTACCTAAATCAACTAATGAGGATGGAGTCGCCTACGAAAACGTTATGGTTGTCGTAGACAGACTCATAAAATATGCGGAATTTATACCCTTACCACGCAAGTACGGAACGCTATACCTTGCGAAGGTATTCATTAAAAGTATTATCACAAGGCACGGGATACCGGAACGAATCATTTCCGATAGAGATCGAAAATTCACATCCTATTTCTGGGAAGAACTCTGCTAGGCCTTACAGATTAAGCGAGCAATGTCTACCGTATACTATCTAGTCACAGATAGACAAACCGAGCGGATAAACTAAACCCTCGAGCAGTACCTCCGAATCTATATAGACGACGACTAGTCGAATTAGTCTATACTACTACCCTAGGTAGCGCTCGCGTACAACGCTACCAAACAGGAAACTACTAGGATAATACTATTCTTCGCGAACTTTAGACGAGAGCTAAGACTTATAACTAATATTAGAAGCTATCTACCGATAGAGGCAACTGTAGTTACAGAAGATATATATTACCTCCACCAATAATTACAGTCTAACATACGGTTCCTAAATAAAAGAATAGCTAATCAAGCGAATAAGAAAAGAGTTACAGGACTAACTCTTAAGGAGGGGGATAAGGTCTACTTATAGCGCCGAAACATCAAAACTAAACGCCAAAGTAGCAAGCTCGACTTTCTAAAACTTAGACTATTTAAAGTTAAGTCTACTAAGGGGCCGGTTAATTACGAACTCGAGCTACCAAAGTCTATAAGGATATACCTAGTATTCTATATCTCGCTCTTAGAACGAGCAGACCCCGACACACCCGTTAATAAGTCCGTAGAGATTACCCTAGAAGACTAAGAAGAAACCTATAAGGTCGAACAAATCGTTAGACATACCTAGGATAATCGTCAGCACACGTACTACGTTAAGTAGAAGGGCTACCTATATAAAGAAAATACTTAGGAACCCTTTAGGAACTTCCAGGGATAGTAGGACTTAATCGACTATCACCTAACCTATCCGGACGAACCTACCCCACCTAGCTTAGGTCCGAGGATCCAACAGGAGAAAAAGAGGCAACGCCAGGATTAAATAGGTCCTACGCGCTAAGCACCTCGGCCCCCGCGTTCTCGGAGGCGTTATAATACGCCACGAGGTTACGCGAGAAGTCCTCGAGCTCGGCGTCGGTTATACTACCATTCTATATCCGCTTAGCCTCCTTCTTCTCTTCTAACTCGTCTAGCAAGCAGATTACCTTTACTTTCGCCCGCTTCTCGGCTAACTCTAGAACCCGCCGGTTCTGCGCTAAACGAGACGTTATCTCTTCTAGCCTTTAAAGATCCTTATTAATCTTCGCCTTCGCTTCTTCTCTCGTTTTATCTAGCGAGGTCTAGGTTACGTTTACGCACTTAATTCCCTTTAAGGAATAGCTAGCGCACTTTATAGACTTACGGCCTTCTATCATAATACACCGAAGCCCGTGCTTATAGCAGTATTCGCACGCTAGCAGGCTTATATTACCTTACTTCTCGATCTCGTCGAAAGCGCGTTTCTTTTATCGTTCGTATTCTATAATCTCTTACTTTATTTTATAACGGTAGAAAGTCGCGCGCGAAAGGCCGTTATACTTATTAAGATCGGTAGAGGAGGGGCGAGATATCTTTAACACAGCCCGCGAGGGGCGCACCTTACTATTTATAGGAAAGCTTAGGATAAGCTTACTAAGAAGGGGGACTATATTACGGCGGTAATATATATCACGGTGAGAAGCTCTAGGCATAGCCTTATTACGTAACTAGTCTCAGCCTTAGCGTATTAAGACTGCCTCGTCACAGTCTCATAAGTCTCGTATTAAGACTGATAAGATATAAGTATTATATATACGCTCGTTCCGTCATATATAAACTCTTTATAGTTTAACTACTATCCTTACATAGTCGTTACAAGTTAGTTCTTAATACTATTACGAAGTCACGATTAGACTATTATATCTATTACGATCTTAGAATATTAAGATAGTCTATCTATAACTTCATTTAGTTACCATCCTCCGAGCCCCTCGGGGTATAAGTCCAGGAATTAGGCACATTGAGCCCTGATTTGTAACAATATCCCTTTACGGTATATATAGACTATATTAACCTACGTAACTTTACGACTACGAAGGAACTAAACCTAAGATAACTCTATTAGTTAGATATATTAGCGTTGTATAACTTTATTATTATATATCGAAGCGGTAAACTTAATACTAACGCGGACGCGTTAAGTAGGCGAGAAGACTATTAAGAAAGCGATACTTTTAAAGTATAATATATCTTATTTAAGGAATAAGATAGAAAACTTATTTACTAGGTAGCTATAATAGAGGTAAGCTTTATACCTAAACTCTAGGAGATTAGGGACGTCTAGGGCAGCGAATACTCTAACGAGAGGGAATTATTTACCCTTTATAAGTCCTATAATCTAGAATTAGATAGGAGACTACTCCTACGCGACGGATTAATTTAGATACTACCTAAGCTAGAGAAGAAATAGATTTTAAAGTACTACGAACTACCCCTTTAAGGATATATAAGACCCGAGGTCGTCCTTAAACGCCTTAGGAATAACTATTAGTTTCTAAGAATACGCTAAAGGGTATTCGCCTAGATCTAGAAGTATAACCTATACCGTAAAGCTAAGTATAAGCGATATAAACCTTACGGGTTACTATAGCTAAACTAGCTACCTAAGAAACCTTAGTAGGTTATCTTAATAGACTTCCTAGGGCTATTACCTAAATTAACTAACGAGGATAGAGTTACCTATAAAAACGTTATAGTTATTATAGACTAACTTACGAAATACGCGGAATCTATATCTTTACTATATAAGTACGGAACGCTATACCTTACGAAGGTATTTATTAAAAATATTATTATAAGATATAGGATACCGGAACGAATCATCTCTAATAGAGATTAAAAATATATATCCTACTTTTAGGAAGAACTCTATTAGGCCCTATAGATTAAACGAGTAATATCTACCGTATACTATCTAGCTATAGACGGATAAACCGAGCGTATAAATTAAATACTTAAGTAGTATCTCCGGATCTATATAGACGACGAGTAATCTAGCTAGTCTATACTACTACTATAAGCCGCGCTCGCGTATAACGCTACTAAATAAGAAACTATTAGGATAATACTATTCTTCGCGAACTTTAGTCGAGAACTAAGACTTATAAATAATATTAAAGAATATCTACTAATAGAGGCGACCGTAGTTACAGAAGATATATATTATATCTATTAATAATTATAGGCTAATATACGGTTCTTAAATAAAAGAATAGCTAATTAAGTAAATAAAAGAAGAGTTACGGGACTAACTCTTAAGAAGGGGGATAAGGTCTACTTATAGCGGCGAAATATTAAGACTAAATACTAAAGTAGTAAACTCGACTTCTTAAAACTTAGACTATTTAAAATTAAATCTACTAAAGGACTAGTTAACTACGAACTCGAGCTACTAGAATCTATAAGAATATACCTAGTATTCTATATCTCGCTCTTAGAGAGAGCGGACCCCGAAATACTAGTTAACGAATCTATAGAGATCGCCCTAGAGGATTAAAAAGAAATCTATAAGGTTAAATAAATTATTAAATACGCCTAGGATAATCGTTAGTATATATATTACGTTAAATAAAAGGGATATCTATATAAGGAAAATACTTAGGAACCCTTTAGGAACTTTTAGAGATAGCGGAATCTAGTCGAGTACTACTTAATCTATCCTAACGAACCTATTCCGCCGGGCCTAGGCCTAAGAATCTAATAGGAGAAACGGAGGTAGCGATAAGATTAAGATCCTATATACTCTATACGGCTTTATCTAAGGTAGAGGAGGTGTTCTTGTATAATACTAGATCGCGCGATAACTCTTCTAGCTCCCTATTAGTTAAGCTACTATTATCTACCCGCTAGCGCTCCTCCTCTTTTTTAAGTTTATTTAAAAGATATACGGTCTTCACCTTAGTACGCGCTTTAGCTAGCTTTAGAAGCCTACGCTTCTATATAATCTTTGTAGCTAGTATATATTACCGCTCTATAAGTTATTCTAATTTATCTATATCGTTTTCAATCTTAGTTTTTATCTCTTCCTTCGTACGGTCTAGACTTTCCTATAAAATATTTACGTATTTAATACCTTTCGCGGTATAATTTATATATTTTAGACTCTTTAACGACGGTATAACTACGTAGCGGATAGTATATTTAAAGTAGTATTTATAGACTAGAGGACTTATTTTACTATATTTTTCGATCTCTTCGAAAGCGCGTTTCTTTTATTTACGATAGTAAGTCGACTTCGATTATCTATTATATTTATAGGAATCGGGAAAAGGGAGCTGTGATATCTTTAATATAGCCCGCGAAGGGTACGCCTTACCTTTTATAGTAAAAGCTTAGGATAAGCTTACTAAGAGGGAGGATTATATTATAATAGTAATATATATTACGATATATAGGATATATTACGGTTAACCCCGGTTACGTAATAAAGTCTTATACTTAGTATAAGGCTAAATATAGGACTAGTCTTATAGTCTTATAAGTCTTACTTATAAGATAAATAAGACAAATAAGATCACGCTATTATATATATAGCTTAGATTATTATATATAAACTCTTCGTAGTTTAACTACTATCTTTATATAGTCGTTATAAGTTAGTTCTTAATCTTATTACGAAGTTACGATTTAACTATTATATCTATTACGATCTTAGAATATAGAGGGAGTCTATCTATTACTTTATTAGTTACTATCCTCCGAGCCCCTTAGGGTATAAGTCTAGGAATTAGGTATATTGAGTCCTGATTTGTAATAGAAGTAGAAGGATCTTTTTAAAACCTTAATAAAATAGAAACTATACTAGCTATACCTATACTATAGTATACTTTTAGGCTCTAAATTAGCTAGGGAACTCGATTATAAGAAAATATCCTAACTTTTTAAGCCTTTTCTAGATCGGGAGAACCTCGGCGAAACTTTTCCCTCCTAGCTAACCTAGGCGCTAGGCCGAATTAGGAAAAAGTATATATATAAAAAAGGGATAGAAAAGAGTCCTCTATATAGCTATATAGTTAGATCTTTTATATTCTAAGTTTCGCGTCATACTCTAAGGCGTATACTATTAGAATTCTTAATACTTTCAATAGATAATTATCTACACGATATACTAGTGATATTATAGAAGTATATCTTTATAAAACTATTACCTTTCTCAGTGATCTCTTTACACTATTAAGTATACGCGCAATAATTCCTTCTCGCGACAAGTTCAAACAAAGAATCAAGTAGAGAAGAGAAACATCGCACGATCGTGATCAAGAGCAAGAGCGAGATAAATCAGTTATTCCTTGACTACAACTACATCCATTACATTGTCAACTCCGGAACATGGCTTGCAATCCACTCGTACGAGTCCTGCCTGAAGTCGTCCGTCCTCGTCGTCTGCGACGTTGCAAACATCCACAGCAACTGATTCGAGCTCTCCCACGTCGGCCACTCCGGCTTCGCATTGTTGACGTTCGGGTCCATGTAGTTGATGAACGACAGATAGTACTGGCGGATCGAATCGGTCGCTTGATCGTACGGCACGCCCCACAGAACATGAAAGATGTCGCTGCCATGAATCGTGCCGATGATGGGAAGGCCATAGAAGTACGAGTTCATGTACGACCATGCCTTCAGCTCCGGCGCGGCCTTGTTGCGCTCAACGAGGAAGTAGCGCCGACTCAACGTGAATGCAAGATCACCCAAGATGGCTGCGACGCGCTTGTATTGTGGGTACCAGTTGTTGAGCAAGCCAGTCCGGAATGGTGATCCATCCTCCGTGATTGTCTGGTACGTGTTGACGAACTCATTCATCTGATCGCGCGTCGCATGATGGAAGAACTTGAGGTTGAGATACTCTGCGACGTCCTCCTTGGTCGTCAAGTTGAACTGTGTTTGCGACCACAATGTGCCTTCATCTTCCTCATCGCCAATGATGATTGGCACCCGTGCAAACTTGCCTTCCTTGAGCAGGATCTCCGGCGACTTGGTGAGCACGACACCATCAGGACGTGGAATGAATGACAGCGCAATCGAGTCGTATCCAGTGAACGTTGGCACCAATGTGCTTGCCTCCAGCAGTGTCTGCAATGGCGTGTCGCGGAGGCACTGCAGTCGGTCGGCAGATCCATCGCATCCTGCAGCTTCGGAGATGGTATCGAAGACCTTCTGCCCCTTTGGACAATCAACAGGATCCACGGGCACAATGCTGCCGGAGTTCATGATGCCGGCGCGGAAAAGTGGCTTGCCCTTGTAGGTGTGATCGCCATCATACATGACAAGATGCTGGAACACCGAAATAGCACCGGCCGACTCGCCCCAGATAGTGACCTTGTCTGGATCTCCACCAAAGGCCTCGATGTTGTCTGCAACCCACTCCATCGCGCGGCGCTGATCTTGCAGACCAAGGTTGCCAACACCAGCATCGGACACTTCCTTCCCAGCCAGGAAGCCCCAAGTGCCCGAACGATACGTGGCAGTCACGACAACAATCGGCTTGTCTTTCTGGATCGAGTCCCAAGTGAACGGCACGCCCTCCTCGGGGAAGTTGAAGCCCATAGTGAAGCCGCCGCCATGCATCCAGAACAGCACCGGCAGCTTGGTCGATGCATCGATGCCACTTGGCCGGTACACATTGAGCCAAAGGCAGTCCTCGCTGATGCCAAATGCATTCTGGAACAGTGGCGTCTGAAGGACTCTTGCAAGAGCAGCTTGCGGAAGGCCTTGAGCAAAGTCGGTGCTGAGGATGTTCTGCGGGCAAGTTGCTCCGATCCATCCATCAGTCCTGACCGTACCAAGAGATCCATTCTGGTTCAGTGGCTGTGGAGGTCTGAACCGAAGCTGACCAACCGGTGCTCTGCATCATGTCAGTCATGATCAGCACCATGTCCATGGCGCAACTCACTGCACATATGGAATCGCCTGAAACTGGTCCACCTCCCCAATCTGCACGCCAACGTACGTCGCATCTGGCGCTGGCGCAGTGACCGTGACTGGCGCTCGCTTCTGCAACGTGCGATCGGGCTGAGGCAGAGCAAGTCCAACTGCTGCGAGGCAGCTCCAAACAAGAACAGAAGTCTTCATGTTGCAAACGAATGTGGTAATGAGGCTGTCGAGAGAAGCCGCGATGAAGACCTGAATCCTTCGTCCACGCTTTTGCATTCTTATACCCCAATGCACCACCTCATCTCCGCTCCATCTCCCCAAGAACCATCCCCTCAATCATGACGATGACCTCGGGAAGCGAAATGAAGTGTGATTACCACTCCTGAATAGCACCGAGCAATCGAGACCGCAATGCTGATTGATACATGCGCAGTGTACGTGCTCGTCCACGTCCTCCAAAAGTTACCCCTGCAATACACGCCGCAGATCATCCTAGTGGCTGCACCAAGCAATCCCCACACAATCCTTCCGCAGCAAGCCCTATGATCTGCATTAGATCGCATCACATCCGAGATCCCCTGTCTAGAGCAGACATATAATCGATCGTGTTCGCTCGCTTTTTCTCGCTTCATTCGCTTGTTCTCGCCTCCGGTTGAGTTTACATAACAAGTGCGGTTGCACAACAGGCAACATGCAAGCGTGCAAAGGAGAAGCCAGTATCATCCGCGCATCGTTGCATCAAATCTCGTTTTGCTCCAGATCAAGATCATCTTCTTGGCTCGCGAATGGATGGCAAATGCCCCGCATACTAGTCCACCACCTAGAGACATCGGCGAAATGTGCTCCCATGGCCGATGGTCAACCTCGAACACGAAGAGGTCAGACGACTGCTTCGAAGGTGGAAACACAGGCAGCGCGCAAAAATCATGCCTTGTCGTCGCGGAGAAGTGTAGCTTCCAAAGTCACGGGCCGCGATTCAAGCCACAACTCTATCTTCGCAATTGCTCCTAGTTCCTGGTATAGGGCAATGCGCTTCGACGGCCAAGACTTCCCTTCCTGAGGATAGAACATCAGATGATCGCTTGCGCTGTGACAATGTCGCTTCCGAACCTGGAACATCAAATCATATCAGCAAACATCTCAAGCCCTAAATGAGAAATGTGTACGGTGGAGCCAGAATGCATCATGTACAGGCAAGGAGACATGGCAAGCAAAGCCAGTTGCGCCCAGCCATCAAGAATTGACATGAACATCGTCATCTATTCCATTGCCATGAAACACAACCTCGACCAAGCAATGCCAGGTGCACGGCGCTTTCGCGGAGCTAGGGAACACCTGGCAGACGTTGCAACTTCACATGCTCACGACTGCGACAGTTCGAAATTCTTTGCTCCTGCGCGAATTCCATGCACGAAGCTCACATGCCACAATGAGGAAGCGAGATCCGAAAAGCAAGCTCGGTGGATTTGCTCCAAGTGAAGATTGGCGACATCAAAGCGCTCTGCAGGTGGCATGCCCAGACTTGATCCTGTACCTGACGATCGTTGCCCGGTGACCGGCGCTGCTCTATTCCCAGGCCATTTGAGATGGCTTAATTTGGCGCGGTGTCTGTGGCAAGCCATTGCAGCAGTGGAGGATTCGACGGCGAACGCACAGAAAAGCTGCCAGACAAGTCTTGACGCCCTGACAACCCGAATGTCGCTCGCACGGAGAGTTCCTCCATTTGGATATGCCCAGGTAGTATGGAAACTTACTCAATGTATAAGCCATCGTAACTGCATAGCAATGGACAGGAGTGAGCCCACGTTTTCAGCAACTCTCTTCATGTTGTGCAGCATCATCGATGACCAAGGTCGCCAGCGCATACTGAATGCACTGTTCTAGCGTGCTGTCCTCGGAGATGACTCCTTTTCACCGAGTGTGAGGAACTGGTACACCAATTCCGGCAAGCTTGCGCGCCAAAAGGGTCTGGCATCGACGTCACTGTGGCCATGGTCTACTCGCCCACTCAACGCGGTCATAGGAAGTGCCTTAGCAATTTGTTACACGATTGTGCTCCTTCTTGACCGAATCGACTCGAGGTATCCACACACAGGTCGAAGCATCGACTCTTGACCATGTCTCCAGAGTTCGTGCGATGGGATGATCCAGCCGTGGAACCAGAAGTCCAAGACGAGGCTTCGAAGATCGCAGAACTCCAATTCATCATCCAGAGCACCGCAGCGGAAAAACTTTAGCCAGCATCGCCATGCCTTCCGCGGCACCCACGTCAAGACCCAAGGCGTGGTGAAGGGCAAATTTGCCGTGCTTCCTGACTTGCCGCCACAACTCTGCCATGCGCTTGCATCTCCAGAGAATGCATCAAAGGAGCACGATCTTGCAATCCGTTTTGCCAACGAGCCATGCTTCCTTCAAGATGACAAAGCGGCAGGTCCTCGAGGCATGGGCATGAAGGTGTTCGACGTCGATGGCGACTTTCTAGATCCTGCAGGTTCTGACAGCAAGACTCAAGATCTGCTCTTCAACAATGCCCCCATACTCGAGCTCGGCGATGTCAACCGATGCCTTGAGATCTTTCGCATCCGCGAGAGGAAGTTCTTGACTCCAGAGAAGATCAAAGAAGAAATCTCCCAGCGTGCAGATAAGGACCTGCAAATGGCACCTGCCAAACTGCCAAATCACCACTTCCTTGCTCACATCATGTATTCGCAGTCTGCATATCGCTGGGGCCCGTATGTCGCCAAGTATGCTCTCTTTCCTGCAGACTCTCAGCTCAAGCTGGCCGAATCGCACAAGATCACCGACGACAGCGACATTGACCAACATGCCATCTGGCTCCAAGCGCACTTCTCAACCCAGCCTGCGGCGTATACGTTCTGCGTGCAATTGTGCGAGGACATCGACGCCCAAAGCGTGGAGGACACGACGCGAGAATGGGATCAGAACAGGTTTCCATTCCGACCAATCGCAAGAGTGACGATCCCAGCCGGACAGGACAGCTTCGACGCCAGGAGGCGAGTATTCTGGGAGGAGAAGATGAAGTTGAACGCGTGGTACGGGTTGCGCGAGCTCCAGCCTCTTGGAAGCGTGAATCGGTTGCGGAAGGGCGTGTATACTGCGAGTCGTGAGTGCAGAGAGAAGATGAACGTTACGCAGACCGAATCTGTCTCTTCTGTCGACCAGATTCCCTGAGATGACGTCTCAGCAGTAATGTCATTGGGTCAGGGATAATTCTTCTTCGAAGACTGGTTCGTTGCGGTGAAAGGAGGCCTGCTGTATCTGCAGCTACAAGTCAAGGGTCAATAGCATAATGCTCGCTGTGGTAATAGAATCATTGAAGACTCTGCAAGTCAATACGCTGCAATGGAGAGCGCATTTCGAGATCTGTTGATTCAAGTGCCATCGTAAGCTGGTCGAATCGATGCTAAATGATCAAGTACACGTAGGTTGTCCGCGGCGTCTTAAGCAGTGCGCTTCCTTGTGGCTTCGGGTGCCTTTGCAGCGAACTTGGAGATAGAAACCAGCTTCATTGACCATCGTAACACTGGGTACTACCCATTCCAGAGAAATGACTTCAGAAAGTAGAGTGCGTCGGACCTTAAGCTCTTGGTCGACGCTGATATCTTGAGGTTGCGATGATGACCGATCGGAGCGCGTTGCTGCAAGCTCGTTCGTCCCGCGGGGCAGGCCTGATGCATTATCAAGTAATCATATAGATACAAATCGTCCGCGGAGCATGAGTTGCCATCTTGTTAATGCGATTGAAGGCACCGAGAGCGCCGTACGGAGTGAACATTGGCCGTCTGCGTTCGATTCGGGAAGACGTGATGACGCATGCTGGACTCACGTCATGCTAAAACAAACTCTCGTTGTGACTTAACCGTTTCCGCTCTCATTTCACGCACATCACCTTCACAACCAATGCAACTTGCACACCAAGCGTGCAATGTGCCCCAATTGATGATTTTCATGGCATTCTTCAAGTCTTGGCTCTCTTGCACTGGCTGACGGCGCATTTTGACCCGCTGATATGTCAGCACGCTCATGTTCTGTCGGACGAGCGTCCCCTGATTGTGACAACACGTTGGGTGACAATACGCCCTTCCCCTGCTCATATAAAGCCTGCACTGTGTTCCAAAAGACTTCACGTCGCTACCTAGGTGACCATGGCACAACTGAACCCATACGCTGAGCCACATCGCAACCCACAAGGCCCTGGAGACGCGCGCCCAACAGCTGCTCAAGTTGTCCAAGACCAGAACCTAGACTGGACTGGCAAAGTTGTGCTCATCACAGGATGTTCACCCGGTGGTCTTGGACCAGAGACTGCAAAAGCAATTCACCTGACCCGCGCTGATGTGTTCATCACCTCACGAAGCGCCTCCAAAGGCAGAGAGATTGCTGACGAGATTCTCGCTGATGGCAGGCCAGGCAAAGTCGAAGTGGTCGAGATGGATTTGGGGTCATTTTCGAGCATTAGAACTGGTGCAGAAGACTTCTCAAGCAAAGCAGGAGGCAAGCTTAATGTCTTGATCACCAATGCAGGTTCGTCATGCAACACCGAACCATCAACACTTTCACTCACGCATTGCAGGACTCATGTTCGCTCCGGAAGGCAAGACTGGAGATGGCTTCGAAACGCATATCGGCACAAACCATCTAGGCACGTTTCTGCACTCACTACTCTTCTCGCTCCACGTAGACTAACAGTCGCCAGGCCACTTCTACCTCTTTCATTTACTGAAGGATCAGCTCATCAACTCAGCAACTCCCGACTTCAACTCACGCGTCGTATCTGTCTCTTCCGGTGCTCACCGCTACGGCAAGATCAACCTTGACGACCTCAACTTCGAGCATTCTAAATACGACCCACAAGCCGCGTACGGGCAGTCCAAGCTGGCAAACATCCACTTTGCGAATGAGCTCGACCGCCGCTACAAGTCAAAGGGTGTCCGCGCCGTCAGCATACATCCTGGAGGAATTTTCACCTCAATCACACGCTTCGTGCCTCACTTGACCGACATCGACTGGAACTCCGATATGGGCAAGACCATGAAAAATCCTGCTCAAGGTGCAGCTACCCAAACATGGGCTGCAGTTGCCAAAGAGCTCGAAGGAAAGGGTGGAATCTACCTCGATGAAGTCGCTGAAGCCGAGGCCGTCCCTGCAGATCACGCTTACTACCTTGGAGGATACGCCCCTCAAGCATTTGATCCGGAGACGGAAAACAAATTATGGGAAGCAAGCTTGAAACTCACGGGCATCGGCGACGCATCATGATCAAGGAGTATTTCTTTCTTGCTTTCCACGCCAAAGCCAACTTGCAAAAAGCCACGCTCGAGTTATGCAAGCTGTCGCACCACCAAGTCCAACACCCCGCCATGATTTGTTTTGCCCCCACGCAACACGCGAAGTCCAGTGCTGATCTTCCTGTCAGACATGGCGATCATTTTACTTCTTTTCATTATCTGCGGCATTCATAACAATACCACGATGCTCTCCTGCGGCTTGCTCAGGCCTCAAAGCCATCGTCGTCTTTGATGCCACTAGTCATGACTCCGAGTCCAACTGCAATGTTATTGATAAGTCGTCAGGATGTCCAGGCTGGCGATCGAGGACGCGATACTATCCCTGCGCTCTCCGCAATAGCTGGGGTTGCATGGATAGCAGTGCTGCTCCGCACATACACACGGGTGTTCGTTGTTCGACGATTCCATGTCGAAGATTGGCTCATGCTCGCAGCAATAGTAAGTGACATCGAAGATGTACATTGCACCTGGCTCATCCTTCGATTAAGATGATCTTCTCTGGCTACTGCGGCACCGTCATCGCAACCTCTGCGCTTGTCTCTATTGGTGAACATGCGAGGATCACCGAGCACACACTTCTTCAAACCATTGAGGTACGACCAGTCGACACCACCAACAAGAACAATTGCTGATACTTTTTTACCAGCTTGTCATCGCCTCCGAGACATTCTACCTCGCCACCTTGATGACGCTCAAATTTTCTGTTGGGCTTTTCCTCCTACGCATTGCAGCCAAACCGTGGCAGCGACGCGTCATTCTTGCAGTCATGGTAGTCTCTACAGCATTCAGTATTGCGATGATCTTGTTCGTAGTTCTTCAATGCGGCAGCTTCGTCGGCATCTCCCAATTTGTCGCCAACCGCGTTGCAGGGAAATGCGTATGCACCGATGTCCTGCTCGGCATGGTCTACGCACATGGCAGCACGACAGCACTGACCGATTGGATCTTCATCATACTTCCATTCTTCATCGTGCAGACCGTCGACATGACGCAACGAGAAAGAGTAGCAGTCGCAACCCTGCTTGCCTTCGCATCGGCAGGCGCCATCGCAGCAATCGTGCGCTTCCTCTACATCCCCTCCCTGGCTGTCCCAATCACAAGCTACTTCACGCAATCTGCTCCGATCTCGATATGGTCCGGTATCGAACCTGGTGTTGGCATTATTGCCGCAAGTGCGGTCTGTCTACGACCAATGCTTCGCCATCATTTTGGCTGGTTCATGCCAGCAGCTAGCAAGCCAGGACGGCAGCGCCAACTCGCAAAGCTTCGCTCCGAAATGTCTCGTCACGCGCTGGCGCAAGTTCACTCCGGCCCGGACCTGTCGAACAAGGATATCGATGACATGCAGCTTGATTGGAGAAGTGCAAGGAGTATGGCCTGCAAAAACAGCGAAGAAACGATAGGCTGGCCATTCGCGATCGCAACTGATCAAGCGATGCCCACACGCCCGATGAAACATACGCACCTCCCACGCCCTCCGCGCATCAGCCATGCTTCTCATTCTTCCAGGCAAGGATTGCCGCTGGAGCTCTTTGGGCACACTGAGAACATGCGTCGAGACAGTTGGATATGACGAACGGCAATGGGAAGAAGATAACGAAGGATCCTCCAAGGGATTCACATTGGCATGTGCCTGGCCAGCTAAACTTTGTTCGCGGTAATGCACTGATCCATCTTCGTCCTTCACTTCTCTTGTGCGTGCGATCATGGCCCTGCAAGAGCTTCACCTCTGTCACACTCTCACGTTCTGATGATGTATTCCTCGTCATCATCCAATGCTCAGGTCCTGTTGTACTCTTGTCTGGAGTCCATCGCCCCAACCATCCCCAAAGACTCGACGGCCATGTCTTCCAAGTATCTATACTCGCTTGTAGGCGAGCTTTGGGTGTCGCACCGTTCCTTCATCTTCCCATTGCCGCTCGTAGATGGCCCTACATGGGCAATACCCTGCGGCCGCTCTGCAGAACCAACATCGGCATTGCGACGCCTCTTGGGGACGAACAGAGTCTCGGACTGAACTGGCGCTGCAACGACACGTGTCAAGGTCGTCGCTGGTGGCTCCTCATCCATTTCCATTGCCATGACCTCCGGGCTCAGAGTGTCACTAAACCCGCAACAAAACCGCTTTGGAGCCGGCGGCTCTGTTGGCGCGCTATCCGGACGGCAACGCTTCAGTGGTCGCTCAACACATAAATTGAGACATCTTTGGCCGAAATATCTCTGGGGTCTCGATGCTGACATATGAGCTTCCGTGAAGCATGGACCCGGAGCGATTTTTTCGTTTTGCCGACATGACGGCGGCAAGCAAGTGGGGAGTTCGAATGGGTACGGATAAGCCATCCTGACGATTTGTCTAGATCCGTTAGCTGGAGGAGTGTGATATGGAGCAAAGCAGCTCCTGGAGATTCGACCCACTGATGGAACGTGCTGTTGCAGTGGGATCCCGAATACCTCGAGCTTGACTTGTGTCGAGATACTTTCGTCGGCTCGACGTTAGGAGGATGGATGTGCTGAAAGCTGACCAAAACGCGCTGCACTGCTTGATTGGGGTGTGTTTGATCGCTTTGCGCTGCGAGTTTCTGCAAGTTTCTGCGAAGCCGTGCAACGTGCAGGTCGTTGGACTGATGTATGTCGCCGAGATGAGATGCCTGCGAAATTGTGTCGAAGAGCACTTATCGGCACGAGTGAGATTTCTATCTGTGAGATGATGGATAAAAGTCGAGCCAGCGGCCAAGTGTCTTCCAATAAGTACTTCAGTAAACTTTCGAGTCGGCCTGGTGCCATGGTTCAGTGGTAAAGCAAATGGTGTTTGCCTTTCCAGCAGAGTTCGTAGAAAGAGTATCGTGACACATTTCCCATGACATTTCGAGCAACATCGGCTAAGCAACAAGAGTCTGCTCGAAAATGCGTGCGGTCTTGTCATATACCTCTACTTGACACGATCGTGTACTTTCGTCCAATCATAACATCTTCGCCTCAGAAACACACACCATCAACGGAGGACGTTCCCAAGTCAAGAATCCTCGCTGCCTATTCCAATGCTTTGACTCATCGCAGAGCTTAAAATCGAATCGCAAAAGCAGAGTGCAGAACACAAGTCGAAGCATAATCTGTGCTAGCCGCTGTCCAATGCAGTTGCGTGGTCCGAAAGAGAAGGACTGCACAACTTCAAGATTGTCGTCAAGGTGTGCTTCAGGCCGCTGATCGCGTGGAAGCCATCTCTCCGGCACGAAATGTGCTGGTTTATGGAAGTTGCGTGGACTGCGAAACGTGGAGTATGGATGAATGCCCACTACAGTCTGTCGCTCGTCAACAAAGTTTCGAGCTTTGGAAAGCTATAACTCACCCCCAGCGGAACGTGAAACCCCTCAATAATCTCTCCAGGCTGATTGACGACATGTGGAATGGTGGCAGGCCCTGGTGGATACAGACGCAGCGACTCTTGGATGCAATAACCAAGATACTCGCAATCGCCGATCGAGCTCATATCGACTTCCTGTGCGCTTCGGAACCGTGTTCGAACCTCGGTCACCAACTTCTCGTAGACTTTCGGGTTCGCGCAAAGATGGAATAGCAGCCCACTCATCGCAGCACCGCTCGTGTCGCTCCCTGTGACCAGCAAAAGACCAGCATTTTTATGAAGCTCTTTTCGACTCACTCCTTCAAGTGCTTTACTGTCCTTTTCGTGCTGCATTTCGAAATAGCTTATCCAGTCTTTCCGACCGTCACTGCGGCCTTCATCCAACCTCTGATCGACCATCTTCTCCGAAGTGTTCCAGAACAGCTTTGCAGAGTCAGCGAGCGGCTTCGGTGTCAACTTCGTCAAGATGCCAGCCAGCTTGTAGTACGTCGCCATCTGGCCGAAACTCATGGCTTGTATCGTGTCGAAAAATGTCGCATACCATGCATCGTGACGAACATTCTCTAGCGCACAGAAGTCCTTGCCGAATAAGAGATCGCCTGCCAGATCAAAGGTGAACAGGCTGTAGAACAGCTCCATATCCACTTTAGCGGCGCCACTTGATGCTTGTGCACATGCATCTTGCACCTTCCCGACAAGTTGATCGACGTGCTTGAGTAGGATGCCTTCTTGCTCTCTCAGTGCCGAATCGCGGAATGCTGGCTCTAAAGCGCTACGCATCCTTCGATGCACTTCTGTGCTTGACACTATGAGATATGATGGTCCGGTACTGCTCACTTCAGCTCCAAGATCAGGGCTGAGAAGTCCAGTACCACCCTCTGACTTTGGCATCTCTGGCCGCTTGCCGCGGATCGTCTTCCATGTTTGTAGACTTGTTGCCAGGAATGACACCTCATGCGGTCCGATTCGCACAGCTGGGCCGTATTGCTCATGGAGATCCGATAACCAGAATGGCAGGTTGCCTCTGAAGTTGTGGACGAACCATGGCAATTGAGTCAATGCCAGGAGTCTCGGACCAGGCACTTTGGCAAGAGGATTAAGCCATAGCTGATAGAGACAATAGACAGCCAGCGAAACAGCGAGAGCTGACCAAGCAATCGCCGCAACGAGCATCCCTCAGGAAGTTGCGACGGTGCACGCGTGCGACTAAAGAACGCGACGCCGATTGGTTCAATCTTTGAGACGCATGATGCGAAATGCGCAAGGCAGCTTTCTCGCTCATATGGTTGCGTTTGTCACAATGAGAGCGTGTACAGAAGGAGGTCGACGGTAGTTCTTCCGAATCGGGTCGTTCACCAATGGTTCGTGCGCTGGATCATTCACGTGCCCATCATCATACTATGCAACACAACATTCGATTCAAGTCGCCGTACATATCTGGAAGATCGACTTCAGATGATATATTGGAAGCAAAGCTGCGAGAAAATCAAGGGGTGCAGTTGAGTAACACCTCGTGACTGGCATGGGTATCATAGTATATTAAAATCATATCATACAATCATACAATCATACAATCATACAATCATACAATCATACAATCATACAATCATACAATCATTATACAGACGTATTGCGCAATTCCGCTAGCGTCGACCACGACATTCTGCAATCATCTCACGCGATGCTCACTTTCCCCTTCCTGTATCTCGTAAAGCTCATCATCTGCTGTGACGGCATACACGCGACGCCTCTCTCTTCGACTGGCACGCCTTCTGAGCTGCGCGGCAGCATCATCTTCCCCTCTCCCCTGATCCCCAATAGCCCGGTACTCCTGATCTTGCAGACGCCGCGCTAGAGCTTCATCGGCTGCTTCTTGCTCTCGCGAAGACAGGGGCACAGCAGGCACGGTCCTTCGCCGCCGCTCTCGTGGCCGACCCAGGTTTTCTGGTCGGAACAAATCTCCTGGATTCAGTGGATCAAGCGGCATGTCTCGACGATCTCTAAACGGTATTGGCCCATCTCGTCGATTTGATCTTGGATTGAGAAAATGCTCGAACCCCTCCAACAAAGGCGGCGGAGGAGGCAAATCTCCTATGCGTATGTCTAGGGGCGGCAGAGGTAGGGCTTGTCCTGGATCAAGAAATCCATCCACACCCAATTCAGGTGGCAAGTTGAACCATGGACAGTCGCACGTCTTCCACTTCTGCCCGCAGACCATGCAGAACTCGGCATTGCACCGACAACGCATGTGATTGCATCCCTCGCTGAGCTGAACCATGGCTCTGCAGCTATAGCATCGCTGCCACCCTTCTTCCTTGCCCAGATCCAGCACTCTCTTCGTGGACTCGTCATTCTCACACTCCCGACCGCCATGCCACTTAAGTCCACATTTCTGGCAGACCTTCGTCTTGCAGTCCTTGCATGTGCCTCTCTTGCGACCAGTCAACAGATCTCTGTCGATGTGCTTCGGCTTGATCCACTTGCCGCATCCTTTGGTCGGACAATACAGGCGATGCTTGGTGGTGTACTCGGCATATTTGCGGTTCCAGAGTGCCTTGAACGTCGTGTTGAACAGTTTGTCAACATGTCGCAGTGGAATCATGTTCTCGGTGCAGCATCTGGGCGGCATGAGCTGCGGGTCTGTCGTGGAAAGTGTGAAGATGCGCTTCAGACAGGAGTGGCACATCCGATGTTTGCAATCCAAAAGAGCCGTCCTATTCTTTGGCAGATCGTCCATACACGTAACACACTCGACTTTGGCTGCTACAGGAGAAGCTGGCGTGGTTGTAGTGCTACTCGTGCTCTGTACCGACGTCCTCGAGCTCTTCCGTTCATCGCTCTGTCTCGGACTAGCTCTTGACCTTGTACTTGCAGTCCGGTTCGCAGCTGCATGTGGACTCTCGGACGTGACAGACTGCGTACTGAGATCCACAGTGTGCCTCCTCCTTGTTGCAGGTCTTGTCACCGCCGCTGATCTCGACGACGGACTTCTCTGCGCCACCGCCGACGTGTTTGGCAGTAAGAGTCGCTCCAACAAGCCTGGCTGCCTTACCGATTTCCTCCTCGTGCTTCTCGTGCTCGCCGTGTCGGACGCGTCGGAGCTGCCCTGTCCTCCACGCAACCAGGCCTGTCTCTTCTGTATCTGCGCCAGCTCTTGCGACGTCAACGATACCACGTCTGCTCCTGTCCGTGCATGTTTGCAATCAAGGCTTGAGTTCCCGACAGCGCACGGCGCATCTCCATCTACATCTTTTTCTTCCTCTTCTGGCTCATCCTCTGAGTCATCGTCGGTTTCGTCCTCTGATGTGCGCGCCTCAAGATTTCCAATCCTCGCATCTTCCTCATCTGCCGTGACGTGGTCCAAGGTGCGACTGTAAGCAACTTCGCTACTGCTCCTGCTGAAGGGACTGATAATGCTGGGCGAGGCTGGACCGGCCGCCATCACTCAGCCTAATCGCGATTACGAGTGTTCGTGAAATTACGCAGCAAGCGAACTGAAGGGACAATAGATGTGAAAGCACCAGGCTACGACGCGTAAAGAAAAGGATCTCCAAGTCATCACGACGTTGGAGGTCATCCGTGAAGTGTGGTACGCTGCGCAGGGGCGCGAAACACCATCCAGCGATCTGGGTGGTCGCGATATGCTCGGTTCGCTTACTGGTCCATGCGTCTGCATACGATGAAGTTCGCAGCGAATCACGCATGCTTCTGGGCTGGCAGTACTCTGCGAGGAGTGGCAAGGATCTCTACGATCAAATACTGACATAGTCGTAGAGGCAAGACGGCACAGCTATGTATCAAAAGTCCTGTCATTATGCTGATGCTTCCGCTCATCCTGAGCTTTGAACCTGTTCATGAACATAACGCCAGACACATGCACAAATACGACGCGTCCAGCTTAAGCAGCAACAGCTTTGAGCGCAAAGCCAAACAACGAGTCCATCTGCACCCACTGGCGACCATTCTTCTCCAAGTAGCCCTTCACAACCCCCCTAAGCGTCTCCCATCTCGCGCGATTTACCTCAGCAAGCACACTGATCTTCTCCTTCTTTTCAGCTGCAATACGTCCTTCACGAGCTTCCTTCTCGGCCTTCTCTTTCGCATTCTCAACGTCAAACAATTTGTTCAAGAACAAAAGCTGGTTATACAGCATCTTCTCCGTGTACTCGGGATGCATTTTTCCAAGACAGCCATACCCAAGTCCCTTAGGTCCCAAGCATCGATGGCCGTAAACACTCATCTGCCTTGTTCGAGACCCGCATGACGGGTCGTCACAGACCAGCACGTTCGCATAGAAGCGCGCAATGTGCTGTCGGATTTGCGACTCCATCTGTGCCACGAGAGATATGTTGGGAACAATTTTGCCGCAGCTCGAATTTGGACACGCGATTCCCTCATGAGTGACAATGGCATCCTTCTCCGCAGATGTGGAGTCAATCGCGGGAATGAGTCCTCGGTAGCCAAATGTCGTCTTGCACATACGGCATCGCAAGTGAAGCGGTAGGGCGTCCTTGAAGCGCACAGCATCTGGGATCTGACTCTCCAGTGGCTGAATCTCCTGGTCATTGGCGTTGGCAGTGCCGCTTGCGCTGCTCACACGGTACTTGCTGGTGTCCAGACCCAGGCACTCTGCCAGCATGGTAACATTCGTTCCACTGATGGGTGCACAGAGACGCTCGACTGGCGGCAAGATCTGCTTGTGCAGATAGTAGTCAATGTCTGGCTTGAGTTCCGAGTCGGCCTTCAACACATCGTCCACAGGGAAGGCGTTCTTTGCGGCATTCTCAGCAGATCCACCACTCTCGCCAGTGATGATGAACGACATGACATCCTTCGCCTTGACGTGCTTGCCCTTCGCCATCTTCTTTAACGCAACCTGGACAGATGGCATAGAACCACCATTCGGATACTCCTGCGGTGCTTTTCCGAGCTGCGTATGGATGATGTACTTAACTGCAGGCACGCTAAACTCGCGCATCTCTGACGCCAGCTTCCGAAGGTATTCGTGGATGTTCTCGACGACCGTATCTGGCTCTTCACCCGACAACAAGAATGTGAGGAGTTTCCTGTAATCATGTGAGACTCGTCCAGCTTTCACATCGACTGGCAACTCACGATGAAGTGTCCTTGGACAACTGGCAGTACTCTCGTCGCCTCATGTCCAGACCCTTGACTTCCAGCTTCTCCACAAACTTGCCATCCTTCTCGACCATGTTGATGGCAGCATACTTCTTCTTCGCATGCAGCAAGATCCGACGGAAGACGTTGTCAATGTCGATCTCGAGCAATCGATACCGATCATTGACCTGCTTCTTGAACTCATTGCCGATCTTCAGCGCGTCCTGAATGTTGTCCATGTTGGTGTTGATCATGACCGAATCGGTATCACCATAAATGACGCGAAGCATGCTGCTCTCCGCAAGCTCCTTGGTGCTGCGCAGAATCTCTCTGCCCTTATACGTCGTGAGCATGGCCAATGGACGGGCATAGAACCGAGACTTGGTGTATCCCAAACAACCATACATGGAGTTGGCTGTCAACTTCAAAGCCAATTGCTTGATGTCCCATGTGGCAAGCTGGTCCTGGGTCGCAGTCTTGTCCTTCATGAGCTTCTTGACTTCTCGCCGACGGCTGACAAGTGTAGCGATAAGCTTGGGAAGAATGCCTTGTCCTTGCTCGGCGTCTGGTATCTCTGGCACCTTCTCGTCGTCCTCGCTGAAATCGGCTCGCTCGACCGTGGTGAAGCAAATGTTGAACTCCTGGATGATGCTGGGGTATAAACTGTTGAAGTCCATCACCAGAATGACCTTGTCATACAAGCCCTTCTCTGGCTCGAACACAAGACCACCCTTGTACTTGTCCTTCTTCTTTGCATCAGCACCGCCTTCTTCACCCTCCTCGTGCTCTTCCTCGACCTTCTGCTTGCCTTTGCCCCAAATCTTATCGGGACAGATGTACTTGTTGCGGTGGAATTCGTGCAGCAGAATGTACTCATTTCGCTCAGCACGTGTGCCGCTCAGTGTGCGAGCCCACGAGTTGCCGGCAAGATTGGTGAGGACTTTGGTAAGTGGCAGCATCTGGACCTTCAGTGCCAAAGCAGAGATGAAGTAGGTGTCAGTTTCGCAGTGTCGGAGGTAATTCATGAGACCCTTTGGCGTCGTGGTCCATGTTTTGATTGCATGGTCGTTGTCAAGTTCCACTCGCTTCTCATTCAAGAAGAGGTCACACATCTCGGTCAAGCTCCAGGACTGACACTTCATCATCAAGGATTTGCCCATGTCGTTGGCCAGATCGCAAAGCAAACGTCCAGAAGCAAGCTGTCGCTCAACGAAGAAGCTGCCACCGCCTTTCCCCATGTTCTTCGGCCATTGACTTCGCCTTAGACGACCAATACGGTGCCATCCGGGCGTGCTGCGCTCTCTCATTCGGCTTAATAGAACACCGAAGTCGACATCATCGAGTTTGTGGCCCATCAACACATCCGGATCATGATTTCCAAGTAGAGCCATGAATTTGCTCAGGAGTGATGCCTCGTTCCGCTCCATTCCGATCAGTCCTCGATGGCGGTCAACTTCTGTCTTGAATCCAACAGGATAGTCGTTGGCCACAGGCCGCATGATCGTGAACGACTTGGAAGGGAGCTTATCGGCTGGAGTCGTCTCGGTCAGAGATACATTCTCGTACACTCGAGCGCTTGCAATGAGAATCTCTTGCTTGTTCTCGCGTGCGTTGTATGTTGTTCGAAGAGAGATGCTCATGAGTGTGAGTGGAGGGGCATCCAGGTTGTCGGTCTCCAGGACTGAGATTCCTTGCGGCTTTGTGACGGCCAACTCAAGCTTGCACCATGAAGCGTTGTTTACAGCATTGAAGTCAGCTCCCTCGATGTTCAACCAGCATGGACCCATGATGTTCTTCCATAGCACGAACTGCTCGAAAAGCGCGGTGTTGGTGCCGAATACATGGGAGAAGGTCTCGCCAGTCGTGTCAGTGTTGAGTGCCTGCTTATCATACGGATAGAGCAGCTTCAGGTAATCGGCCTCCTTCGGAATGTCTGCCAGCTCAAAAGCATACTTCCTCGAGCAAGGCTTGATTTTGAAGCTTCCAACGCGGTTGCGCGACATCAGGTGCGAAACCTCGTCGTACACATCGCCCATGCCAATCTCCTCGTCCGTCGTTCGGCCATGCTTCTGTCGATATTCTCGTGGGAGGAAGAACAGCTTGCGCATAATATTGTCGACCTTCATGAAGCAGCTGACAAAGTTGCCGGTATTCTTGTCCTTGACCTTGCCGAACAGGCACAAGCTGCCATTGATCTCCGTGTAATCGATCCAGAACATGCGAAGGCTGCCATCCTCTTCCAGAGCGTGTTCCGGCTTCAATTTGCCAAAGCTCTGAGTCTGTGGGGCAGCAGGACTGCTGAGCACATTCAGCTTGTCTGTGACGCTGTTCCAAGAGTCTGCATCAACATTCTCGGCCTTTGCTTGGACAGGCGAAGAGCTTCCTGGGGATGGGTATGCCTCCTTCTTGATCTTGGGCGCTGGTCGAGAGCCTGCCATATTGATCGCAGGTCCAGCTGATGCAACATGACCAACAGCCTGAGCGACCTCCATAATGTCATCATCGTCGCTCTCTTCCTCGGTCTTGACAGCTGATTGTCCCTTCCGCTGCACAGCCTTTGCAACTGGTGACGATGGCAGCGGATCGCTCATGGGCACATCATGTTGTGGTATGTAGCCCGCGTCATCATTGAAGTTGTTCTCGGCTGGAGGTGTATTGATCTGAAACGCACTCTGACTCGAGTCGATGCGTGCAGTCTTCGATGGTCGAGCATCAGGAAGGGGCGGAGACAGACGCTTGGGACGATTTTCTGGCTTGCTTGCTCTCGATCGTGCAGCATTGCGAGGGACATTGACATGAACGTCGACTTCTCCAAGCAGATCTGCCATGAACGCGTCGTCCTCGGCAGTCTTTACAGGCTGCATCTTTGTTAGCGTTCCTCAACGCCGGCAATTACATGTGTTGATATGCTCACCTTTGCCTTCGGTGCTGCAGCTGTAGTCTTCGCGTTAAAATACTGGCTGATGCCGTTCCGGATCTTGTCGCGCTTCTTCTGGTCCTCTTCGCGTTTCTTCTTGGCTGCGTGGCCACGTTAGCGTTGAGAAGCATCTGACGTTCATACAGCACATACCAGCTTTGCCTCGTGGCTTCCCGTCTGCCTCTTCATCACCACTCGCATCTTCGTCGTAGTGGCCATCTTCCCAGTCCTCCTCTCGCCCATCGTCTGCATATCCTTCGCCGTTGTCGTCAACAACAAAGTCGTCACGATCCAGTCGACTGCGGACGACTTTCTTGTAGCCTTCCTCGTCGACCGTGTCGTAGAGGCTGGTGTACTCCTCGACTTCGTACGCGCGTGACGACTTGCTCCTGCGTTGAGCAGCGAGCTGCTCGAGCCGTTCCCTTCGCGAAGCCATTGCGTGGCAAGAAGTTGAGATGTTATGAAGATGTCATGAGAGCGAGGAAAGACACACAATAGAAGAGGAGTCGCTCCAGTTATGAGAGGGAAGGTGCGTGGCGTGGGTGAAATGGTGGAGGAAAGAGCTATCCGGGTACATCGCGTCGCGGTCTTCCATGTCGCGCGCGTGGTCCTGAACAGGAATAGCTTGGCCCCACATCAGCCTTGTCCACTTTCGTCGTCGCCAGGACATTGACGCTGCGTTGAGAGTGCTCGAACATCAACTTCGAGTCTTCCATTCTTCCATCCTACCTTCGAAAACATAAAACCTATCATGCCAGAATCACGATCGAGAGAGCCTCTAGTATGGATCGATTGCGAGGCACGTTTCTCACCGCGAAGCCGAAGCTCTTCTGCTAAGCAACAAGCAGATGACGGGCTTGGACTACGACAATGACGAAATCATCCAGATTGCATGCTTCATCACTGATGCCGACCTGAACGTTCTGGATGATGAGGGGTTCGAGGTGGTCGTGCATCAGAGCGAGGAGAAGATGAACGCGATGGATGAATGGTGCACGAAAACACATGCGAAATCTGGCTTGACAGCTGCCGTGCTAGCATCCGACATCACACCAGAAATGGCTTCGGATCAGCTACTGGCATATGTTAAAAAGTATGTTCCCGAACGCAAGAAGGCGTTGCTTGCAGGAAACTCTGTGCATGCAGACCGGGCTTTCCTGCGAAGGGCACCCTACAAGCAGGTCACCTCACATCTGCACCACCGCATTCTAGACGTCAGCACGATCAAGGAAGCAATGCGAAGATGGAGTGGAGATGATGTGCTGAAGCACTCACCGCAGAAGAAAGGCTTGCACGAAGCGAGACAAGATATTCTGGAGAGCATCGCAGAAGCTAGATTCTACCGGGAAGCATTCTTTCGGCCTCGAGCAGAAGGCTCTCGAGATATTTAATGAAGGCTAATGCATCGAAAAACTTTTAGCTGTACCGTTCCTCGCCTATCACGTATCCCAAGGTCACTCATCGATGTTCGTGCTCATACCCGAAAAATTTGCCTTGCACGGTCCGCAGTCTTGCCCATGTCGTTAGTCTAGTATTCCGGGGGACTGCTTGCGCTCATCTCGCGATCTGTGATCAGGCGGCTACGGCCTTCAGACGAGTCAATGAGACCGAGAAGCACATCGTCTGGACCATTATGATCAGCATTTGCGGGGCCACGTACAGGAATTTGCCACATACCTTGTCGCTGTTGGTTAATGGTCTGCATACCGGAGCTACGCCGTCCCCGGCTTGTGTTGAGCGCCAATCTACCATCGGGCACTGTTGGGTGTCAACTCTCGTTGTTCACAGCCTGTCATGTGTACACTCACGATTAGCCAAGTAGTCACGACATGCCAGTTGGGCCGGCTCGAGCTCCTCTGGATCTGCAAGCTCGATCTGTAGCGGCTGATAGCGATTGGTGTGGACTGGACTTGTGTGTTGCTTCCACTTCCGCGGCGTGACTTTCTGGCCATTCTTCTTGAGCCTCTCCATCGCGCCACATACGGTACGGATCTGCTTGCGGTAGACATCCTTCCAGCGACCAATATCGTGCGGCTCTGCGTCGTAGCCTGGCTCGCGCGTGCGAGGCTTGTAGCCTTTCGGATAAGTCACGGTGTACAGCATATAGTGGGCCTCCTCATCTTTGCCAAGGAGCCGAGCGATGATGGGCTCTCGAGTATCTGGTGGTAGACATTGTATCCGCACATGAGGTACCATTTCGCTTGCGATTCCGGTTGAATGCCATCGATGCCAGAGACAAGGATGCCCGGTAGATCAGCTTCGTGGACTTCGCGGTACGTTGGCTGTCCGAATCGTGCCATCGTCAGGCCCTGCGAGACTCTGTAGATAGATCGAGACTTTTTGGATCTGCTTTTGCGTGTGGCTTTTGTGCGCCTGTCTGATGCCATGTCTGCGACTGCCATGCCGAAGCAAGCTGCTTGTTGTCTGTGAGTGTTTGTGTTCGTGAAGCTTGTCCTTTGCTTTCGTCTGCAATGAGTGTCAAGCGATATAAAGCACCGGTCATGATTTGGAGATGACTGAATAGATTCGGAAGTGGTGGAGATGTGGTTCTGTCGTTGTTTGGTGCTGTTGTATTTGAGAGGTGTTGGTATAAGTGCCACACCATTGCTGACGACTCAAGTTGAAGGCACATCTCAACAGGTTTGACTTGCACCTGCCAGTTTTGCCGAGAGAGAGAGCAGTGTTAGAGGACTCGAGAGATTTGCATTGGTTGCAGGGCGCTCTTTCTCAATGCTTTTCGTGGCACTGTTCAAGACGCAGAAACAGGTCTCGAAATATTCCTTGGCGGTGAAAACGAACACCCGCGTGCAAGGGTTCGGTGACAAAACATCTAGTTTATGCTATCAATTTCAAGCTATTGTGTCAAAATTTCCCATGAAGTCAAATCATTAGTTTGCAGGTATATGCTCTACTGGACGCGCCTTGATCCATCCCATCTACCCCATCTGAACCAACCAGACTTGCGCTTCTTGGGCTCAGCTGATACCGGCATCTGCCAGTCTTCGTCCGTCACAATCACCAAGTCGTGATCCATGGTCTCACCTTCCTCAATTTGCGAGCGAGTGTCGTGATCACAAGCTCGAAGACGTTGGTTGACTGGACGATAGGTGATGATCTCAACACTCTCCACGAGGTTTCGATGTCCTGGATATTTGAGTCTGTACTTGCGGACACGCGAAATTGTCTTCTGATTTGGAACAGGCTTCAGTACATCGATGATCCCAGTATCAGATCGATGAAGAGTGCAAGCTGTCTTCATGGACCGTGCTCGTCGTGTCGGACGTGATGGTGCTGGTAGTGCTACACCACTCTCGCGGTCGACTACATGCGTAGCAGGGATTGCCGCTTGCTTTGGGGGGCTTTGCACGATTCGAACGTGACTTCGCGGATCATCTTCCTTGCGATCCTCCGTGTTATCGTAGGCGATGCGTACAGCTCGTGCTTGCTGTTTTAACGACACGGGTGACGATGCCGTGGCAGTCGCAGAAGCAGCAACAGATGTCGCGGGCTGCTCATCTTTCACCTTGCGTTCAGCCTTCTGAAGGCGCATATCCATCACCTGGGCAGATGTCTGGCCACGTTCATTCGAAGCTCGTGGCGGGAAGACGTTGGGTCGCTCTTCGTAACGTCTTCTGTTTGGTGCATGGCGAGATGCAGTTTGCTGAAGCAAAGGCTGACTTTGTCGCGAGAGTCGGGTATGAGACTCTTGCACTGCATGAGGCGGCACAGGTTGATGTTCAGCTGGCTGGCTCGGTCCAGGAGTTGTAGAACCTTCAGCGCGCCGTGATCGTCGTGGACGAGCTCGACTATGATCTACAAGCTGCTCTTCATACCGCTCTGCCCGCTCCTGGATCTCAAGATCGCCGAGCAGAGCATAGTAATTGTTGCTCCAGTGTTCGGCGTATGGGTGGAATCTGCTGGATTGTTTGCGGTTGCTCATGAGTGCGTTAGAATGACTGTAACGTGAAATGAGGAGTAGAGAAGAACAAGAAGGTACAGAGCGCAAAGATGATATTTCAGTCGTTTCCGTTCAAACCAGTCATGGGGAAGACGCAAGAAAATCACGCCTGTATGATGGCATGAGTGGCGCTGAATGTGATGGTAAATTATGCTTGGCAACACGTCTAATGCCTGCGTAAACTCACAAGCTATGATACACTCGTCTGTGCCGAACGCCTGCAAATGCTGCAGCAGACGTAATACAGATTTGTAGAGGCTTAAGCCACGATATCTTTTCAGCCACGGTCGCAATCCGCAGGCACGCCTACTTGAAGAGCTTGCCGAGCGAGACCTCCTTGTCGTCATGCTTGTTGAGAATCTTGGCCGTTGCCAGATCGAAATCTTCCTGCGTGACGTGCACTCTCCTCTCTCGCAAGGCATACATGCCTGCTTCCGTGCACACGCCCTTCAACTCAGCACCGGAGCAGCCATTCATCTTCTCTGCAATCTTGGTCAGGTTGATGCCTCTTGTCAGATTCATCTTGCGACTGTGGATGCGCAGAATGTCGGCACGGGCTTCGACAGACGGTGGCGGGAACTCGATCTTGCGGTCGATGCGGCCAGGGCGGAGCAGGGCGGGGTCGAGGATGTCGAGACGGTTGGTGGCCATGATGATCTTGATGTTCTTGGTCGGCTCGAAACCATCAAGCTGGTTCAGCAACTCCAGCATAGTTCGCTGCACCTCAGAGTCGCCACCAGATGAGCCCTCAACACGCGATGAACCAATGGAGTCGATCTCGTCCATGAAGATGATTGACGGTGCATGTTCACGTGCCATAACGAACAGCTCTCGCACCATTCGACTGCCCTCGCCAATGTACTTCTGCACCAACTCACTGCCCGAAACTCGAATGAACTTGCAGTCTGTGTGATGCGCCACTGCTCTTGCCAGCAAGGTCTTGCCGGTACCAGGAGGTCCATACAGCAGTACACCCTTTGGCTGCGCTATACCCAGCGACTCAAATAGCTCTGGATGCTTCAGGCCAAGCTCGATGACTTCCTTGATCTCCTTGATCTGCTGATCGAGACCACCAATCATGTCGTACGTGCTGTCCGGCACCTTCTCCACCATCATAAGCGACACGAGCGGGTCGACGGATGACGGAAGCATCTTCTCAAGTTTGTAGGAGTCGCTGAGGAGGGTAACGCGCTTGCCGACGGTGAGTTTGGAGATGTCGACGTTGTCTGATACGTCCACGACTGTAGCCATGCATATTAGTCATGTCCTCTTCATATCTCATTCTTTATGTGACATACCATATTTACCCTCTGGATGCACCTTGACCAGCACCTTCTTCGTGCTCATGACCTTGACCACCTCACCGACATAGCTACCTGGCTGCTGTAGCAAGCCCAGCTCTTCTCTCAATAATCGCACTCTCGAGTTGTAGTCGTTGCGCTGTGCTTCTAGTCGTCGTAGCTTTGCTTGTCCTTCTATGATCTCTAGCTTCATCGACTCGATCTTGTTGTGGAAGAAGGTATCGAGCGCCATAGTGACGGCGGCGGCTGGTGCGCTTGTCTTGTCGTGCTCTCGCCTGTGTGTGTAATGTGATGTGAGCAAGTCAGGTGACGAGCACTTGTCTGACTGTTGGCTTCAGAGTAATTAGTGTTATGAGAGATGGCGTGCGGTGACGAAGGCGGTTGTTATTGTGAAGATGGCGAGAATGAGTGATGTCCCGTTGCACCATGAGGCCGCGATCAGTTTACGTGATGCACCGATTATGGCCCAACGCGGTTAGGCGGGCAAGCACACCAAGCTTTGGGTGGTCTCCACCACCGCCCTCGCTATTGGCCAGCGGGCAGTCAGCTGTAGAGAGCGAACCCCAGGCATCGCATCAGCGTGCATCTGCACCCAAACAATTGAGACAACGCCCGGAGTCGCTCTCCAAACCTCGTGCCACCATTCCCTTCGAGCTCTCCCACCGGCGATCCCTCGATCCTGAATTAGCTGGGAGGATCATGCCTTCGCTCCTCCTCTGCTGCTATACTGAGAGCGAGGCAAGCAGCAATACCAGCTCCCATCCGGATTCGCGATCCCAGACTCTTGCGATAGACACGGGACTAGCACTCTGCTAGCTGCGCTGCACATTTGTACCACCCGATAAGAGCCGTGCTGCCGTGCTATACTCAAGAGTACTCAAGCAGTTATGTCTGGGGAAAACACGCCGGCGCGAAGGAGCTCGGAGATATCGCGGCAGGACCACGCGGGTGCTTCAAGTTACGATGCCACTCCCACACAAAGCCAGAGCTCGAGCGCCCACTTCGGATCCGCCAGTCAGATGTCAGACTCGGCGCGACGGAGACCGCCAGTAGTGGGTGCTCAGACAGAAGGATATGGTATGATCATCTCATTTCAATTCATCATTGCTACTACGAAACCCGACTTGTCACTTCGTCATACTAACAATCTAATTTGCAGGCACCATCAACCCAGGTCCACGTACACCGCGCGAGACAACACAGCGACCCAAGCCGTCACGAAGGTCCACGTCAGTCCATATGCCACACAAGGGCCAGGAGTTCTCCGTCGACGACGACGAAGATGAAGTCGATCAAGAGCTGGAGAGGCAGAGACAGCAGGAGCGCGAAGAGAGGAAGGCAGCCAAGATGAACACACTCAAGAGACAAGCTTCAACTGTACGGCGGAGACCAGCAGCTCAAGCACCGGCATTGGCCAAGGTCGACTCAGAGGGCGATGATGAAGTCCAAGCAGAAAGTGCTGCTGCTCCAACGCCGGTTCCGCCAGTACCAGAGCAGCCTTTGTCATTGGGCGAAGAAGGCACATTGCTGGGTGAGGAATCACCTGACCCGCCAGAGGATGAAGAGGAGGAGGATGATGGCACAGTCAGCGAGGCAGAGAGCTTCACGTTGCGAGACAGACAGCAGGCCATCAACGACACACACCCCTTCGGTATACGCATATGGAAGCCAGCACTCTACAAGAAGGGAAGATCAGTCCAGCGAAACGCAGAGGCAGACATCCACTCCTCGCCTGGTGGGAACGTCAGTGCATGGCTCTTCATCTTCAACTACCTCTGGATGATCCTGTTCGGCTGGTGGCTGGGCCTGATATGCCTCGTAGGCTCGCTGGTATGCATCCTGGCCAGTTTCGTCTCGTCGCCCGCGTTCGGCTATGCTGTGGTTCTGTGGGGTCTCGGCCGATACCTCATTTATCCCTTTGGCAAGTTTGTCACCATGGTTCAAGATGAAGCATACGCTGTTGAGGACGAAGGAGAAGGTCGCAGCATCAGCGAGTATGAGCAGTGGCAGAGTGGTGATATTGAAGAAGGTCGCCTCTTCTTTGGCCCTGTCCACATCAATCGCTCTCTGATCGGACGAAGACGTACTAGCGTCGACTCTGCCAGCGAAACGCAAAGCTTGCTCGGTAGACATGGTCGCAACACCTCGGCCGATCCAGGCACTGGAAGACCGAAGCGCAGAATGTTTGGTCGTGGCGAGTGGAGCCTCGGTCGAATCGTGTTCTACATCTACTTCTATGGACTGGTCACCCCTCCACTCCTCCTGGTCTCTGGCATCTGTTGGTTCTTCGTCTTCTCGATCCCTATGGGCAAGGTCACACTCCTCTTGTTCGATCACATTCGCAGGCGGCCTTTGGCTCTATCTTTCCACTCTGCTGGAAAGGACGCCAGACAGCCAGAAGGTCCATCGTCTTCTGTGCTTGTCTGCACATACAGAGCCGCTGGTCTGAAGTACTGGAAGTACACAATAGACGGCACCAACATTCTCATCATCAATCTGCTTGCTTTAGTCGTCTTCGCCATCGTAGACTTCTATGTGCTCCATGAGGCTCTGGGCATTCGGACTTGGTTCACAGGCGATGCCTTCATCTTCATCATTGCCCTTGCATCGATCATGCCGCTGGCTTACTTCATTGGTCAAGCAGTAGCATCCATTTCTGCACAATCGTCCATGGGTCTTGGTGCTGCAGTCAACGCCTTCTTCTCCACCGTCGTCGAAGTCTTCCTGTACTGCGTTGCGCTCAAAGAAGGCAAGCACCAATTGGTGGAAGGCAGCATCATCGGCAGCATCTTCGCTGGTATTCTGCTCCTGCCAGGTCTGTCAATGTGTTTCGGTGCGCTCAAGAGAAAGACGCAACGCTTCAATGTCAAGTCTGCTGGTGTCACATCCACCATGCTGCTTTTTGCCATGATTGGCGCTTTCAGCCCGACACTATTCTATCAAATCTATGGCAGCGTAAGTAATAGATGTTCTCTGCATGCTTCATCATGACTGACAAGATACAGCACGAGCTCAAATGCACCGAGTGCGACCCGGAGCGCAAGCGATCTCTCGATCGAGACTGCCGTCGATGCTACTTCGCACAAGTGCCTGCAGTCCACGATACCTTCTACCAAGAGGCTGTTCTCCCATACGTCTACTGTGCTACCGTCACCCTGTTTCTGTCCTACGTGATTGGCTTGTTCTTCACGCTCCGAACTCATGCGGCAATCATTTGGAACACCGAGCTTGACGAGAAGAAACCTCTCGCAGGCGAATTGAGTCACGCTCCCACTACCCCATCTCACCCAATGTCAGGCAGCCATGATCGACTCAACTTGACTCGTCAGACGACATCTGGCTCTATTGAACGCGTGCCACCAGGAGATGTGCGTGCCTCAGCCTTGTACCAGCGCATCTTGGGTCAATCACTGCGACAAGCAGGCATGTCACCACCTACTAGCGACATTCCGGGCACCGTAAAGATCTCAAGGCCAGGCGCACCTCCAGCAGATGGCGAGCCCACGGGCGTCAAATCTCCACACATTGTTCCACCAAAGAGCAGAGACGGTACTGAAATAAATTCGGCTTTCCACTTGCAAGGTCTCTCCGATGCTGACAATCGTGCTCTGATTCGTGAAGTCGCTGAGCTAGCCGCCACAGCTGCCACTGTGGCTGCTCGCGATGCACAGAACAGACCCCACCACTACCGCACTGGCACTGGGCGACGCGAGCATCGACCGCAAGTTCAAGTAGCGGCTCAGGAAGCACAAATTCATGAAAGTGGAGGAGCACCTGAGATTGGTGGACAAGCCGCCTCAGGAGGCCATGATGCACCGAATTGGGGTCGCACAAAGTCTGTCGTCATCCTCCTGGTCGCCACCGTTGCGTATGCCATCATAGCCGAGATTCTCGTGGACACTGTCGACAGCGTGTTGGACAATGTCGACATCGATGAAAAGTTCTTGGGTATCACTTTGTTTGCACTTGTTCCGAACACGACCGAGTTCCTCAATGCCATCAGTTTCGCCATGAATGGCAACATCGCACTGAGTATGGAAATTGGTTCTGCGTATGCTCTGCAGGTCTGCTTACTGCAGATTCCTGCGCTCGTTGCATACTCTGCCATCTGGGGACGATTCGTCGATCCGGAGGACATCGCAGAACATACCTTCACCTTGATCTTCCCACAGGTAAGCCTTCTCCATTCCTTCTGATCATAGTCTTCATACTAACAAGGTCTTCCAGTGGGACATGGTCATGGTCATTCTCTGCATCTTCCTCCTCTCGTACATGTACGGCGAAGGCAAGAGCAACTACTTCAAGGGATCCATTCTCATCCTCAGCTATTTCGTCGTGGTCGTCGGATTCTTCTTCTCTGGCTTTGAGAACGCAGACGTGAACATGCAGGATACGCTTGCGCTGGGCATCAGCCCGCTCAGTCCTGCTTGGAGGTCACTGAAGAATAATGGATTTGTGATGGAGGGGAGGGAGCTTTGAATCTGATTTTGCATGGTCTTTATTGGCTCGGGATCTTACCTTTTGGAGAGCATAGCATGGCGTTGTCCTGGTCTAATTGTGGTGCATTGGGCTCGGCGAAGTGACAGCGCTAGCATTAATAGAGAACATATAGCAAGTCGTTGAAAGTGCCCTCTGATTGGAGTTTAGCCTGCACAATCTGGCCTTGGTGGAAGCTCCATAACTTTGCAGGGCGCCAAGCAGGCTTTTGAGCTTGAAGGCGGCTCATGTTGATGACGGAGGGAGAGAGCCTCCGGGAAGACGAGGTCCTCTGCAGCTTCTGTAGCCCGGGTATAACCCAAGGTCAAAACTGCCTTTCAAGATATAGAAACAGCATCAGCCGCACCAGATCTGGGGAAGCAGTGCGACCGAAGTTGTGCCGACGGACATGCGCCATCTTTTCACGAAGACTTTACTCGCTGCATAGCATCTGACAGCATGGCATGTGATATACGAAGCACCTTAACGAGCAGTGGTGAAAGTTTGGGCGTGTGGGAATATCTGCGCCAACGATTCGCTCTCCGCAACCAAATTTAGAGCGGGAGGTGCAGCGGCCCCTAGCCCCTTTCGGGCGCTCACATAACCAAGGCAGGAAAGAATTAAACTTGGGCCGATCTCCAACGACCAGTGCTCTCTTGCTTTTCTCCCAAACAACTGCGACACGTTTCTTGCGACTGACCACATACGTCTATATACTGCAATCTCGCCAGGAGGAATTACTCTGGCGAATTCTCGAATCCACACACTTCACGCTATATCACCATCGATGGGCTGCACTTCCGCATCCGGCGCCTCGACTTCTCCTCTCGCTGCTTCCGCTGCAGATATTTGCTATAGCCGCTGCTGCTCCTACTCTGCTGTGGACGCCCTGGGCTGCGACTCGATTGCATATCGCAACATCACGCTGGGAGTCTCGCGCCTCGAGGCGTCCTTTGCTACGCGCGCTTTGCTAGGAGTGCGGAGCCCACCTTGAGGGGTGGGCGTATGAGAAATTGGAACGAGCGGAGAGATTGAGAGTACGGCATTGTCTTGCGGATCCGAGCGATCGTATGCGCTGACTGTGCACGTATAGCTTGAATCACGCATTGCAAGTCATTCTACTACCATTGTGGCTCCTCAGTCACACGATTTGGCTCACAAAAACGGCCACGCAAAATCCGGCATGTCTTCGGGCTTTGGCTCTGCAACTGGCACAATGACCAGTGCAAGCGCCAGTGGTCTTGGCATCTCAGATCCAAGAAGAGACTCAAAGGGCGACCTACGCCAGGCTGTCCTCGTGAACGCGACAAACACGGTCCTGCAAACAGACGACGATCGCAAGCCGCGCTCCCTCAGCAGGGTCTTGAGCCAGGAAGGCGTTGGATCTGCCACGCCGCCAATGCGCATCGCTTCACAGTCGCCCGCTCGCATGAACAGCCAGGTTCCAGTGCCTGACATCAAGGACAACGCGAAGTTGGATTTTGAGAAGGTCCGCAAGAAGGCTGCAAAGAAGAAGCGACAGCGAGCGCAGAAGATGGGGCCGGCAGCACCAGCAGCGCAAACGATCCGTGGCTTTCAGACGCCTATCACTTCGGGAGGAGAAGAATCGGACTTCTCCAGGACGAGCACCCCTCGCATGGGTCCGCAGAGGCGCGATTTTCCGAGCGTGACGAGCAGCCCCGCGATGCGACCTATGACGCCATCTGGTATCGGTGCATTGAAGCAGAAGCTGGACGCGCTTAGTATCGACAGCGGCTTTGGCTGCGTCTCGCCTCCTCCACTGCGACGTGAGGTCTCGAGCACTGGATCGGATGCCAGCTACAGCGATAGGACGGAAATGGACACCTACGAAGTGCCGCTCGATCACGACTTCATCAGCCCTGATGTTGAGTCGAGACGCCCGACAATGCTTTCGTCCATCGAGGGAGGGCTGCGCCAAACCTCAGTACATCGAAAGATGACTGCAGAGGACTTTGAGCAGATGAAGTGCTTGGGCAAAGGAGCATTTGGCACGGTTTTGCTCGTGAAGCAGAAGGCGACGGGCAGACTGTACGCCCAAAAGCAATTCAAAAAGGCTTCTCTGGTCGTTCACAAGCGACTGATCGAGCAGACCAAGACGGAGAGGCACATCTTGGAAACGGTCAACCGCCATCCATTTGTCGTCAAGCTCTTCTATGCCTTCCAGGATCACGAGAAGCTCTACCTCATCCTTGAGTATGCCCAAGGCGGCGAGCTGTTTCATCATCTGGCGATGGAGCGCATGTTCCCTGAAGAAACGGCATCCTTCTACATGGCCGAAATGGTCCTAGCTCTGGAACACTTGCATCGCAACCTGGGTGTCGTTTACCGCGATCTGAAGCCCGAGAATTGCTTGCTCGACTCGGAAGGCCATCTGCTTTTGACCGACTTTGGTCTGTCAAAGGTCGCTACCGACGATGCGGACAAATGTAATTCTTTCCTGGGTACCGTGGACTACATGGCCCCTGAGATCGTGGCTGGCAAGGAATACAGCTTCGCCGTAGACTGGTGGTCGCTTGGCGCACTGGGGTACGACCTGCTCACAGGTGCTCCACCATTCCCTGGCAACAACAATGCCAAAATCCAGGCCAACATTCTGAAGTGCAAGCTCAGCTTCCCATTCTTCTTGGGTCCTGATGCGAAGGATCTTCTCACGAGATTCTTGCGCAAAGAGCCCAACAAGAGGTTGGGTACACACATGCCCAAGGACATCACCACGATCAAGGGGCACAGGTTCTTCAAGGCCATTGATTGGAAGAAGCTTGCAAGGAGAGAGCTTGAACCTCCGATCAAGCCCCTGATCACCGATCCAGAGTTGGCCGAGAATTTTGATACCGAATTCACCGACCTGGCAGTCAGTCCCGTCATGTCCAAAAAGAGCCTGTTCTTGGACGACGAGCATATGGTCGACGCCCCAGCTGACCCCTTTGGTGGCTTCAGTTTCGTGGCCAGTCAGAGTCTTTTGGACGCTGAGAATTTCTTATTGTGAAGCACTATGCATAGATCAGGTGGCACTGCATCCGCATGGTGTCATAACCGATATCAGCAAGCATATGGATTACTTCGGGCATATTGTATCACATTCATAGATTCCCTCACGTGCACAGCACTGGCTTGGATAGCACGTTGTGTTTTGGTTGTACAATCTTATTAGTGCTTCTAATGTATGCTTCTCGGAACAGACTCCCTACGTGCCCGCTCCATGACACAACAGCCTTGTCCTACCCTTCAGCCTTGTCGGATTGGCGCTCTGGATTTGACACTCACTTGGTGCACTTTCGGTGCAAGCTTGACATCTTCTCAAAGCAGGACCGAATCGAAAACGGTGACAGGTGTCATGACTTGTCAAAGTACATGCTAGAATCCAGTCCTCCTGCATGCAGACTTGCCAGCGCTCGTCAATCGACTCTTCTGAAATCTTGTCCGTACTAAGCGCATGTGGCTGAAACGAAGCGCTGTCAGTGGCTCTCTTGGAGCGGATCTCCTGTACTATACCCAACTTGATGCTGTTTCCGTGAACGAGGATATGGAGGAGCAGAAAAGATTCCAAAGAAGCATTGTTTTGTCTTTTTCGAGATCCTTACTGACGATGAAATTCTGGCATCATGGTTTGAAGATGGAGGCGCAGTAGCAAAAGCAGAGTGAGTCTGTTTCGGCACACAGTAGAACGATGCTCCGCTTCCATCGTTTGTATGGGTCCATGGTTATTCGTACGAAACAGACGAATATTCTACCTAGGATTTGCTCTTCCTCAGAAACGAAACTTTGAAATGATGTTCTCCCGACTATGGAGTCAAGATCCAATATTTGAGATTCACATAAGTAGGTAATAGAATGGTCGATCAGGACTGAATATAGCTTTTCTAAGTACAGTGCGCACTGGATATAACGATGGATAGTAGACACGTGAAGTCAATCGTTATATGGTACATATCGTTGTAGCAAATGGGCTTAGCATATTAATGATATTATATAATCCACTGATCTAATATGCTTTACGATTATGAAGTAGCGATAATTATATAAAGATGACGCTCGACACGGTTAAGATAGCGTAGATCTTGGTGTTACGTCTCATCCCGATGCTCTTAGAAAGTACGTAGTACTTATAACGCTGTAAGTGCTTCCGCTAGCGTTAGGATAATAAATAGCTATAGCTCGACATCTTTATCTATTGCCTCATCGCTTATCGCTGGATGTTATATATACTGTTATATGATATCATCTAATATAATTCGCTCATCCTCCTCTTGACCATCCTCATCTTGTAGGTGTAGAATAAACCTAAGGTCTATTATATCTGGTAGTCGTTGTTATAGCGCAAGGTACTCGGAGGATATATCGACTAATATTAGTTCGGGTAGCGTAATTAATAGCTAAATAATTATGCTTTTACGGAAGCAACGGTAGATTGTATTATTGTTTACTAATTAATACCAGGAACGGCTGCACCAGTGAATCGTCTAGTATAATATAACTATAATAAACGGATTGATGTCCTTGTCGATATATTTAATAATGTATTAGATCCACTGCTTGCGATAGTAGACTTTAAAGTTATTAATAATACCCTAATTAAGCGGCTAGAATATACTTATCGAGTTCTTCGGTAACTAGATAATATGGATATTAGAAGGTAGTAGTGCCTGCTCAATCGCATTGATATGCGCCTTGAGGTTATCTATTATTAGGATAACTGATCGAGTGCCGATATGACGATAGAAGGACTAAAGCCACTTCGCTATAATACTAGTATTCATCCATACCTTCTTACTGTGATACCACTAGCAACCGATTGCCTTAATATTAACGCCTTTAAGTGCTCGAAGTTATTGCGCGTGCCTAATAATATATAGTAGTAATCGATCTGAACTAGTCGCGTTCGTACATAATACGATTATAATCCTACTCTTATCAATCTTTCGACTAGGTAATGGCTTAGAGAGCAGGCTACGATTGACTATACTACGCCAGTACAAGCCAGTCTTATCTATGTTATAGATATCATCCTCAGGATATTCGCTATAGAGTATACGAATAGCCTTCATCTCTTCTTTAGCAGTAACGGGTACTGATCCAGCTTCGCCGTATTATATACGATAACGAATCTGATGCCGTTATTTAAAGTTATTTAGCTAACTAATACTAAATTCAGGCTTTACTTACCCACGATATTTAGGTATCTATAGCTAAATCTCTTCTGCCTTGTCTTTCAATATGTAATATATAGTACTACCACCATTTAACTCGATAACCTTCTGGAAGTCGAAGAGGATCGCCTCAAGAATAGGCCACTGCGCAGGACGATAGCGAGCTCGATTACCTACAGGACCACTATTAAGATGCTTAAACTTATCGCTTAATATTTCAGAGACTATAGACTGGCCGATAAGGTGATAAAACTACTTATAAAACCACTGAATACACTGCTTCTGTAATGGGCGTGGTTGTTGCGATGAAAACCACTATCGTAGTCGCTGGCGTTGCGCATCGGTGACTGCTTTACGAGGCATCTTGATAAAGCGATATTCGTAGGAATTATTAGAATATTTCAAATATCGTGAATGTGGATAGTTTGTATGAGGATTTGATTGCGACAAGAAAATTGTACCGTTATAACGCGAAATCGTTATAAAGTAGCATCGTTATATCCAGTGCGCACTGTATACATGTGTGCACTACTTGACGTCGTGCTCTGCAGCGGCTGCAACAACACAACAAGCCATCTGCATCCTCCCCGGATCTGATCCTGTTTCGTGACATCCCAGATCCAACCATTCCAGGCGTGTCGCTGCCGGGATCGAAAAAAGAAGCTGGGATGGAAGACCACTGGCCAACAAGCAGGCGCTTGTACCTGCGTCTTCTCGACGAATGGCTGGGTGAGGATGCAGGCGCGTGGCGCAATCTTGTTCCGCATCGAGGTCCATGCTTTTCGACGGCAAACCTCAACTCGCGTGTTTCATCCTAGCCGAACAGACACATTGGGAACCAACAACGCTTTCATCGCGTGTTTCCTGACAAAAGAGGCTGTGCTGGTCTCCATGTGCTGAAACTGCCCTTTCATGGCTCCGTTGGCTCGCGCCCAGGGATCTCACGGTGAGTCTGGAGCTGCGTTGCTCCCTATGGTTAGCCTCCTCTGGCATCCTTCAGCAAACGCTCTTGTTCTCGGCCTTGAGGATTCTTTCCGTTGGCCGACCGTCAGAGGCTCGCGCTGAAAGAAACAAAAGCCAACCTGTTTCAAAGCATAGCGCGCGCTGCACCTGGTGGGCCTCTCATGGTCATAGTCATGGATCGGAATAGCATAGTGGAGACGGCATGTCAGTGCTGTGCAGGAACATGGGCCGACAATGCTGTTCTCGCTGCCTGCATACTCCTTCAGCTGTCAAGTTAAAAGGATCCTGCACGTCTGCCTTTCTGTTTGTTTGTCCTGTCTCAAGTTTCTACCTTCGCTTCTTTCCTCATTCAGGTTGTTCGATAGTGAGGCCTGTGGTCATTCGCTTTTTGTAGTCGTTTACAGCTTTTAAACATTCGTTACTGGTTAACATATCATTCGCTTCGTCGATCATCTTCAAGACTACTTCTGCATTTCTGTTACTGCATTTGACTCTTCGCTATGAAGACTGCTACAGCGATCGCCGCTTTTGCCGGCATTGCTGCCGCTACGGTATGTCCAGTACACCACGGAGTCGAACAGAGACACTAATGATATGCAGAGCTGGGGTGACTACCCATCGTTCAAAACGCCAAAAAGCAACAACAACAAGTGTGAAGGCCAGCAGCAAGGCGGCTGGGGCTGGGGCAACTTGCCATCCGGTGGCTTCAACAACTACGATGGTTTCGACTTCAATGGCTTCACTTGCACCGACCGCTTTGGCAAGCGCGACTCTGTGACCAAGCGTGCGTTCCAGCAAAAGGCCATTCAGGGCTCGATGAGCGAGAGCGACGGTCCAAGCTTCAAGTGCGGCAATGGCAAGGATTTCTCGGCGACAAAGTATCAGGTCTCAGTTTCCCGTGACACGGATGTTGAGATGCACTACTCCATGCCTGACGGCACTACTTGCAAGCAGACCGCAAAGTGCAAGAAGGATGGCAGCATCGTCGAGAACAAGCAGTGTGGTGGTGCAAAGGAAGTCAAGTTCAAGCTTCCTCAGGGCTCCAAGGAGAAGTGCGACCTTGGTATTCACTACGTCGACTTCGACTGCAACCCAGCACCAGAGCCTCCAAAGTCAAGCTCCGCTCCTCCACCACCACGATCTTCATCCACTCCTGGCTCCCCAGCGTCCAGCTCCCGTCCAGTGCCAAGCTGTGCCTATGGTAAGGACAAGGACGGCAATTGCTCACCAGCTCCACCTTCGTCGACTCCTGGCTCCCCAGTAAGCAGCTCGCGCCCAGCACCGAGCTGCGCCTATGGAAAGGACAAGGATGGCAACTGCTCGCCACCACCAGCCAGCTCTGCGCCAGCTCCTCCCAGCTCTGCTTCAGCACCTCCAAGCTCCAGCTGCGCATATGGCAAGGGCCCCAATGGATCGTGCTCTGGTCCACCTCCATCGTCATCGACTCCCGGCTCGCCAGTCTCCAGCTCTCGTCCAGCGCCTCCACCGGCGTCTAGCTGCGCTTATGGTAAAGACAAGGACGGTGCTTGCTCTCCTCCACCAGCAAGCTCAGCTCCTCCTCCACCAGCGTCTTCTTCCACTCCAGGCTCGCCAATTGTCAGCTCCAGCCCGGTTCCCCCACCAGCATCGAGCTGTGCTTACGGCAAGGGCCCAGACGGCAGCTGCTCTGGTCCACCATCCAGCTCTGCGCCACCACCTCCAGCATCGAGCGCACCTGCTCCACCGAGCTCCAGCTGTGCGTATGGCAAAGGTCCCGATGGCAAGTGCTCTGGTCCACCATCTTCGGCTCCACCAGCACCACCAAGCAGCTCTGCGCCTGCACCACCACCAGCCTCGTCCTCGACTGCTGCCTCTCCTCCACCACCACCAAGCAACGACTGCCCGTCTGTTCTGCCTCAGTGCTTGAACACTTGGATTCAGGACTCCGGTTGCAAGGACAACAGCGACTTCACCTGCTTCTGCAAGAATGCCGACTTCACCAAGAACGTCATTCAGTGCGTCAGCGCTCATGGTGCCGATACCACAGTTGTCTCCAAGGCTCTGTCATACCTGCAAGGTATCTGCGCTTCGTTCATTCCTCAGAACCCAGGTCTGGTCACCGACTGCCCCAAGGACATCCCAATCACACCACCAGCAGCTGTCAGCACTCCAGGCTCGCCAGTCCCAACTGACACTGTCACGATTACCACTCAGGTCGTTACTGAGACTGTCTCAACTTGCACGCCTGGCCAGGTTGTCACTGACAATGGCACTCCAACCACGCTCACTTCGTCCAAGATCAGCACAATCACTCTGACCCAGACTGCCACCTACACTACTTGCGGTGCTTGCCTGGCTGGTGGTGCTCCATCTCCACCAAAGTATACGACCATCAATATCGCCGACACCTACACTGTGCCATGCACGTACTCTGAGGGCGAGAGTCAAGGCTACCCAATTCCAGGCTCAAGCACCATCACTCAGCTTACGACAGCGGTCACTGTCCCAGTCGTCGGCTTCGTCACTGCTCCGCCAGCGCCAGGTCAGACCACTTACTCTGTCGGCTTTGTTGATGGTCCAGCTCCAGGCGGCTACAACGGCGGCAGTGGCCCTGCTCCAGAGACTCCAGTCGCTCCAATCCCTACTGGTGGCTACGAGGGCAAGCCAACGACCTTCTTTCCCAGCGTGTCCCGCACTTCTTTTAGCCCAGTCATGGCCACTGCCAACGCTGGCTCCAAGCTCAGCGGCGCCAAGGTCTTCGGCGTCCTCGCCGGCGGTGCCATGGCTGTTCTCGCTCTCTAGGTGCGTCTCACAGCTCAAAACCTGAGATCGCTTCTCACCGTGTATCCCACGTCTCCTATCCAAAAATGTCATCATAATCTAATACATTGTCCTATACGACAGCTCCATATATGCATGTAAGCACAGCCAGCATGGTGTTTACTCGGCGTTTCATATGAGTTGAATTTTGTTTCTCGCTTGGAAATGCGAGAGGACTTTGGCATGTCCAGCACAGACAGCACTGCCTCATAGAACATGAAGTATCAATAATCGCAGAAAGTAATACAATGAAGTACCATCAATCCCATGCCTTTAATGTCCGTTGGTCGTTTTCATTATCACACTGCCCATGTCTATTTTGTTCTCTATTGGATCACATTTGCAGTGGTGGAGCATGATTGCCTTGGCCAAAGTTGAATAACTTCTAATGTGAATTCGTGTGGGCGTCTTCTTGTTATCACAACTTCTGGGTGAAGAGCGCAAGTGGCCTCAAGCCCTGAGATTTCCGCCTGCATGACTGCACCTTAATCACACGCACCTTCACTTGTACGGCGAAAGCCAATCTGGTCCAATACGAATATTTCAGCAAAGTATCATATGGCTAGGCAAATAAGATATAAGAGTGATAGCATAGTCAGCGAACCAGAATGTACAAGATGCAAGATATCCGACGTTTAGCAGCAGCGGAAGCCCATGATAAGTCTCTCCATTCCCACACACATTGTCAACGCCGGAAGAACGCCATGCCGCCTGGGCCTCTAATCTCTGGAGAGGGCATCCTTCATAGCTTCGTTGCAACACAACACAACACGACACACAGCTCGTGATCCATTCTCATCCATACCCTGCGTATCCACATTCCTAGCAACAGTTCTTGAATGCGCCTCCTTGTTGGTTGTTGTCCCCGATGGCTACCCCTGGGTTCGCTACGGGCGCGTTCTGGCTCGCCGTGTCAATGATTCGCTTCTTGATGTCTGCTGCAAGGCTGTAGAATGCCTGATCCACGTTGATGTTCGACTTTGCCGACACCTCGAGGAAGGGAATGCCCAACTCGTCGGCCAGCGCCTGGCCTTGCTCAGTCGAAACTGCGCGCTTCTCTTCCCAGTCGCACTTATTGCCGATCAAGATCTTATTGACGCCTTCTGAAGCGTGTTGTTCGACGTTGGAGAACCATGTTCTGATGTCTGCCGCATGCACATTAACCCTGCTTGTCTTCACGCGTGGGCTCACGCCAGCCAGACTCACTATTGAAACTTCTCTCGTCGGTCACGTCATATACCAGCAGAATGCCCATGGCACCTCTGTAGTATGCAGTCGTGATTGTTCTGAAGCGCTCCTGCCCAGCGGTATCCCATATCTGCAGCTTCACGCGCTTGCCGTCCAGCTCGATTGTGCGTATCTTGAAGTCGATGCCGATTGTGGTGATGAACGAGGGCGTGAAGCTGTCCTCACTGAAGCGCAGCAAGCAGCATGACTTGCCGACGCCACTGTCGCCTATGAGCAGCAGCTTGATCTGCGGTGTGGTCAGTGATGCCGCTGTACACCGCACATGTCATGCAAGCGATGTGCATGCGACGTACTAAGAAGTCGTAGTTCCGTGTGCCTGCCATGGTGTCGTTTGAAGTGATGTATCGCACGCGGCGACGGTGTATGCGGGCGTGTATGCGCAGGCAGCGAGGATATGAAGAAAGTGGGTTGAGGCTGGTGTCAGAAGCGAGGAGATGCTCCCCGTTACGTCGCTGTGGCTTGGTTGGGCGGGTGCACCGGCGCAAAGGCGGACGATGTCTTAGATATCACGTTACACCCTCGCCTGTCTCGGATCCGCGTGACAACAAGGCAAAGTCAGTATGTGTGCTGTATGTATGGCGTGTGTACGAGAGCGCTGCTGCCCACCGACGAGAGCCCGCAGCAGGATGGACGTCTGCCAAGGTTGCCTCGATCAGGCTTAGCTCCGCACTAGAGCTGCCACCACGGTGAGGCTAGAGAGGCATCTCCACTCCACTTGTCCATCAACCAAGTCATCGTACTTTCATTCACCTAGGGACTCTGGCTCTCCAAAGGCAAAAGAATACAATTACCAGACTCTAATGATACCCTTAGCATATGATAGATCGCATTCTCAGCACAGCATCTCGTCTTCGACAACCAGAAACTTGCGCCTCTCAATCGACATGGGCTTGGGCACTTGAAGAGCTGCCATCCGTTCCTTGAAGGGTACGATTCTGGCAATGATGACTGCTGCAGAGTAGTACAACCTCAGCTCTGCTTGATTTCCATACTCGATGGTTGTTAGCAGCCATGTAGCCTTTTCAAAAGGACTCAACTCACAGCAAGCCATGCGGCAGCAACCTCGTTGAAGTTTCCCGGCTCGTGGTTCAGCCAGGTCACTTTCTTCTTCAGATATGAGAGCCAAGATTCCGGAGGATAACTGTCTTCGTGAATATTGGGGTCATCCTGCACCCCTGGTGGTCCTCCCTCAGACACACACGCGAATGCTGACAGTATATTGTCCTGGTCATCCACTTTAACGCTCTTCGTAGTATTCTCGGGATCAGAATCGTCGTAATAGTCCTCGGACTCATCGTCTCTCGAAAGCACTGCCTCGCAGTGGACATTCTTCGAAAAGCGAGAAAACGATTGAAATACCGCCATGTCCAAACCTTTCATCATGCAGTCGAGACGGTTATCGGTGTCACTGATATGGCTTTCAGATGTGTGCGGGTATACATGCGTGCAGCTGAAGCCGAGGTCGCCACCTACCCGGTACTATCATCAGCATGTCCCATTTCATCAGCTCGAGGTGTTCACCGCTCGGGAGAAACGTCGGGCATTCCATCAGCTTCTTCAACTCGGCAAAGAAGTGCAGCTTGTCTTGATCAAGCGCTTGAAGCTGTGTGGCCATGCCAGCAGGTCCACCGGCAACCAGATACAAGTTGTACGTTAGCGTGATGCGATGACCAGCGGTGACTTCCAAGACTTCGTGCTCGCAGTCTGAGAAGAGTGCAGCCCATTGGATCGATTGCTGGCTTTTAGGTGCCCAGTCGAAGAGGACTTCCTTTCCATCATGGCGAACAGCGAGAGCACCACCTTTGTGTTCACATGGGAGACAGACCACCAAAGAGCCGATTTGGTCTTGCCCACGAGGAGTATCAACGTGCGACTTGAACTTGCCGCCTGGACCGGAGTAGACCTGTTGTATGTTAGCCGAGCTCTCATTTCTGATTGCCGAGCGCCAGTCCTGACATTGAGCTTGTACAATACTGCTGTAACACCTCCGTGCCATTTGCCTTGCACCAGAACTTGAGTGACAGTCTCCAGTATATCGTACTGCGCGAGATTGAAGCTCGTCGAGAACAGCCTCTCGTCAAGGGCTCCAGCTTTGCGATACGTCTCATCGAGCACATCGACCTTACCCTTGCCAAACGTGGCCGGCTTGCATGCTTGAAGCAGGGCTCCGAATGCAAGCTCTTGGTCTTGATTACCGGTCAGTGGAAGAGTCGCCTTGCAGATGGTCTCGCCGGCGCGATCGAAGCGGATGTCGATAGGATGGTGCTTGTCAGGATGGATGGTCCCTCCGACGGCAAGGACCTCTTTGCCCGCATCGTATGTCAGGGCTTTGTTAATATTCTGGAGCAGCCGTGACTGCTCGTCAACAACAGCAGGGCTTGGTATGTCCTGCGTTAGGTCAACGAAGTCTATGCGTGTTGGTGCGATGTGGTCCACGTCCATCTTGAAGAAACAAAGGCAATGCAAGTGGGTTTGGATACCAGCTTTCATCAGATCCTCCGTCAGAATATATACTCATGAGCTCTGGGTTTAACCTGAACCTTTCATAGGCTGCAATGCTACACATATACTGCGAGGGGCACACAAAACAGATGATCTATCCATTGTGTAACGTGAAAACAGGCATCCGCCAATGAAATCAATGTTCGATGCAAATGCTGCCTGTGCCATGCATTTCTTGAGTTGAGTTGAGATATCTATCCTGTCTAGAACCATTTCGAGTAGCCCCATCTCAGACGTCTGATGACCTGCTTCTGGCGTTCAATGCCAGCCTTAATATCCACAAGCTCGTCCACGTCGACCAGGAACTCTCTAAACTCCTTTGTCGGCAGGACATTGATGGCGCACTGTCTGAGCACATGCGATTCAGCGACCAAGAGACCGTAGTCCTTGTAGTAGAGCACACCATATTCCGATGGCTGAGCAGCGGTGATGATGCGATCGATGTTCCTAGATCCTTCATTAGCAGGTCTACAGGCAACCAAGATCTTAAGTCAACTCACCTCAACACACCAAGAACTTGGTTCTGCTTCGCGCCTCTCCTGCTTCCCTTCTTGTTTCCCAGGACACCGTTCAGGTATCGCACTGCACCAATCGACACAAGTAGCCCGGGTGTTAATGCAATGAATCCAAAGACAAGCTGCTGGCTCTTCAACAAGCTGTCGATGCCACCAATCGCAACTTCAACATCGACTTTCGTTTTCTGGATCTGCACAAGTAACGCGCGGATCAGGTTACCTCGCACTGCACCCATGAATGGCTTAGCCATGTCTCTCTCGTACGCCCTTAATACAGGTGTCAGATCGCCTTCCTGCACTTTCATTCGGATATCTGAGATTTGCTCTGATGTCAAGTTGCGGTTCTCGTCCGTGGCAAAGTCGACCACCATCCTCTCAAGGCTGTCGCGGTCTCCTTCCAATGAGCGCTTTGACATGATGGCCACTTGGCTGTCCTCATCATGCCTGATAGTTCCAATGATATTCTTGATGGGGTCTACGACCCAATTGTACCAAAAGTCGATGCAGGTTGATCCCAACTCGCGGACCCAAGTTATGATCTCTTCCTTCCTATTCGCCACGATACGCAGGATGGTGCTCGATGAGAGGATGAGAACCGTCGCTGGCAACCAGTATCGAATCAGACGCGACGGCTGACCGCATGCTTTGATGCGCAGATCAAAGGTGTTCGTGTATTGAGGGAGGATGTTTCGGAGGAGATCTTGAATGCGCGAGGAGACTTCGGCTGGCGTCAGCTCATCGAAAGCTGCGACACCCACATCGTTCGGTGACACGTAAAAGCGGTCGTCGCGCGTCGTTGACAATATCCGGTCTTCGAAGTTCTCGAGATCTGCCTCCGACTCTTGCACATGCGACAGCACGGCATCAATCAACGCTATGCTGTTCATGATTGCGCCCTTCCACTTGCGACCACTCTCCATCATGCCTCTTGCGCCATTCGAGCTCGGCGTACTTGTGCCATCCTCATGTAATGTCTCACTGCTGAGGCCTTCTCCAAGCAGCAGGCCTAGTGCATTCGCGTTGATCTCGCGTAGCTGCCTCAGCTTCTTCTGGTTCTTGCGCACCTCATTCCGTACTCTGGCGATCGGACTGACGACACCAGCTTGAAGGGTGGCAATGCTCCTGTTGCGTATGCTGTCCTGCACCAGACCGTAGAACTGCCTCCATCCCTCTTCCAAACCTTGCGCCGTCCGATGCGCGCGTACATCCTGGTATATATCTTTCGCCCAGCTCCACACACGTAGAGGAGATGTCTGAAGCGAATAAAGCCCCGCAGATCTCCGAGATGATAATATGTCGTCCCAGTACCAGATGTGCTCATTGACTGCCAGCGTCTGCTCTAGGATCGTATTCAGAACCTGCCCATACGCCTGAGCAGTAGCTTTACTCAATAACAGCCATTCCAGCTCATTCTCGTATCCTGAATCCGTGTCGGTGGAGAACTTTGCATTCTGCAGCGCGTAGATGATGTTGCGCGTTGAGCTGAGCGGCACCGAGGACGAGGTCGTAGAGAGGTTCTTGACGAGATGTTGGAGCTCGAGAATACGCGGCAACCGTTGTGAAGTATTCACATCTGCTGTTGAGAAGTTCTCTGACGAGTGCGACGCATGCGCGAGTTGCAGCCGGTCGAGCTGGCTGTCAATCCGTCGGACCTGACTACACCAGTGTTAGCTGCGACAACAGAAATAGGCACGGTGAGGCATACTCGACCACGAAAGACATGGCTTAATCCCCCTCCTACAGTCTGAGACTACAAGCCCACGATTGTACGATGGAGAACCCAGTCAAAGATGGCAGGGGAGGAAAGCTTCCCATGTCAATTTGTTGTTCGCGAGCATCGAGTTTACACATGACGTAAATGTGCCAAGCTCAGATGTGCATGTATCGTGCAGCTCACAAGACACTGGGCCTCATCATCTTTTCCCAAAGACGAATTGAGACTCGATGTCAAGCTTTCGATCACTGATCACGACGTCTGGGTGTCTTCAGGATAGTTTTCATTGTGATAACATGGCTGTACCCTTCGATTGGGAGTCTGGAGGGTATCTATTGTATCTCACGAAGCTGGCTTCTGCAAGATAATGTACCAATTCGTCCCAGCTGAGCGCCATGTCCTCGTAATCTCTACGATCTCCATGCCAGATCTTCGGACGATAGCACCAATATCTCTGTTCCACCAACAGCCGTGCTTTGCGGCGTGATCGTGCGCCGAATTGTCAAGCATTCTGTTCAGCCCATTGAAGTAGCTCTGACCATGCTCCAACAGCAAGATCTTGCCTCCCGGCTTGACGAGCTTCGTCAGACTCTCCATCAGGCCATCTGGGTCATCCGTCGAACATAGCCCCAATGTCTGCACGACGGTGTCGAATTGAGGTATGCCCTCGCGCCCCAACTGCGCCCTGGTTGACTGATCCTCCACATCTCCAACTAAGAATCGCACTTTGCGTGACCAATCCTCTCCTTCCCTCTCGGCAGGCCACTTCTTTTCTGCAATTTTAAGCATGCCCTTGCTTTTATCAACCACTGTCAAGCTCTTGACCCTTGACTGGATATAGTATTCTGAGTTCCTGCCAGTGCCAGCCGCACTTTCCAGCACGTCTCCTCTTGCTTGCTTGACGAGTCTGCTCCGTAATGTCATGATGCCATTCCAGTACTCTGTGCGATCGACGTCTTGATCAAAATGCGGCGCATATTCGTCGTATACTGCTGTGAGATCGATGGGCTTCTGCTCGCTTGGATCAGGTGGAGGACGTGTCGCGCTCAAGTAGTATTGCGTGCCGTATAGACCTAAGAGGCCTGCAAAAGCTGTACCAGAAATGATCCAGACGGCATTGGTGAAGGTCGTTGCCCAGGGTCTGTCCGCCAATGTCTCCTCTTGCAATGGCTTCTGTGGCCGCCGCTTCGGCATTGTCCATTTCTCTGGCGGCTTGACTTCATTCTTCGTGATCTTCGGTGATCTCAGAGGCGCACTCGTGCCTCTACTTGAGCGCAACTTCGCCGCATACTGCCTTGATTGCGTCTGATGTCGAGCCGACTTTTGCAGCAGTCGCCCAGCGCATCTCGAGCATACGAAGGCTGGTTTGGGAACCAGATTCATCGCACTGACAGACCACGCGAATGTCAAATCATCTCAATGTCATCGCTGCATCTCGTGGTCAATTGGCCGCGAGCATAACTTATGAAGAGTGACTGTAGCTGGTTCTTAGGTCTATCTCCAACTTCACTACTGGGAGAACGCGCACAATTCCGCGAACAAGGGTTGATACACTCGATTAGGCAAAGTATCAACACGATCTCTTCAACTTCGGAGGCCATGAAACTCCACAAATTCTGGACATGTCTCGTTAATTTCTTGTTGCTTTGCATTCTTAATTCTCCATCGCAATTGGGCGAGTTCCTGTGCTTGACTGACTGGCTCTCTGCCGTCCAGGTCTCTCACGTATACTAAATCGATCGGCACCGTGCTGCTCTGTAACAATGTCACCTTCCCCCTCCAACAAGCAAATCCCCTCTTCCATCCTCATTATCGGCTCCGGCGTCTTTGGTCTGGCTACAGCAGATGCGCTATGCCGGCGACCTGAATATGCCGACACAAAGATCGTTCTTATAGATCGTCTGCCATTTCCCGCGCCAGACGCAGCATCAGTAAGTTCGAAGATGATATTTTCTGTGCTCGATCAAAATTTGGGTGCATATATTCGACAGAACCATGAGATCTGCAAATCCTTGTCAAGCAAAACATACTTTACCTGTGCTACAAGCATATGAACGAAAGGGCATGGAAGGCTAATTCCATGATCCACAGATAGACACATCGAGAATCATTAGGGCAGGTGAGTCGTTCTGGTTGTGTGACTCCTCATTTCGCTTTCCAATGGAAGAACGTGCACCTTGCATGGACCCAATTTCCGTGGGTCTCATTCTTTCGAATATCAAATGTCGTTGCACAACTATTCTCAACTCTTTCTCTCTCTCTCTGCTAACAACATACTCGCTCTGAGCGAAAACGCTGATAATTCTCCAATGTGTAGACTATTCAGATCCAGCATATGCTGCTCTCGCTGCAGAAGCGCAGCAAGAATGGCGCGGAGAATGGGGTGCAGAGAATCGCTACTATGAAGTGGGCATGTGTCTCTCTGCAGATGCTGATCAGTATTCCTACGTTCAAAAGAGCTTGGACAACGTGAGGGCGCTGGAGGCACTAAAAGTCGAAAAGGGCATCGAGGGGAAGCCCAACACCATCGAGGAACTGCCCACCAGCGAAGACCTTGCCAGGATTGGCGGTACAGGCGGTGCCAGTGGTTCTGCAGGTTACATCAACCGTGGCTCTGGTTGGGCTGATGCAGAGTCATCCATGCGTTGGCTCCGCAAGCGCGTCATGGCCTACAAACGTGTTGGCTTCCTCAGCGTTGGCGTTGAAAAGCTCATCTTTGACTCTGAGGAAGGCACTGTTGCTGGCGTGGAACTCTGCGATGGCAACTATCTGTCGGCGGAGCTCATCGTGCTAGCTGCAGGCGCATGGTCGAGTTCGCTGATCGACTTGTCAGGTCGGCTGACAGCCACTGGACAGGTTCTTGGCTATGTTGAGGTGACGCCTGAGGAAGCAGAGATCCTTTCGCAGACGCCCGTGCAGCTGAACATCTCCAACGGAGCCTTCGACATACCGCCACCACATCCCTCGAGGCTCCCTCAACCCCCGTCGCAGATGAGTAAGGGTACGCTGTACCTGAAGCTTGCGCGCCATGGTTGGGGATATGCGAACCCAACCACTATCACGCATCCAGAAGATCCGTCGAAGGGCGAGTTGAAGCTGTCTCTGCCGCACACCAAGCCGAACACACCTAAAGCTTCGCAGCCCATCCCTCAGGAAGGTGATGCAGAGCTGCGTCAGTTCTTGAAAGCTATCATCCCACCGACATCCGCACTTGCTTCCATTGCTGACCGTCCATTTGCCTTTACTAGGATATGCCATTACGCTGACACCCCGGACGGTGATTTCCTGATCGATTTTCACCCAAAGTTCAAGCAGTCATTATTCCTAGCGACTGGTGGCAGCGGCCATGGCTTCAAGTTTGTACCTGTCATCGGCGGCATGATTGTGGATTCCATGCAAGGCAACACTCCGCCCGCACTCAAGCATAAATGGGCCTGGAAGGACGCTGTTACTCACGACAACTGGACCTTGGACGGCAGCAGAAGCGGCGTACGCGGCATGATTCTCAAGGACGAACTAGCGAAGACGGCATGAGGCTTCAGCAAACACCAAGAAAGCGACACGACACAAGACTGGCACAGAGCACAGCAAGTTGATGTGGAATCATGTAATATTGATTTTGCGCCCAACTCAATTTGTGGGCGAATGCTTCCCCAGCATCGCCTCGAGGCCTGTCAAAATCTATGTGGCCTGTGTGAATGCCATAATATTCATACAATCGCGCTTGAAGCTTTGTTAATGGCCTTCAAGCCCGTACTCTTTCAGGAGCGGCAGCAAAGGCACGCTCTCTCAACCCACCAGGAATGTTTCCTTGGACGCCATGCAATGCCGCTATTTCGAAATGTCGTAATGAAATGGTGAGCTCAAGACTTGCGGAAGTCGCGCAAGACTGGGTAGACGAGCTCGAAAGCTTGGTAGATCTCCTCACGGACCTTGGCGCCGGTCAAGACGATTTTGCCGCTGACGAAGATGAGCAGAACCTGTCATGGATGTTAGCAAGCTGCGACACGGAGGCACGCACGACAGTGGAGACTGACGATCTTTGGCTTCATCATGCGGTAGATGAGGCCAGGGAAGAGTTCAGGCTCGTAGCTCGAGAAGTTGTGATGGGTGCTGGCAAGACCCTCGAGACGGATCGGGAACTGGACGTCGCAAGAGCCAACGATGTTCTGGATCTTGAAGTCGGTGAACTTGGCGTCGAAGCCGAGCTTCTGGATGATGCGCGCGTACTTGCGCGATGCCAGCTTGCTGTCGGACTCGCTCTTTGCGCCGGTGACGACCATCTTCCCAGAGGCGAAGATCAGCGCCGTGGTCTTGGGGTCTCGGATACGCATGATGACGGCAGCGAAACGCTTCGGGTTGTACTCGGCGTTGCGCGCATGCAGTGCGATCGTCTTGAGATCCAGGCGGCAGGCGAGGTTGACGGTGGCGACCAAGTTCTGCAGCTTCGGCGAGATGCCAGAGGCGGCAGCGCTGCCATGCTGGTCAGGCGTCGCAGCGGGCGTCGCTAGCGGAGCCGAGCTGTTGCCGTTGCCGTTGAGTGCGTCTTTCGACTGCGGCTTGGCTGCGCTCGGGCCATTCTCTGCAGGTCTGCCTTGGCCGTTCAGGTCTTGTTGCGCTGACGGGTAGCTGTATGAGTTCTGAAAAACTGCGCGTTAATAAAGGGTGAAGAAAGAAGCAGAAGCAAGGCGATGGCTTACGGGCGCGACGAATTCATTAGCTGCTGCAGCCGTAGTCGGGTGCGAAAGCAACATCACGATTGCGACCCACGCCCAATATCTCACGAACGACTCAGGAAATTATGGGATTTTGTTGCGCGCGATTAAAGGAATGGTATTGTTTTTGTTCGTGGCCGATGATGGCGATGACTACGTTCAGGCGGCGATGTGGAGCGCGGATGTGTGGTTGTGGTGTTGAGGGCGCAATGCGCGGAGGTGAGAGGCGGGCGAAAATCAAGGGGGAGAGGCACTGTCCTTAAGTAGTTTTTCTGACTCACGGCTCCACTCACGCCGCTAGTCTGCATCCGGCCAAGCTTGTACCAATCCGGCAGTCGCGAGTCGATCTTCGCCGCCTTGTGCCTTCCCTCGCGACACCAACTTCAGTAAAAACTCACTTCTTCCTCACTCCAGCATCTTCTTGACATTATAAATTCAATGCGATGCTTTTCTTGAGATCCTACTGCCCTCTGTTGGGCGTGCGCATCGCAAAGGCTGCAGCCTTGCGTTATCTGTTGCTGAAATTTGCTGTGGCCGTGTCTGTGGCTTTGTGAGCAAGGATCCAGCATGAAAGAATTTCACGGTCGCCCAAAGAACAATCTTTGTCTAGCGCAACGGCACCAAATTCTGGTTCTCACAACCTTTTTGGAGCGTCCCTCGGCTTGCATCGCGTGTTCTGAACATTTTTCCCGCCTCCGCCGTGCGATGCATCGCCTTGACCGGCGAGCGCATTCGCTGGGCGAGGCAATAGATCGGAGCAAGGGTCAAGGATTCTTCGAGTTTCAGGAGCTTCTGAAAGATGATACGTCGCCAGAGTCTGACCGGCCTAGAACTAGTGGACACGTTTACGGAGTGTGTGCCGCGTCCAAGCGGAATCAGAATCCCGCACGTGAAAGTCTCTTCCTCAGCCTTGCCCCGCATTCGATATGTGTGGCATCCTCCACGATATGGAGTCGATGTTGGAGTTGGCTGCAAGTGCAGTGGATTTTGCGCCGCTGTTGTGCGCTTCCTGCAGACTCCATCCTACGCCCCCGTCGCTGTCGTCGTTCACGCAGATTTAGTGAAGCCTTATGCAGTATACCTTGCTTGTGACATCATGATTTGTAGAACCTTCATTCGCGACGGAAGCAGACTTTGACTTACAGGAAATACAGAACTCAATCAGCGCAAGACTTCAGACTTACCTTAACGACTTGTCTCCCAAGTTGCTATCTTTGCAGGCTTAGACATGCTTGCAAGCGACCTGGAACGAGCTTCCAGAGTGCATCAGAAGTAATCGAAGAGCTAAAGTTTGCCAGACATGAGCATCTCTGACTTTTAGGTTCATGAATGCTTCTTGCGCGTCATCTTCAAATGCGACGCGTATAATAAGAGATTCATGCTGTACGTCGCGAGCCTGCATGAGACTGCGATGACTCGCAGCATGTAGCTCCAGCAATTACCCACTCATCTCCTCATGCAACACCACGGGTCATAGCTCCACTGGCGAATGGTCATCGGCGGCCTCAGCATTGTACACATATGCATGCGACGACTTTGGAACTCCGAAGTTCCGACCGCTGATTTGGCAGTGCCCCGCAGTCCTATGCAATCCCTAGTCTTTTGGAGCTGACGCTGTGCAGCTCGTGGGTCATACCGAACTTCAGCTGAGTGATATAAGGCAGCCGGACTAACCTCAGCCTGTGGAGACGCGTGTCAACCTTTTCTCTCCTGAGATAGCCTGATTCCGAGCAGTACATTTCTTCTCAAATCAAAACGCAATCGTAAAGGCGAAGACATGAAGAAACTCGTGGTTTGCTGTGATGGCACTTGGATGGATGCCAATGATGCCCCTGACGCCAATAACTCGGTCGATCCTGTCCTTCAGCCTCCGACGAACGTCACAAGGATTTGCAGAAGCGTTGCAAGAAAGGATGACAAGGGCAATGAACAAATTGCGTACTATCAAAGCGGCATTGGAACAGGCAACTTGTTCGACAAGATCATCGGCGGTGCAACCGGCATGGGCCTGGCGGAGCATATTCGAGAAGCCTACCATTTCCTAGCACAAAACTTCGATGAGACTGCGCACGACGAGATCTTCCTTGTTGGCTTCTCAAGAGGCTCCTTCACGGCTCGCAGCATTGCAGCATTCATTTCGGCGATTGGTCTGCTCACTCAAAAGGGAATGCTGTACTTCTGGCCCATCTTTCAAGATTGGGAGAATCAATTGAAACCACTCAGCGAATGGAAGCCGAATTCAAAGTATCCTTGGCCAGGTCGGCGCCCGAACCTACACAGCAATGCTGAGGAGTACACAGCAAAGCTCGTTGAGCATGGTCTCACCAGAACAGGCGTGCGAGTAAAGGCAGTCGCTTGTTACGATACAGTGGGATCGCTCGGTATACCCAAGATTGGCATCTTCTCTTCAGGCGTCCCGCCAGAGATCAGCCTCGACTTTGCGTTCGTCGACACCACTGTGCCGGATAAAGTAGACCATGCCGTTCATGCGCTGGCATTAGACGAGAGCCGCAAACCATTTTCGCCAACAATCTGGGAGAAGCCGGGGCCTAACCAGATGCTGACTCAGGTTTGGTTCCAGGGAGCACATGCTGATGTTGGTGGAGGCTACGAGGATCCACGTCCTGGTGATATCGTGCTCGTGTGGATGGTTAGCCAGTTGAAGCAATGGCTAACGTTTGATGAAAATGTGCTGAACCTTCAGCTCCACGATCCAACCCTTAAGAACATGGATGCAACCATGGAGGCTCGACCTTGGGGTTGCGGCAAGATCCATCAGGAGTTCAAAGGGTTGATGATGAGGCTTGGTGGCTGGACAAACAGAAGTCCAATGGAGTATCATCCTTACGACCACGAGACTGGAAAAGAAAAGTCCCACGAGATGCTGGTTAATACTCACGAGAAGATCCACTCCAGTGTTCGCATCCGGATGGGAGTACCCGGCAGGGGCTTGGAAGACAGCGGCGAATATAATCCAGCTGCACTTGAAGGTTGGCGGGTGACGGGCACAAATGCTTCCGGTGGTTCGCAAGCTGCCTCGCTCCAGCAGATTGTTGAGGCTCAGAAGAGCATAGTCTGGCGCAAAGGAGATCTTGCTATGCCGGAGGAACCATTGACAGAGCTCGAGTACAAATTGCTGAACAAGTTCTTGCCAAAATTGGAACCCGGGTTCCTGAGCATTGTACCCAAGTAAGTGGCAGGCATTACCTGTGTTTCGCCACCGCTTTCTCGGCCTGAGAGCTAACGCCGTACGCACAGGGAGCATAAACTCACGACCAAAATGCGGGGTGTTGAGAAGGGTCTCAGGAATCTGGTGTCAGGATTGTGACTATGCATTTGTAGACTGGGCCGCTGGTTTGGTACAGCATGATGATTATGGCAGTGACGGGTCATGAATTCAACGAGTTGACGTTGACACTTAGCAAGCTGAGTCAACGGCTCAGCGGCTCTTCGGCGTCCAAAATGCAGTCACATCGGGACGGACTTATTGGTCTCCATCAAGAGAAAGTGACGTTCGCGCTGTCGCAGAGGTTGCCACAAACGGCAGATCCAGCGCACAATCAGACTCAATTTGGCCAGTGGTGATAGAAAAGCATGAATTTTCGGGTCGTCGTCAAATTGTAGAGATCTTTGGCAACTATCGTCCTCTCCATAATTACCTTACGGTGCGAAAGTGTTTTTTGCTTCCGTAAGGTAAGGTTTTTGTCAGCGAATTCCAAGCTCAGTACTTCAGGACCAACATCACAACTCACGGCGTCTACGCATCACACAAGTGATACCCAAATGATGAAGCGCAGAATTGAGGATCTGGAGATGAATGAAAATGCTGCTTTCCCGCTGACCAAGTGTCACTTCGTAGGTGAGGTGCAGCAGTGCAGCACAGCAACCATGATCTGGTACACAACGGTCGTGATCCACGTTTGTGAACCACATGCGCGTGCGGCACACACACGATGCTCGTGAACTGTGATCCCCTTTGTTGTCCCATTGTCAGTCACAAGTCCTGTCTTTGCTGGCGATGACAATAGTTCATTGTCCCATTGTGCTGCCCTGAGTCACCTCTCCACCTTTGTGCTTTATATCCACTCTCTTGTGCACTGCTCACAAGACTCTCTTTGCATCGCATCGCATCGCAACATCTCGGCGCAGGGTCTCTTTCCTTCCTCTTCATCTCTTCTCTTCGCATCGCATCTGTTTCCTGGTGAAGCAATCGATCCCACGCTCTTTGCGCCTGCAAACAGAATCAGTGATTCATACAAAGACTTTGCGCTCACGCCCAAAGACTCATCGCGCTCTGGAGGATTATCTGCATCGTTGCGCAGTGCTTCGGACACTCTTTTAGGAACGTTTTCATAGACTACTGCAGCAGCGCAGCACCAGACAAGTCTTGACATTCAACGCAACCATGTGTCAAACCATCATCACGGAATACTCATGCAGCCACTTTGATGTGAGCTCCCCATGGACGGTCTTGTGCAACTCTCGGTACAACGACGAGTCTTACGATTGCATCAAGACAGATCAGACCTGGCGGTCCGGATTCATGTGTCCATCATGCGCGAAGGGCCTGAACAAGAAGCGTCCGGCCACGCAGCCGCAACAAGGAGTAAGATTCAAGAAAGCTCGCCGATGGAGGTACAAGTGCTAATTCTCAACCACGCAGACAAATCCAGACTGCGATGATGACAAACACGATAGTGTGATCGAGGGTAGTAGCGACACCTCGTCAATCGTCAGCCCAGCCAGCAGCATGAAGCGCAAGCGCAGCAGGTTCGATGAAGGTATTATGGAGGAGCAGATTTCTACATCGGCTGCCGAGCCCAAACACGAGCGCATTGTGATCCGGCTTCGCTTCACAAAGAAGACGAAGACGCAGCAGAAGACGGCGACCGCATCCAAGGAGAAGTCGACGGCGTCAAAACGTGCGCCGCAACGAGTTCAAGCAAGCAGGCGGTGTAAAGGCGACCACAGACGGAACTATTAGGACGATAGGCATTATCGGTGCCACGAGCAGTGGGCGTTGCAGCATTTCAGGCATCGAGTTGTACAGGGTAGAACACTTCAATGGATGAAATGAGTTGAATGATCTGAACAATGTGTTGATGGTTACTTGCCTCTACTGTCCACTTTACTTTCACTTCGTTCGCCACCACTGCGTTGCATTGAACTATGACAGATCAATCCCAAGTAATGCAACCCTTTCGTGTAGCTCTCGCACGCCCCGTTTGTTTGTATCGTCAAGCTACGTCCGCGGAGAACCTCTCCATGCGCGATGTTCATTGTGTCGCGAGGTCTGTGGTTGCTTGTGATCAAAAGACGTGACTGCACCCAATATCAGCCCCATGCTGACTGTGTCTATTGCAGACGCGAGACTAGAGTGCAAAGAAAGCACAAAGGCACGGTAATCCGTGGAGCAGCCATGGTAGCTTGAGCTGCGTTTCCAAAACACAGACCCGCGGCCCTTGGAATCGCCCGAAGATCAAACTAGATGATATGTCATCAAACTAGCGTCAGGGCAGGAGCTCGAAGTGCACAGGCACGAGGCGAGCAACAAGAAGCAAGCCATCTGTGATCTCGACCACTTGCCAATGGTTTTGAGAAAGGAGTCGCCGCTTCGGGCAACTGCTCAAGAGCTCTGTTGGGGTTATGGCGTCGCATGATCGCGATGCTGAAACCAGCAGAGCAGCGCCAACAGGACACAACAGTATTCCTCGAGTAAACACAGCTTCTGGCTCTTGGTCTCAGATGGTGAGCAATAGCCTATTTCATGTATACATGCCAAGACACTCCGCATAAGCTCTGGCTCACGGGTAGCTTTTGGCTCTCGCGTGTTCAGTCAGCAAATCGATCGTGCAAAGCCATTGGTGGGTCCTCGCAGCTACTCAGGAGTTAGACCTTCCATCGCCATGCCTGCATAATCCTAGTTCCGATCACACGCATCAATGTCGGCCTCCGGGTAAGTGGTGATAAGATGGGAGACCATCCAGCAGATGCATTACCTGAGACCCACATCACGGCTGCTCCTTGTTGGCGGATTCCCAATCGGCAGACAAAGTTGGTATTGTGCCAAGCATGGTGCCCTAGCATTCATTGGATCGTCATCATAACAGTGGTTGGAGAAGCTCACAGCTGCCTGCATGACCAGAGCAGTGGGACCATCTGTGCGGGCAAACAATTGCATTAACTTCGTCCTTTTTTGCTTCATCAGAGTGGGCTAATCACCATCAACATCTCAATACTGCATGCCCTCGGCCTCCACAGTGGTGCTGCATGAGCAACTTCGCATGTGGGTGGTTAGCGAGATGGTACAACGCTCAGACCATGGACGAGGTTGACTAATCGCTTCAGCGAATGCAGCTCATCCTAGCCGTTGCATAGTGATCTCTCATGCACTGAACCTCAATGCTATAATCGATTGACCCACGGCATGCTCATGATTCGGCAATTAAATTAGTACAATGGAGTTCAGTCCATATGGAAGCCATGATAGACATTCGTGTCCAGTAAAGTGCTCAATGATGGTCAACAACATGAAGCACAAACGGAAGCAACATCATGAGGAGCTGGTCTGTGCCACCCCAAGGTCGTCCTCCACTCGTCCCGCGCCACCGGATCGTCCGCCATCAAGAATAGCGCACGAAATTCCTTTCGTGCAATAAAGCGCGTGCCAGACCATGTCGACGTGTCTGAGTCGCGCAGCTAGTGACAAGATCGCCAACGCCATGAACGCCAGTCCCCGGTATCAATGCAATCGTACTCAAGCCGAAGCTTGGACGAGCTCGCTTCGAAGGAAAGTAGAAAGATGCATGGGTAATCCTGCGAAGAGATGAACCGATGAGCGATTTGCCCCAAAGGAGACTGATCATGTGTCGTGCACATCGCGTAGTGGGAATGGAAGGTGAGAGTGGACAGACGGGTCACCCACTGGACTCTCTGCTTGCTTGCCCTGCGCTACCATCTGTGTGGTGTCCTGCAAGTTATGTTAGCCATTGAACAATTGAACGAATTTATTTATTCGCCTGCAGTCGTGCCAATGATATCATGGAAGGCGAGAGCGAATCGCCCCTTCCACAACACCAGTGCTCTAGGAGGCGTAGGCGAAAGAAAAGTGGGTCGAACCTTCGCCTGCTCTGCTGTCATGTGGGTGGTGACCATAAGGCGCGTTGCGCCGCGAGTCCGGATCATCCGAAGCGGCGGCAGCGGCTGCTTGTAATTGGTTCTCTAATGATGGCGATGTCATCTGTGCAGTTGGCGCGCTTGTTGATAGTACCGGTGGTCCACGCGACAAGTCTATCGACTCGGGCGGCGGCGGTAGCTCGGTATGCGACTCCAACAGACGTGCTTGCAAGGTGATGATGTACTGTCGCAGCTGGAAGTTCTCCTTCTGTATCGTCTCGTAGTTTTGCGCCAGCGTCTGGTGCTCCTTGACCTGGTCCTTCAGCGATTGTATGTACTGCTCCTTCCTCTGACGGAAGGCGCGTTGGGCAGCGCGGTTCTGGGCGGCGCGCTTCGAGGTCGACAGCTCGCGCCTTCCCTTCCGCGACTCTGAGGCGTCGTGGTCCATGTCCATCTCATGAAGGGAACCCGGCTGTCCCGGAGCGCCGCCAATGGCAGGATCTATGTGGTGGTGGCCCGGAGTCGAGTAGCCAACGTGCATGTCTTGCGGTGACGTGGGACTCGCAGAAGTAGGAATTGACTGCCCAGCCTGGGCGGCCAGCAGGTGATCGCGAAGGCCTTTATTCATATCAGCACTGCGACAGTCACGGATGACAGCATCCAAGCACAGCTCAGGTGCGCATGGCGGACAGAGGCCGAAAAGTGCAGCCAGCGGGATGACTTACTCATTGTTTCGCTCGACGTGCTGATTCAGCAGCAGCAAACAAACCCCGAGCGGAAGATTCGACGCAGTGATTACTTATGAATCCAGCGATGCCAATGCGCACGCGCGCGCTATTAAGGGTATCCGGGCGCGTGAGCTTCTGCACTCGCAATTACGTGTTGCGTCTTGCGGCGCGTTCGGGGTTGGAGGATGTTCGTGTATCGAGGACGGGAAGGACCACGGAAGGTGCTGTCGGGAAGTGGATCAGTAAAAGCGTCACGTCGCAGTGGCGGAAAATAATGCCATGACGAACTTGAAGCCGCCGCCTTTACATTCTCAATTGCGACGTCTTCGCATGGCATTTCTCCATTGGCAGATGCTCACGATTGCCAGAGGGCGTGGGTAAGGTACTTACCGTGAAAGTAAAGTGGTCCAAGATGGCTGGCTGACTAACGGATCTCTCGATGTCTTAAATAATCCCAGCCAGCATGGACTGAGCCGACGCCTCCTAGCGCCATGTCCCGTTTCTGCGACTAAACTCTTCACACATCTAATGGTGACTAATGACTTCTGATGACCGGCTGCTCTCGCAATAATCGATGTACCTTCTTGCGTATTTGCGAAGTGCGACAGCTTCCGCGCATCTATTGTCACGCTCCACTCTTTGCCTCGTTCGGCGGAAACCCGCGTCGGCTTACGTTGAGCAGAGATTCGGCTGAATCTATTGATGCATCACCACGATACGATCGAAATGTTAATTATAGATCCATTAATGCCGACCGAGAGTCTTTTGAGGCACGCTTGCATCTTGAGCCATGACCACTCTCTCGAAACAGTCTTTGCCTTTGGCCGAAACTTCAGCTTGCCATCTTCTTTCAACTGCTTCCCCTGGCACATGCTCACCATGGTCCATCATTCCATCCATGATGACCTACACTTGCTATCTAGCCTCACCCAACGATTACGCGTATTGTAAATTCTAGCATCAGCAGATCCCAATGGGCAATAGAGACGACCAATGTTCCCGTGCGCCAGTCTTTCCCTGCAGCTTTCACGTCGATCTGTCCTGCTCGTGCGCCGGAATTGCTGGACGTCACTTCTGCCCGTCCTCCGTTTTTGTGGCCATCCTCGCGCGAGGAAGCCTCAAGGATCATTCCCTTCAAGGAACGTACTCGTTATGCTGGTACACGAAAGCCAAATGTAACAGCTGACCAATGTATGAGCAACCTGGGACATGGCTGCAAATCTCGGCAACTCCCCATGCATACGAGCTCATTGAAAGAGAATGTAGCCTGTCACTGCCCTTTTTGGGCAATTTGTCGGCGGCACTCGTTTCTCTCGTCCGATATTCACAATGCCAAAACAACATGCTGTGATTAGGCGAGATAGGGTGAGCTGCCAAACACAGCAAGTCAGAGGTGATGCCCGATCAGAATATACGGGGCTGGGAGAAAAGGTGGGTGGAGACTCTTGGAAGATGTAGTAATCAAGCTGCAGCATGCTCATTTCGCACTAGCCGCCACGAGGAGGTCTTGTTGTCCTGCAATCGCTCCTCAAAGCATCTACCATACACCTATCTCGTCTGCTTATCCGGGCAGCCAATCGTGCTTCTTCCCAGGAGAGCTTCATATATCCTGTGATCCTGATCATTCTTGGATCCTGCTACTTGCGCCAGCGTGTTGTGAAAGCCTTGTAGACTCCTGTCTCGCTCGAGACATCATTATGCATGTTTAGAAGAGAGACGACCTTTCAACCGACTAAGCACCCTAAGCTTGACGAGATGGAGATGGAGTGGCGAGTATCGACTCCATGACGACGATGTGGTTCCACGAGACTTCATTTGGAGTCGTAGCTTGAGCTGACATTCGTTTCTGCTAGCATTACCTCATTCGTCGCAGGTCCTCTGCTGCCGCGTCCCATGTCACCTTCCTGGGCCCTCGAGGAGCAGGGCTCAACAGCCCCAATTGCCTAAGCGTGTAGTCGAGAGGGACACCGGAAGAGGAGGCGCCGGCAATCACGCGACCATAGAGGAACTCCGCGCGACCAGACTCATCGCGGCCATCCTCGCTTTCGGTCTCGTACCCATCGGCCGGCGCGTTATCGTCTCTACCTTCCTCCCCAGCCTCACGGGCATCCTCTGGTGTGGCTGCACTACGCTGATCGACTTCTTCATCGTTGGGCGACACCTCTTGTTGGTCTTGCCGAGCAGCAGGTGCTGCAGTTGGTGGGATTGCTGCGACATCGTCTTCAGAATCGCTCTCGTCACCGGATTCTTCTGACGAATCCAGATGGTCGGCGAACCTACTCTTCTCCTGCCTAAACATACACTGTTCGCATTGGCACTCATCGAAGTCAAAGTCTTTACGCGATATCGACGATACCCATCCTTCTGTGGTAGCATCTTCAAAGATCGTAAAACCTCTCGAGGTGTTCGCCCGCTCGAGCCGATTGATGTGCTCCGTACCACGACGCTCAATGAACATCTGAATCCGCACGCGTTGTTTCCCATGGCAGTCCTTCAACCCATTGTAGTCTGGTATGATGCAGTTGCCAGCCTGATCTTCGAAGTAGCACGTGTCGTCTTTGCTCACGAATAAAAGCGACCGCATAAATGCCACATTCTCCTCATCAGTTTTGCCGGGATTGATGCGCACACATATCTTCGCGTGGCTAGATATATGGCGTTCAGGACAGCAGCAGACCAGATGCGCCTGGACAAGCGCAAAGAATGGTCGCTGCTGGGGAGGTGTCTTGATCGAAGGAGGCTGCGGAGTCGGAGACTCAATCTGAGGCGTCGTAACGAGTGTCTGCGGTGATGATGTTTCAGTCTGAAGCAGTGTGGTGGGCGTCTGCGGATTGAGTGTCGCCGGCGACGTAGTCGGTGGTGCGCTCATCTCGATCAATCACGGTGCCGACTGGAGGTCCTAGAGAGTCTTAGGCGTCGGTGCAGAAGGCACAAGTAGAACTTCCTGTCCCAGCGGCCGTCTACTTGATAATGATCGATGTCGGATTTACGTCGTCGACTTCGCCAATGTCTGATTGCGCGGCGCAGCCCTCGGAATTCGTTTGCGCGGAAGTGATACTGACGGACTATAGAATGGAGGTGAGAAGGAAGGTTTCAGACTTTCGAAAGTGATGAGGAAGAAAAGCTGGAAGATAAGTGTTAACAATAAGAATGTTTGGTGTGATCTTGTCATTGTTGCGCGGCGAGCCAAAAGTGAGTGTTACCCACGAAGTTCACCTGAAGCAGTCACAGCCACTCGCGAGCTGCAGAACATCCTCATTCTCTTACTGAGTTCCTGTGCCTGAGCAAACAGCTACAAGTCAACAATGCATGGTCATCATTTGCACTCGCAGACGAGATTGACTATGGCTGCTGGCTTTGCCACATTCCACCAACACCATGATTTAGCTGAGGCTGCTCGGCGAAAGAACCCACTCCATGTCACGGCGGCAGTGGTGGGAGCATGATACTCCGACGATCACGTCTCGTCGTCGGCGGCGGTCTCATTGCCTCCTTCTCCATTTCCCTGTCCATCCCCAACAGTTTCCTCTCGTAGCCCCACAGAGGACATTCTGGCAACACTCTGGTGGTGACATTGCGCTCTCTGAACTTCGCCTTCCAGTACACTTCTGGACCACCTCGGTCACCATCTGGATACTCTACGACTAACCGCCAATCATCAAGCGCTTCCGGTTCGTATGCTCCTTTGTCCTCCTCTCCTGGGCCTCGAAGGACGATTCGCGTTCGCACGGATGGATGAATGTACTCATTGGTGTCGGCTAGAGGTCGATCCGTAGATGAACCAGTATCGGGATCCACAGCATAGTAGCATCCAGGGGTGCGAGTTGTCCCGCCTCCCAAAGAGTAGACGCCGCCCATCGAGTTGTACAGCTTGCCAAAACTCCAAGGACGAGGCTTCTTCCTTTCTTTGCGGTAGTAATCCTGGTTGTCTTCCCATTGTTGGATGATGTAATCATCGTACATATCCAAGAACGGACTGAATTGAGCCATCATCCAAGCAAGCGTGATATCTGCCAGCTCCTGTGCAAAGATTAGTAAACATGGCCCGAATTGTACATCTTGTGGGGCATACCTGGTCATCATAACCACCCCCAATATTGCTGTGTACACCAGGGAACCAGACTTGTCGCAATTTGGTTCGACAGCTCTGCGGCTTCTCCCACAGTGCAGGCGAGAAGGCAGTCCTTCTCTCGTCGAGTGCCAATGCTTGGAACGCGTTCTCGATCCCAGGACCAAGCTTGGTATCATAGAAGCTCATCTCTTTCGACTGGTCCCGCTGAAGGCCAATCTTAGTTAGGATGTCGATACGCGGCAGTCCTAGTGCGCCCACGGTGTCAAAGACGCCAATAGCCTTGATGGTCACATCGAGATCTGTCATACCCCGTTTCCACAGCTCATCGCGATATGCTGGACCCATCCGTGGCTTGTTACGGAATGGTATGTTAGGCTCCTTTGGCCTGTATCTTCTGTCATGACGGTGGATTACATCCTTGAAGATCTCAGGCCAGTATTGTAGCCCTTTCTTGGTGAGCAAGCCTACAGTCCCTATCATGCCCGCAATGGCTCGGACTGTGTATGCACCTCGTGAGAATCCGATCAGAAATATCTCGTCTCCTGGGCTGTAATTGTTGGACAAGAATGAGTATGCTTGTCGAACAACATCGTCTAGACCTTCGCCCACAGAACCCATGACAACACGATCAACGATACCGCCTTGACTGCCAACGCCGTGGTGGTAGTAGACAACTTGTGATATTCCATCCCTGCTTGTCGACTTGATGGCGCGAGACATACGTGTCACGTTGCTAGGTACGGCCAATGTGCCGTTGAGCATACCATCATCGCTGTTGAGCCATGTGCCTACAAGACAAAATCAGCCGAAGACTATCTGTGTCATTATTTGTGATCCTGTCTCACCATCGCAGCATGCAATTAGCCTCTTGAAGCCTCGTCGTGGACGAGCATCGTCACTTCCATCAGGCAGTGGAGATCTCGAACGGCTTCGGCTGTGTTTCCTGGAGTGACCAGCCTTGTAAGGCACTAGCAAACCGTCATCACGTCTATCGTCGCGTCGCTCGTCTCGTCTGCTAGAACCACCAGTCTCGATGATGATCTCATCATGTTCGCCTCGGAAGACGGACATGCTGACCAGGTCATGCACGCGACAGCATGCTCAGTACTCGAGATCCGGCGGCCGACTTCGGATGGCCTCGAATGCGCATTCGACAGACTCGATGCCGTTCTTCCTCTCAAGTTTTCGGCTATGTCGTCAAACTGAAGCCCATGCAAAGGATCTCTGAGGTTGGTGGCTGATGTTTGCGTTGTTGGCGCTAAACGAAACGATATTATGATGTTGCTGTTCATTGGCAGGCACATGACAGCGCACAAGGCGCCAACCACAAACAACCTCAGACACTGGCAGGGATGAACAATATTCTCCCAAGCAAAATTCTGTATTGTATTCCACAGTGGGTATGAACCTAGCTGTATGACCTGCTCGATCAATTCGTAGTCGGCCAGGTCTCGCTTGAGCCTCCGTTACGCAAAACATCATTTCCTACAGACTGCGCCATGAATACAACCACAAGGACATTCCTACGCGGTCTACCACATGTCAGGTCCAACATCCGTCTCGCATGCGCTCATTGCCGAACAATGTACATATAGCCACTCCGTTTGCATTTATGCAATGACTGGCACCTTCACATCTACCCCAGACTATCTCCTTACGATGATGCTAAATGCCTGGCAGTTGGTCCAGCCCATAGTATCCACAGATCCACGTGCCAGATCGATCTTGTGTGCGCTCTTGCAGTACGCTACTGCACGCAGCCAGATTAGGTCATAGGTACAACTCTGTGATACAAGTATATTAGTGTCCACATTGAGAGTACCAAGTCGCAAAATCACAATGGTGGTCCGTGAAAGCAAGAAGACCCCTTGCGATTCTCAAGCTGCTCCTCCGCAATGGTTGATAGCATATATAAAGTGGGTGTAGAAATGCGAGAAACAGGACTGAAGGTGCTAGTGTAAGGCCCAGGAACTGAGCATATGACATTGCTTTTGAGGAGAAATCAGTCAACCTCTTGACGCCTTTCTCTCTCTCGTCTCGTTGCGCCGGTAATAGCAGCACATGGATATCAGAAACCGAACACAAAACGTAATAATCATACAGAAGCATAAATCGAAATATGCATGTGGTATCACACTGTCTCCATCCGTCTTGACATCCGATCATGCAAGTCCTTCTAGTCGTCCAGTAAAATGGATCGCACATCTCCATCGCGAAGATCAGGTAATGGTCGTCTCTAGGTGTCGCGCTGCATCGATCGCAAATAACGCACTTTTGTTCGCCGCCCACGTCGCTCCGTCCAACTAGATCCTCAGTAATTTGTGAAGAGATCGTCGAGCTCGTCCATCTCCACAGTCTCGCAAATGAAAGCGCTGTAATCATCTGCCAGACTCATGCTGTTCAGCTCAGGCCTGCCCGTGCTCATATCGAATTCGACGAGCTGAGGCCTCAACATTGGGCTGCTGCCGTCCATGAAAGCCACCTTCGCCACAGAGAGGTGGCCATCGCTTTGGCCGAAGAGAGCTACCGCATCGGCCCGATTGTGGCGGGTCCGGCTTTCCTCCGAGTCGTCAGCCATGGCTTCGTCAATCATGTCAACTTTCATTGCCGGAGCTTGCTGGGATGCATCCTCTATCGATTCGGATCTCCGTCGTTGCTGCAGTGATGTTGCAGTTTGCGTGAATTCGCGCTCGTCGCCCTCAAGTGGAGGACTTGCCTGACCTTGGACCAAGCTTGTCGTCGAAGAGTCTCGTGTTGAGTATTGCGACAATGAATGTGCGTGCGAAAAGTACGCTTGAGGTGACATGGGTGGCTCGTAGTGGTCCATGTCTGGTGGTGACAAATCGACTTCTGGAGACGGCGACATGGCAGCGCGACTTCTTGAAAGCTTGTCTTCGTCTTCGTTTTCGACTGAGGTCAATGATGGAGAAATAATCCTTGCGACCTGGTCTGCCCTCTCTGGTGGATCCGGGAAAGCTTGCCTTGGTTGCGTGGTAAGGTAGAAGTAAATGCGCTTGGGATGGGTGCCGACGAGTTCCTTTCCGATCGGACATGGCGCCAGCGCCGTCCACGATCGCTTCATATAAGTCGCAAGTCTCGAAGATATGATGGCAGGTTGATTCGCAGAGCTGTCGCAAATGTTAGTGCATGAGCCAATCAGAGCGCAGCTATTATTGGGAACGTACCTTTGCACGATGCCGATAGTATGCTGTAGGATGTTCGCAAGTTCTTTGAGCAGAAGCGGTCTGTTGCCAGTCTTTTCGAGCTGCTCTATCACCCCAACAACAATCTCGTCGTTTATGCCTTCGGTATCGATCTTGAAAGCGCCAGCTTCTGGTGGCGGAGTTGCTTCCACGCCAGCCGCCACGCGGGCGGCGTTCCGTGGCTGCTCATCTTTGACAGCTGGTGGCGACGACCTCGAAACAGAAGTCGAAGAGACAGGCGACAACGGCTCGTCTCCTACCGACGAGTGCGATCGCTTTATCTTTTTGCTTGGGTGTTGTTGTTCTGAATCTTCGGCGGGGGGTGTGGTCGCTGAGGCAGGCGGTGAACGATGGGATGACGATCGTGCGCTCTTAGGAACGTGGATGCCCAGCGATGTGAGCGACACCGACTTCCGCCGGGTGTTGTACATCATGTTTGAGGCGGCGCAAACAGAGTGTCGTAAGCACTGTGAAGTGTTCTCCAGACCTCAGATGCGTTTGGGGATCGTGAGGTTTGCAGTGTGGGTACAAAGTTGATCTGGGAATGGCAGATGGGACGAGGCAGAAAAAGTGACCCAGGCACACGCCAGGATGCAAAAGATTGTTTGTCGCGCTCCAGGGCCCTGGAATGGATCAACCGGGATTTTAGCTGCTCTTGCGCGCGCTTCTTATTGGTCGCCGGATGCTTTGTGATGGCGCTGGCTGCATGAGACGGTGAGTCCTGATACGGAGCTTGCACCAATTCGTCCACGCGAAGGCAGAACTTCGAACTTTTGACGTATTGATGGCGATTCTGAGTCGGGCTTTGAACCGGTCAGCTCGTGGCGATGCGAGCTCTGGTCAGCGAGGGGGAGAGTTGCCCTTTCACGTTCAAGCGGGCAAGCAGCACTGCAAAAGTGAATCGTTGAGCCCGGGGCGTTTGGAGCTGTCAACCGGTTGCTCGTGGTGTTCCAGCTGCGATTTGCGCAGACTAGGCTGCGTCAGAGCCTGATGGATGAGCGTTTCGAGGTACAGACAACGCAATGACAGCGGTAAACAAGGAGAGACGCCGCAACAATTGAGATCTTGCCTTTCGAAGTTGAGGGGATAGATGATTGAATTGACGAAGCACACGGGGAAGAGTAGGAGAAGGGAGCGCAGCAGGATGGTGATGCATCGAATGGGAATGCAAGGATTAGGACTTAGGTGCCAGGGGGCCCAGGCCAAGGTGAAAATCGGACGGGAATTTTGGGTGTCAGAAAAAAAGAACAAATCTTGCAAAATTTATGTGGGTATCGTGCCAGTATCCTTCCGCTTCCTCGGTTCATCTTCAGCCTCATACTTTGATGCGCAAGAATAACGATTGCCTCGCTGTCGTTGGAAACTCCTGCAGCATCTGCTTCACGATGCGAGATTCTCGTATGCGGCGCAATGGGGTTCATTCCGAAGCTACACCTGCCTTGATCTGCTAAAATGTTTAAACTTTTAGCGGCTCGTGGCAGCTTTGCTGATGAGAGCTGCATTTTTTCCAGTGACGTTTGTCTGGAGGTCGATCATCTACCTACCTTATTCCCAGATGCTACCTTTCTTTGTGAGCACAGGAGCTCCCCATCGCGATGCTGGAAGCTCGGAATATGCTTGTACCACTCTCGCGACCGTCCAGACCCTTGCGCCGCAATTGTTGCAAGTCGCGATAGGTCGCGTGAGCTTCGTTACACGTCGCAATATGCAAGTCCGTGTCGCACAGATTCCGGCTGCCACCTGTAGACAGCTCAAAGGGGCCATGTTGGTCGCGATTGAGTCGAGAATCGAGTATCGTCCCACGATCTATCAATTGACCACAAGCCATTGACATATTGATCAGCAGAAGCAGAGGAGCGTGTCGTAAGATGGTGGGGCATGAGCCTCTCCATTCTTTGCGGCAACTTGTTCCCCAAGCTAAGCAAGTTTGGGACTTTGCCCATGTTGGGACCTTGCATGTGGCGTTACGCTTATTCTTCCTCTCGATCAACTGCATCCACAACTTTGGGACCGTATCTTCTTTTCACAAGTGATCCATCTGACAGATTTGCACATGCAGGTATCGACACGAAGCTGGACGTGTAAGATGCCCTTCATGTGCCGACACCAGATCTCTGAGGTAGAGATACTTCATATCAGGGGCTTCTTGGTCGGACAAAGCTGCGTCATGAGGCCCAGTATTCTGCGGCGCTGATCAGCTGGGTAACAGCAAGCGAAGGAGTGTAATCCCGATCCCGCGCGGAGCTAAAGGCCAACTACGAATCGGAAATCAGTCGTTCGTGGAGAGGACGTGGCTCACCAAACACTTATCTGCATCGCATAGCTGGAGCTAAGAATAAACCTAGGCGCGATCAGAAACCAGTAAGACAGTGATCATTACTTCATTCACGCTTGAGGTATCTCACTGCAGAACCAAAGCATGTGTTCGTCCTCCATGCAACACTAAACAACAATCGCTCGGCACTTGACATCATCTTGAAGAAGCTCACTTCTTCTCCTCGACTGGACTTGGAGCTGGTAGCGGAACTGATGCCGGAGGAGCTTGATTGAGGATCTTCTGCAACTCAGCATCTTTCTCGAGTACCACACTTTCGTCCAGCTCTGATGCTGTTTGGTCGACGTCTGAGTCGTCTCCCGCATTCTCCGCTGCCAGGCGTTCCTTCTCGAGCCGGGTCTCTTTCCCGCGTTTGTGGCAGTACCAAAAGACGAAGAGGAGTACTGGGACGTCGTTAGCTAGAGCTCGATCAAGAGTATGCATTACGTACGGAAGACAGCCAAGGACATCAACACATTGGTGCCGGTGATCACAGCAGGGAACCGCAATTTCAGGAAATTGAGGATGCTTCTGAGCATACTGGTCACTGCTCCTTCCGCCGTGATAAGTTTCTTCAGAGACGGTATCTTCCTCTTCTTGCTTCTTGACTTGCTGGATCCCGCCGTGTCCATTCCCATGGCCTGTGCATCAGCGCCTGGCTTCTCTGATGCGGCAGCTAGCAGTCCTGGAGCAATCGAAGCGGACATCTTAGAAGGAAGACTTTTGACAAGGTTTTGCAAGAATGGGGGCAGATCGCCGAACATGTTTCGCAGGTATTCGTCCCAATTCTTGAGGAATTTCTCTAGGTCATCGTAAGCTGTCGGGACTCCGTTCACGATATCTTTCAAGATCTGAGTGAACTCGGCCATCATCTCCTGGGACTTCTCCGAGAAGCTGAATGCTCGATTGTTGACAGCTGACAGGTTCAGCTGGTCCAGGACGGAGGTGAGATCATCCTGTTCCTTCTCTTTCTCGGCCTCGCTGGCTGTTGCAGGGTCAGCAACGACGACTTCCCCATTCTTTGCGGCTGCAACAGCAGCTTGTAAGTCAGATCCAGCTTGCTCTCTCTCCTTGCCCTGGCCATCCGTCAATATAGGCTCCAAAAACTGAGGGAGATCACACTTACCTTGCTTCCAAATCGTTGCGGTATGCCACGCACGAAGCTCAAGTAGTCGTGAGCCTTCTTAGATGCTTTGTTGTCTCCTGTGGTAGTCACGGTACCCTCAGATTGAGCAGGTGGTGACTGTGGAAGTGGTATCTTGTTCGCGCCATCCATGAGCGCATCCTGCGCATCCTTCCCCACCACTTTCGCGCCCGTATCGAGGATCACCACAGGCCTCTCTGGTAGTGGTGGGGCATCTTCTTCTGCAGTCAGGCTTTCCAGGAATTTCTCGTCCTCGTCAGTGAGGATTGGAGACTTGGGCGTTTCTGCTACAGCCGTCTTCGTAGCATCCCTGCTTTTGCGTCGCTCGAAGTATTTCAGCATCTTCGTTGTAGGACAAGAACTTCTGAAATTTGTATAAGGATTAGTGAATAGGTTGAAAATAGTTGTTGACCTTCTATTCTGTGATGAGGCGTCGCTGCTTTGACTCGCGGCCAGGTTTGTGGCGTTCAGCCCACTTTCCACGTGGGTGATGTCATCGCGATCCGCAGTTTAGCGCGTTCCAAAACTCCAGGAGCTGATAACGTGCGCTCTATCACGACTTCCAGCAAACGTGGAAACTTACAACTAGATCACCTCCACGGCGCAGTATGTACTGCTCCACTTTTGTAGGACTCCAGGTACAATTTGCATTGCGACTTTATGAGCGGGATCCCAGAATGTATTGCCTTCGAAAAGTGCCCCTGAAGCAGGTTTGACCACATCAACAGATCCCACATGCACAAAGTCTAGATGATGAGAGTCGTAGGAGAATAAGAATTTCGCAATGAACACCAAATTGTGAACCCTCTGATGCTTTTTGGGATCCACGACTGGCAAACGTAATAGGATCCGATGACAACTTCACATCGTACTCCATCGCAGTTACCCGGATCACTGGAGGCATCAAAGCCGCGTTTGAACGAGGGAGTCATAGTGTGCGCTCGGATCCTAACACGGCAAGCGCAATGCGGCTATCGTCGCAGGATCGTAGAGAAGGTGTTACCTGCCGTGGGGTAGTCGCACCCTGAGGTAGCCATGAATTCCCGGTCAACAACGAGGATATAAAAGGCCTTCGTTATTACGACAAAACCAAAGATCATTCACTCACAAACAACAACTTTCTCTGATCACAGGAGTCCTCACACATCTTGATCATCTTCACTACTTTGCTCACTCCAAACTTGACAAGCACACTACCTCTCAAACGCGTCCTAGCGCGCGCTGTGGGCGCGTCTTCTCTGACCGCAACTGAGCTCGAACGGAGAGCACTGCTTTCATCATGCCTGGCTACCCCAGCGCAGCAATCGCCTTGGCATTCAACTTCGCGGACGACGACGACGAAGCAGTCGAAACCACCAACAATGCTCGCAAGACCAAGCATCGCCACATTGGCAGCGTCAATGAGAGTGATGCCGACGAAGACGGCGACCTCAGCTCCCCAGGCACCGGCTCTGTCAACCCTGCTCCTCCACTCTCTTTAGCAGCAGCGCGACCAAATGGCTATGTGGCCCCATCAAGCGTGACCGCCAATCCTTACGTCGCAACTTCATTCACCGACATCTTCCCAGCCCTTGATCCCATCCACCCTGGCTTCTACAGTGCTGACCTTGACGGACTCGGGCCACGAACAAATGGCGTTGAAGATCAAGACGTAGACGGCTACGACGAGGGAGAAGAGACGCGAACCCGTGGCGACGGACAGGCATTTGTCAAGCAACGCAAGATCACTGCACAACTTGACACCACGGATCGCATGATCGTGAACCTCAAGACGAAGAATTACCCGAACGAGCGCGTCGCCGAAGAGCTTCGCAAGCTGGGGCTCACAAACTACGATCCGAAAACGGTAGGATCGCGATTCATTCGTCTCGAGAATGCCATTGCCGAGCACGAAGCACAGCGTCTGGAAGACGAACTGACTGACTGGCATGAGGAAGATGTAAGTAAATTTGCCGCACTGGTGATGACTTTGACTAACAACATTCGAAGGATAAGGCACTCATTCGCGCCGACGAGCTCGCACAGGCTGAGATCAAGGACATCATCCAACGTACCAAGAATCGTCGATGGCAGATCACCTCGCGGAATCTCCAGAAGCTGCTCAAGAAGGAGCTGAAGTACGGCCCCAAAGCGTGCGAAAAGCGCTTCGTTGATCTCATGCACGATACGGCCTCCATTCCGATCGAGATTGACGACAATCCGGATGAGCGACGTGCAGAGCGAGCGCAGCGTGTCATCGCACGTCTGAATGAGCGCATGATGATCGAAGCGCGCGACCGAGCGGCTAACGAGCAAAAGAGGTTGAAGACTCAACAAGAGAGCCTGCGTCGCGTGATGAAGCGAACGACCAAAGCGGACGAGAACGCGAAGAAGGCAGCAGAAAAGGCGTTGGCTGCACAGAAGAGATTCGAAGCGCAGAGACTCAAGTCGCTGGCTGCTGATCAAAAGCGTGCGAAAGACGAGCTTCAATTTCAATTGACTTCCAAACGCTTTGCTGAAAAACATGGTTTAGTCTTCCCAGCTCCCGGCACGCCTACTCCCGCGACGATTTTCTCGCTTGCGCTCACGTCGAAGTCCTCCACGACGAAGCGCAAGCGCGGAGTGGCCGACCCAGATATCGCCGACTCGCCACGTGTGCATCTCTCGGTCAAAGAGCTTGGTCATGAGCTTGCCATGCGCGGCTTGAACAAGGGCGGCACTAAGAAGGAGCAGATCAAGCGTCTCGAGGCAAGCGACCGGAGTATGGCAACACAAGATATGATGGACAAGCTCAGTGGCAAGGGACTGAACAGCGAGGGTGAGCGTTCTCAACTTATTGACCGCATTGTCGCAAGTGAAGTCGCCGAGAGTGCTTGGGGTCAGAAGCATGGAGTCATTCAGTATGCTGAACAGAGCTCCGACGCAGAGACTGACACTGTAGAAGAAGCAGCTCCGAAGCGTCGCAAGGACGACACCTCCACCAATCGAGACGCCGCAAATGTCGCCCGTGCAGCTACCGTCGATAGTGGTGTGGGCGGCAGCGCGACTGAGGCTTGAAGAAGTGGGAGACAGTGCAGGAGAGTCATCCAGGTAGAAGAGGAGCTCAGCTGAACACGAAACACAACTCCACCGAGGCCGCGAGCATCACTATCGCCATCAAGACAACATCGGCATTTGCATCTACATCTCCTCAACAGGCGAAGCGCATCTTTTCGCGCACATCAGGCTACGTTTTGGGTCCAGCATCGGAAATACTGAGCAGCTTCACGAGCATCATTATCATGTTCATGAGCATCTTGTGTTTCGGCAGCTGGGAACAAATCGCATAATTACGACAAGGCATAACATTTCATGCTTTCTTCACAATGATGGACAAGAACATACTCTTCAAAAGCATGACTCTCAAAGTCTTGCATTAATACTATGTATGCTTTGGGCAAAATTGGGAGGGCTAGCCTCGAGCAGCATACGTCTACTCACAAAGGAAAACAAATGCAAAGCAACAAATGGGTATCTCAAGATCTTCCCCACCATATGTACATGTCCCCCCTGCTGTCCTCTCGCTCTTTTTGTATACATCCTATGCTTCCTTCTCTGCCATTGCCTTCTTTGTGATCCAAATGATGATGGTCGCCATCACCTTGACTCCCATACCCATCAGGTATACAGCACCCTTGAAGCTGATTCCCAAAAGGCTCAAGATCGCCTTTGTAATGCGAGGGAGATCCTCCTTCTCAGCGAGATGCTCGAAGCCTAGCCCAAGACTGTTTGCCATGATGGTGACTGGCCGAGGCTTCCTAGCTTTCTTAGCTGGCTTCGGGGTCGGCTTGGTGATATCGGTGATCTCCTTGATCTTCGGGCTCTTGATCTTCTTGCTCGTTGCTTTGAAGCTCATGAGCGATGGTGGTGGTGCAGCAAAGACCAGACCTGGATCTTCTGGCCGCTTGGCCTCAGCGACAGCGATGCTGAGGAGGACCGAGACACAGACATCAACGAGGTAGATGTTACCAAGGGACTGGATGGTGGCAGCATCGATGTGCAAGCAGCCCTCCTGGAAATCGAGCCGAGCCAGAACGTCATGGTCACGATCGACAATCGTGGCAGCAGAGTTGCGACTACCTGCCGAGACAGGTGAGCCAGACAATGGTGAAACGCTGGCATAAGGATTCAGAATGCTGATGCTTGTCTGGCCTTTGACGACACCAAGCCCCATAGCAGACTTGACATCTCCAACGACGGTGGTATTGAAGACACCCAGACTTGGATGGTGCAGCTCGTACTTGCCAGTCAGCGCATCGGTCGCAGACCAAGCCAGTGTGCAGCTCTCGCGCTGAGTAGCTTCCGCAACGGCACGCTCGGCAAGCTTTGCAGCAGCAGGTGATGTTGCATTGGGATCAACAAGCGCAATTGTTTGGGCTTGTGGTGTCTTTGCAGCGCCTTCCAGCGCATGAAGCGTTGCAAGGATCGGGGTGACCGTGGCGACATGCTGCGCTGGACCTGCCACGTCAGGCACAAGCGATCCGCGAGCAGCCTTGGATGTGGTCGGAGGTGGTGGCGGATGCAAGTCGAGATGCGAAATAGGCAAGATGTCCTCGCCTGAGCTATGGTGCCGCTGAATGAGCAACTCGTGATCCTCGCCGTCCTCGTACTTGGTGTGCGTCTTGCATAGCGAATAGAATGGCTGATCTTGCGCGGGACCGAAAGTAATCTTCTCCTTGCCATTCTTGTCCGCATCCTCCTTGAACATCTTCATGGTGAAGTGCTTCGGGTCGGGTGCACTGATCTTGCCATTGGCGGTCGCCCAAAGGGAGTCGAGATCGAGAGCTGGAGTGATATAGACCGGCTCCGTCTTCTTTGGCAGCAGTAAAGCACTGTCAAAACCGGCAGAGTAGGGAGTCTTGCAGATCATTTCCGGTGAGATCATGGCAGTTGGTACGACACTCTGAGGGCGATATGCTTGCTGCGTCGAGGGCATGCTGTGGTTGTATTGTGGGAACATGGATCGCATTGGCAAATCATTCTGCTGTGGCGTGATAGGCGTCCATCCCTTGTGCGACATGTAGCTGTTCCGACCCAAAGTACTGCTTGGTGACACGCCATCATATTCTGAGATTGGGGTTTGAAGCGAATCGCGCTGTCTCCGGTCTGGGCTGGGTGAATATCGGCTCCGCTGCGTTGAGCGTGAGGCATGGCGCTGGAGCGTGGACTGGGACTGGACAGATCGCACTGAAGCTTGTCTCTGCGGCGGCTTAACAAATTGTGTTGGTTGTGGTTGCTGTGGTGGCATGAAGTAGTATCCACATGGGTTGACAGGAGAAGTAATCGCTGCAACCTCGCCACCTTCTTCTGAACGCTTCGGGACACAGACACGACTTCTATTCGAAGATCTTGAAGGGATATCGCGCTCCATGACGAAGACAGCTGTAACAGCAGAGTCCATTGTGCCGCTGACCGGCGCAGGCGATCCGTCTTGAGCACGGACTGGGAATGGACCAGGTGATGGTGCTCGTCTTTGAGCGGGACTGGCAGCGACATTTCTGTTCCGTGCTCCAACCGACGAGCTCCGGCGTGGACGAGTTCCTCTCGTCGTGGATGGTGCTCGCTTTGGCACCTGGATCGGAGGCAGCTTCTGGAAGGGGTTCTCTCGTGGGCTCGACTTGGCTTCTTCGATGGGCGGCAGGACCTTGACACGTTCATGCAGTGGCGAGGGCGAGCGGTCGTGTGTGATTGCGATACCGACTGACGAGTTCTCTGGCGCCGGGATACTGCTCATGCTGCTTGTTTTCTGTAGTGGGGTCATGTTCTGGCCGCGTGGTGGGAACGGCCCAGTTGGTCGCAGATCCATCGACCTTCGGATCAGATCATCTACATTCTCCTTCCTCCTATTCACCTCCTCTACAGGTGGGAAGATGTGCAAGATCGGACCGGCCGCCATTGTGTTGCTGCTGTATTGTAGAGACTGACTTTCGAATATCAAGCGCTACCAGAGCGCGAACGAAATAAAGGCTCGATTACTACGAAAGAAGGACAGTATAGCACGCAAAGGAAAGCGTAGGACCGTAGTGCCTGACCGGAAGGATTCTATGCAAAACGTGTGGAGTACAGGACGCAGCTGTCATTTTAACTCATCCGTGAACATGGGTCTTGTGCGAACAGCAGGCCACAATCGGCAGACCGCCAGATGCCAATAGCGGTTGCGCACCGTACGTGACAGTTGCTGCATCAATTCATCGATTCACAGACCTTTGGTCGACCAATGGACATCCAGAAGATGGATACAAGGCTTGCATTCTGATTGGTGCTTTAAGCGCTGGCATAAAAGCGCCCTTGTGTCCAGTAGCCTTGTGGGCCACAGAACAGGCCTCGAGCGGCTGCGTAGATCAGCGAATGAAATTTAGTGATCTCACCAGAAGTTTGGGTCCTCTCTGCGATTGTGGAATCAGCGAGGCTGGCGATGGCGCAACTTGCGTACATGGACCGCCGGCATCAAGAGGCCCACGAGGCTGTCGTCTGCATAGGAAATGAGTCCGTGAGGTGTCAACCAGAAGCGCCCGTTCAAGATCGCTTGCAGCAGGTCTTCTCGAAGCAGTAAACGCGTCGTTGGGACGCGTCGTGACTAGGTCTATCCAGATCGTTGGTCACGAGGAGTCTTTCCAACACCGAGGTCCTTTATTCGCGTGTATTAGGCTATGTAGCCAAGGGAGCGTACGGGCATTGTATGGGGCCATGGCTTCGATGAAGAAGGTGTCCTGATGTGACGAGTTGGAGAGGCTTGCTTGAACGTGGTGATGACGGGGTGTGGAAGTTCGAAATGAGCAGGGACGGAAACAAATGCTTGGCATGGGTCGAATAGCCGCACACATTCATCACAGCAGCGAGGACTCTTCTACAATTCAAATACTTTCATCATGTGCCTGTCTCCTGCATATGTTCCTTGTAGAGCACTCTAGCCATGTTTCGAACGCCTCCGAACTGATGAGGAACACCTCTGCTTATGAAGATGTGCCTCTTCTGGAGAGAACCATGCTCGTAGAGCTCAGCAACGCCACCGAGCGACGCGCTAGAACACATCACGGCTTTCATCACATTCCTTTGTGATCGGAAGATGTCAGCCCAAGGGATCGAACACGAAGTATCCGATTGCATTGTTACCAAAGTCGGTCGATGTTCACGAGAATCTGCACATCAACATCTCGAGAACGCGTGTTTGACAATTGACAGCCGCCCAAACACCACGGATACTAGATCCACCCATGCATCTCGGCGCTCTTCCATTGATCCCCGTACTCTTGCTCTGCATGTTGCAACGTAACTCCCTGGCCTGAATGCACCTCACCTCGTCGCTCGTCACGCCGCTGTCCTCGCGCTACGACCCAATGCGCCCAGATATGACGCATGTCCTGGATGGTGAAGTCTTCCTTGTACTGCTGCTCTGACGCTGGTTGTGCCCATTGCGTGTGAACATCGGCTGACTTTGGGCGCGAATGTAGTTCTGCGATGAGAGCGCCGAGAGGGCCCAGAACTGAATTTGCATTCGCTGCGAACAAGTTGTTCACGGTCCCTAGCTCGTCAGCGGTCTCATTCTCTTCGCGAAGGAACGGCCATGACACGTAAGGGACATGTCGACGACCTATGAGATCTAGGTCTGTCGGGAGACTAGCAGACTTTGGACCAGATAGGTCGATTGATGAACCTCTCCATGGCGGGCTAGGAACTGAATACCGCCGCGCTGCCTCGCTTACTCGTCCATATTTGTGTGGCCGTGCTGGTACTGTGGCTTCTGGGTTGCAGCAGTGACAACTGTCCGCACAACATACGCACTGAGAGGTCCGCTTCTTGAATGGATGGCCTGGTGAGAAGGGTGGGTCGTCGTGCTCGCGAGGATCGATATAGCCTTGTCGTTTCTCCGCAGGGAACTCTGGTCGATGAGCACGTCGTCTCAATATCATTGGCAGTTCGGACACGTCTGCTTAGCGATCTTTCAACGTCTAGGGTAATGGTCGTCTCAGATGCAAGTTGATGTGGCCCTGCTCAACTTCAACAGACAACCACTTATACTGATCAGCGCCCCATGGCTAGAGACGCATCAATGTTGATGTTTTGCTTTCCTCTTTGTGTCTTCTGAATCCCGGAATGAAATATCTTAGGCAACGAGACAAAAGGGCAAAGACAAAGATCACTCCGGTAAGACGTGATTTGGCAGACCAAAGAGCAGCGGATTACGAGAATGGAAAGTCAAGAAGGAAGAAATGTGAGAGAATGACAGCTTCATGATCATTTTTACCTATGCACACCAGTATTGAATGCCAATCATTTCATTCATAGTCCCATCTGCGCATTTTGGCACATCCTCAACGCCATTCGCGGACACACAACCTCACCGGGACCTCTACTCAACACCGTGCTCAAACCTCGACGTGATCAATCTCAAAGCTTGGGAGAGTTCTTGCCTCCATCATTGAGTCACAACTGTCCGGCAGTGTTGAAGTCTTTGAGCGCCGAAGCCACACGCTTGGTCATGGTCTTCTCGCCCTCACGCACCCAGACACGTGGGTCGTAGTACTTCTTGTTTGGCTTGTCGGCGCCGTCTGGATTGCCGACCTGGTTCATGAGGTAGTCCTTCTTGTTGAGGACGTAGTCACGGACACCGGTTAGGTAGGCCCACTGCAGATCAGTGTCGAGGTTGACCTTGACGACACCGTACGAGATGGCGTCCTGGTACTCCTTGAGGGTGGAGCCGGAGCCACCGTGGAAGACGAGGTAGACTGGCTTCTCCTTGTCGGAGCCGGTCTTCTCCTTGACGTAGCTAAATGCACGTGTCAGTCAATGTAATGGCTAAGAAAGAGTTTGAGCAACTCACGCCTGGTGCTTCTGGAGGAGCTCTGGGTGGAGTCTGACGTTGCCTGGCTTGTAGACACCATGGACGTTGCCGAAACCAGCAGCAATCGAGAAGTATGGCGAGATGGCGCTGAGCGTCTTGTAGATCTCGTAGATGTCCTCTGGCTGGGTGTACAGCGAGTTGTTGTCTACATCCTCGTTGTTGACACCGTCCTCCTCGCCACCAGTGATGCCAATCTCCATCTCAAGGAACTGCTTCATTGGCGCAGCACGCTTCAGGTACTTGGCAGTGGTCTGGATGTTGTAATCGACTGCCTCCTCGGACAGATCGATCATGTGCGAGGAGAAGAGGGGCTCGTTGTGCTCCTTGAAGTACGCCTCATCGGCGTCGAGCATGCCGTCGAGCCATGGGAGGAGCTTCTTGGCGCAGTGGTCGGTGTGGAGGACGACTGGAATGCCGTAGGCTGGAGCGATGGCGCGGATGTAGTGCGCGGCGGCGACGGCACCCTGTATCGAGGCGGACTGGTCCTTGTTGTCGACGCCCTTGCCGGCGAAGTAGGCAGCACCACCCTGGGAGGCCTGGAGGATGATTGGAGCCTTCGCATCGCGGGCAGCTTCGAGGGCAGCGACAACAGTGGAAGACGAGGTAACGTTGACTAGGTACGATTTCAGCGTTTTACTCTTCGTATTCTAGCTTTCATCATCTCATCATACTGGCCGGGATGGCGTAGTTGTTGGCCTGAGCGTGGTTGAACAGAGCCAACACGTCGTCACCAACGATCTGTTCACAAATTGTTCTGTTAGTCACATCTCGCTGCTTCGGAGAGAAGAGCAGAGCTGAAGTTTGCTTTGTTGTGGTGGTGTATGGTAACTTACAACGCCGGTCTTGCGGGAGAGCTGAAGTGGTGCCATATTGAATATTTGTTGTGTGGTGATTCTACTGCTCAGAAAAGGTCAATTGATGGTTCTTCCAGACTCTTTTCAAGGTTGTGATGGTCTGAGGTATTTGAGTTCTGCTCTTTGTTGAGTGGAAGCAGTTGGTGGGGTTCTAATAGTGCAAAACCCCACATTGAAGCACGGCGGGCGTATGAGATCACCTTTCCCAATCAACATTAATGCGCTCTTTGCTGCAGTGTGCAGCAGCATTCGATAATGCGATTGAGATAGGGCTGGATCTGGTACGGTCGGATCTGCAAGGCTGTGAAATGACGCACCTTTTTGCTTTTTCTTTGGGGTCGACTGTATCTGCAGAGATAGAAAGAGTTGAAGATGAATTTACGTGAGGGGAGTTTTATACGTCCGGCTGGAAAAGCTCTTAGGTCATAAGGACCGGGTTGTGCGAATCTATTTCCCGCGGGTACAGAGCTGTTTGTATCAGTCGCGATGGTCCACTGCTCCGATATTTCTTCGTATGGTAGGCGGATAAAGGTCACCTTCACGATCCTCGTCGGCGTTGCGCCGAATAACGGAGCATCCACCTCCGTGTTGGCCGGTTAGCGAAGGGCAGTGCATCTTTCGTACCTGCTGACAACCATGAGCATGCAATAACACATTGGAGCGTAGAGAGAATGCACAAGCGAAGCCTCGAAGTGAAAGCAGACGTAGCTGCTCAAGCTTCCCGTATCATACATAATTATATGTGCTGCGACGCCTGCTATCTCTGCTCGAGGGACTCTGCGGACGCCCTTTCTTGAGGCATGGAAGGATCAATCAGAGTTTCTCCCGACTCCTCTCGTGGCTCCATCACAGAGACCTTCCTTCTGACGACCAAGTCGGCGCCCTTGAAGGAGACTTCCACCTCGTACTGCCCAAGATGTTTGATCCTCGTCGCATCGTCACCCTCAATGGGATCCACGATCTTGACATTGCTCTCCGCTAGCTGAATCTGTGCTGCTTCATCATTGTATGATATCGACTCTCGAATGTACTGTGCAATGTCTTGCGTAGACACAGATCCGTAGATGGCGGCGGGCGTTTCAGGCATGCTGGCTTTGAGCATGGCTTGGACGGACGCTGGAAGCTTGCTCTTGCTCTCAGACGTGCTCTGCGGCTTGGGAACGGGCTTGCGCTCGAATTCGAGAGAGTCTGGAAGGAGCACATCTAGCAATGAGGCTGCGCGGGATGGCTATTATATATATTAGTCTTGTGATCCGCGGGGCAAATAAGCGAATCATGGCATACCTCGATGGCCTTGATCTCAATGCCCGGGGCTTCTGCTCTGCCCACCCCAGAAGCAGCCGAATCTCCTCCAAGGTACTTCTTCCATGCTGCATCTACCGAGCCACTGACACTGCGTGGCTGTCCTTGTGCCCCGGGCCTAGTTGCCCGAATCTCAAACCCATGGTCGCGAAGCACTTCCAGTTCGCCTCGTTTGACGGCTCTTCGTTCTTCGAATGTGAGGTATCGCGCGACATTGTAGGGGAACCACTTGTTGCGCATCATGCCAGCCGGGACGGGCACAATTGAGCCTGCCATGATCCATGTTAATGACACCGTGATTCATTGCGTGCAATGAACTGCCATACCTTTCCTCCCAAAGTACTCCAGGTCCTTCAACAGCTGCACTGGTATCGTGTCTGGCTGCTTGCTCGACTTCGCGCCGCGCAGCTGCTGCTGAAGGAGCGGTCGCCATTGATTAAGGCCTGCATCTGCATAACTGTTGACGCAAGCAGAGCATCGCGGTAGCAGCGATGGCCGTATCCGAGGATTCATGATGAACAACTGTGGTCTCGATGTATCTGGGACTTGCGATGGACATTCATCAGGGCAGCACTTTGGCAATGTAATTTAAGATCGGGGCTTCGCCCAATTGAGCCAATTTTACCCGCATTTCGCTGAATCATCAGCCTGATGGTACGCGGCGTGTGGCCAAGTGAGCGCAAAAGGAAGAGTGATAATGGTATATTGAATCTTCGATGTTGCATCCTGTGTAATAGCACCCTCCTCGCTACCTCTTGCCGTCTAAGCTGGAGCCATGCTGGACGATCTCTTAGACATCAGTGCTGCCGTTTCTGCCTTCGTTGGGCGGAGCGTAGATGTTAGCTTCGGCCAAAAGCTTATATACTACAGGTTGTGGTGCGCATGGGAAGCCTCGAGATGCTTTGTTGTCTCAGCAGGCTTGCGCAGAGGGACTAAGGCCATTCGAGTCCCTCGAATCCAACGAGAATGTCGGGGGATCTGCTTTTGCACTTTCGTGGAAGGTCCGGACTGTCTTTCACCCAGGCAAAGGCCCAAGCTGCGCACAAAGATTGCAAGAAGCTCCAGCACATTGCTCGTTGCGCGCCGTCCTGCATGGACACCGGACATCGCAGCCACCAGGCTTGAATGGATCGTAGTACGCATATCCTGGATCCCTCTCGCACCAAAATGAATAGTCACTGCTCATATCCTCCCTTTCTGCTTCCTCATCGTCATCGTCCCTCATAGTCGTGTCGCTTGGTAGGTTGAGCCCTGGTATGATCACTTCCTCCTTCTTCGTCTCCTCCACCTTCGCCGGCGTGCCCACCTTCTTGAATCCAGCACTCTTGAAACCGCCCTTCTTGAATCCTCCACCCAACTTGCCAGGCGTACTACCTGCATCAAGCTTCACAGACGTCATGCCCGCCGCCTTCTTCTCGCGCTCTTCGTTCTTCCGTGACGCCTCTGATGTATCCTTGCCAAATGGGTTCTTGTGGAATTGCTTCGCGTCTTTTCGGCGCTGGTTGTGCGTATGCTCGTATGAGGAGAGATGGGCTTCATATTCGGGCATGCGCGCGTAGCCTTTGGTGCAGAGTTCGCAGTAGAAGGTGCGGGCTGCCTCTCTTGCGCTCTCTGTCTTGGGCGCCGGCATGGTTTGGAAGCGCTGTCACCTTATCAGCTTATGTCTCGACGCTCCATGGAAATGCGACACATACTGGAGCCATTGTGTAGAATATGAAAAGATAGACTCGCGTGGTGCACTTGTCTTGTCGCAGCTTGATGAATGTCACGATCGACGCCGCAGATGCGGACCCTTGTCCTCGATCTCAAAAGTCCGAGGCGTGGAGGCTGTGACGAATGACATCGAGCACATTCCGCATTTGTCACTTTGGTCGTGCCGTTAACAACCACAATTTCACAGGCGCAATGGCGGAGTCGCTCAGGTTGAGTCGCGAGGAGACTCGGAGCTCGCAGGCGACGCTTATTGAGGTCGAACCATCACCGGTGGACGAGACGCCCGCAGAGTATGGCGAGGATGGCAGCTACTTTCCCAACGATGGCGAGAACGAGAAAGACGAAACACCAGGAACCCCATACCTGTCGAGATCAGGCACACTCGTCGGCCTGGGACATCATGGTCCTGCATTCTACTGTAAAGTCGCCTCCAGCACCAATGCCCGCGTTCGGAATCTAATCGCTTCACAGTGACGAGAATACAGAAGTACTCTTCGTACGCCTTCACCATCTTCGGCACCTTTCACATCACAAACACATCGATAATACCGCTCATAACCCGCTCCGTCTCCGACTCAGACAGCTATCTCCTCCTCACACGGCCATACTACCAATCGCTCCCCTTCGAACCACTTCTCGTCACAGGCGCCCTCGGCTTGCATGTCGCATCTGGTCTCGCACTACGCCTCTTCAGACGGCGACAGCAGGTCCACAGATACGGCGCAGACACTTTTGCCGAGAGGAGGAGTATACAATGGCCCGCAGTGAGCTGGACAAGCGCCACGGGATACGCTCTTGCCCCACTCGTCATAGGACACGCTTTCGTCAACAGAGCAGTGCCTCTCATGTGGGAAGGCGGAAGTGCCAATGTGGGGCTGGAGTACGTCTCTCACGGCTTCGCCAAACATCCCATCATTTCTGTCGTGGGCTTCACAGCGCTCGTCACGGTCGGATCATGGCACATCGTGTCGGGATGGGCCAAGTGGCTGAACCTGCTGCCCACGCAACTCACAAAGTGGAGTAGTGACATCCAGGTACGGAGGAAGAGGAGATTCTACCTCCTCAATGGCATCGCCGCCGCAGTCGCAGGGCTATGGCTCGCTGGTGGTCTGGGAGTTGTGGGGAGAGGTGGCGAGTCGACTGGATGGCTGGCGAAGGAGTACGACTTTCTGTATTCCAAGATACCCCTTGTAGGACCATATTTGTAGAAACGAATAAGAAGCATCATTCACATCTCACTAATATTGTCGAAACTCCTGGGTCTTGAACGTAGTATAAGTACACGGCTTTGGGATTTCTCCTCAGTGACAGCTTCGTGACGAAACCACGACAGCCGCAATAGATCACCGCTCCATACTATCACGACATGATCAAGTGTGCACTATGAAGGAAAAATATTCGACACAACTGACTCAACAATATGCCGCGCGAAAGCGAGCTTTGCCTTTTGTATTTTTTTATCTTTTGCCGCTGGTCAAGCAAAGTTGCAGAGGCCAATTCTAGAACTGTACTCCTTCGCTTCAGTAACTCAGTGAACTCGACAATAGTAGTCCTCTAAAGCCCGCCCAAATCTTGTTCATTGCTCGAATGGATGGGTTACATAAAAACTTCTCGGGCGCGCGGGTATGCGCACGCACCGGCGTCGCGTGGTATTTGCGATGTCGAAAGGAAAGAAAATGCGGTTCGTCCACGCTCTCGTCCTCCTCCCCAGTGTCGAAGCCGCGAACCCCATCATGCAGATGAAATGAAGAGCAATCAATCCCGCGAGTGCGCTCTCGCTTATACAAATTCCGCTGAAGGGAGCAAAAAGTCCCCGCGTGACACAAAGTTCTCATTTTTGAACTCCTTCCTCTTTTTTTCCATTGCAGTCTCTGCGAAAGAGCGGCCCGTCCCTTGCTAGACGGAGATGGCGAAAGCCGGATGTGTTGATGAAGCGAAGCTCGAGAGACAAGATGTTTGCAAAACCGCCCAGATTACAAGAAAGACAAATCCCATGATAAACCGCGTTAAGACATCGTAAGAAGTGGAAGAGGACCCACTAAGGAAAATCGGGTCCGTGATATCTCAAGCAAATGAAGTGCCACAAAGGGAAAAATTCCGATGAGCTCGAACTCAGATCCGTGATGTGACGGAAGTGAAGCAAGGTATGCTTGGTAGTCGCTCCTAGAGCATCTCGACCCAGAGAAGCACCGCAGCAGGGTAAAGAATACCACTGCATGCAGTGATATCTAAGAGGCAATGCAGGCAATGCATTCTCGACTCCGCCACTGAAGTACAGCTCAGTGAGCGCACAGCCGAGACAAGCGACGAAGCTAGGGGCGCACGCCGAAAAGGGATCGTGCCTTGGCGAGCGTGAGAAGTGCGTGTGATCCATGTGACCATGTGGAGCCCACGAGAAAACAACGCATGCAAGACGAGCATGAACCGACCATGCCGTGCGTGCCAAACGAGTCGCTCTTGAATGCTTCGCGGCTGAGATCGCGTCCATGAGATCGTGAGAAGTGCCATCGAAATGGGAATCTGAAAATTAACCACAACGCCCATGATGACCACCGAACCCGCCATGATTTTGAAAAAAGGCCCAGAATGTGGTCTATCGGGAGAATCGAAAACGATGCAAAGGTCGTTGAAGAAAGCCGTGAAAAGTCTAGAAGATATCCGATCCATGTTTTTTGTGTGCAATGAAAGCTCTCGCAAAAAGTATAGACGTGAAGGCGATTAATAGGTTGGTAATTGCGAGGGCCCGTATTCCCGATGATGAAAACTTTTGGATGCGTGATGGTTGGAAACGCTGGTGAACGCGGTGCAGTAATTCAGAGATCCGAGCCGTGAAAATCGTAAAGTGTGCATGGTCCATCATGCCACGACAGGCTGTGCGTAGTGAGAACCGACCCAGTACGGAACCTGTTGACGGGAGCAGTGTCCACAATTGCAGTGGATGCTGTGTCCTGTCCAAGCGTTCTGCTGATTGTACGTCGGCGTGAACGGAGTGTATGGCTGTGGCATGGCCTGAGCTGATGCGAAGCCATAAGCCCGGCGAGAGTAAGAGTATCCTGAGTTGTCGATCGGAGCCCATGTTCCCGGACCGCCATAGTACTCCGGCGTCGTTGGACCAGTGTGAGGTGCTGACGTTGGAGAGCTGTCATGGCCTGAACGCCTAATGACCCAAGGATCATATGGTGTATAGGCAGGTGTATGGTGGTTGTGTTGATATGGGCGAGCGTTGTACTCCATGGCCGACATAGGCGTGTAGCCCATCATCGATGCAGCAGGCGAGAAAGACTTGTGCAGAGGAGACTGGTGCTGCACGTTCGTGTCGATTGGGCTAAGCTTCAGAGACTGAGCGCCGTGATCAAGCTTGGCCTTCTCGAATTCTTTCCAGTGCTCCATCCATGCATTGAAGCCGTTGTGCTCAGCGGGATCGATGTGTAGTCTCCAGTTGAGCTCGACAAGCCATTCTCGTTCCATATGATTGAGAGTTGAGATGCCAATGCCACTGACGTCTGCCCAAGATCTATTGATGAAGGTGTTGTCGTCGAGGAACTTGCTGCCCATGATCAAGGCCACAGTCAGTAGCCGGTAGATGGCATTCTCAGATTCCATGGTGTGGGGCATGTTCTGACGGCGTGCGATGTGGCCCGACAGATAGTGCAGACTGAGCACAATTGTGGCCGCAGGCAGACGTGTTGCGCACAAGACACTATTCACCCAAGCGCGAAACGCGCTGCGATTGGGTCTGCTTGTGGAGACGAGTTGCTGTGCCTTCTCGGTGACGAAGTCGGTCATCTCCTCCATGTCGTAGTCGAGCTTTGCCGAGACTCCACCGACGGCCTTCTCTTCCTTCTGCTTTTGCTGTGAGCGCTGCTCGTATTGTCTGTACTCTGGCGGGCGCTGGTAATCCCCATGGATGGACTGCTCGAGGGAGCGCACAGGGGGCAGAGTCAAGCCAGTAGGATCATAGCGGTTGATGGCTGGCATGCCCATGTTGGCAGAATACGCAGGCTGTTGGTGGCCTGTTGCGGTCGTGTGAGCATACCGGCTGGCGTAGTCGTACATCATCTCATCCTGACGAGAGTACTGTTGCGCACCGTAGCCGTGACCTGCGTAGGGCATGTTTGCGCAGCTGTTGCTGTGGAAGCCTGTGCTGTATTCTGGCGGTGTGAGCGGCATGTGCCGAGAGTCGTAGTAGGACGGCATGGCAGAAGAAAAGTTCGGGCCTCTTGAAGCGAAAGAAACGGCTTGATGAGCACTGTTGACAGTCAGCTGGTGAGCCTGGGAGGGGACACACAGAGGCACGTCACGTACCGCTTCTTTCACCTCCAAGCAGGAGTGGAAGGCGAAAGCCCTTTGACGGACCAAGCAACACGCTTAGTAGGTCGTTGTCATCCGGTGTGTCGAATAGCAAAGTGACCTAAGGCTGCTAAAGAATATCGATGGATCGTGACGCGTGAGTGTGTTGGCAAGACTGCGCGGTTTGTTCTCCCTTTGACGGTAATTCGTGATAGGTGAGGACAAGTGTGACGACTGACGACGCGCTTCGTTCGAGGTCTCGATCAATGACTGCGCGATGGGCAAGGGTCGTGCGGTCGAGGTCGCGAAGAGCGAGATGTTGTTTTTTGCGAATGGTCCAAAGCCAACGACAACGAGACTAAATTAATAGGTCGCTGCGCAAGATGCTGAATCGCAGACTCGAAGAAGAGTGAGACGAAGATCCAAATGCGGAAACGCTCAGAGAAATGCGTAGATGACCGCGACGCTCAAATTGAGTGTTAGGTCGGATGAGCAAGCAGGCGGCAGTGTTGGTCGCTTCTTGTCGACTCAGTACGCGGATGTCGGGGCTCAAGTCAGTAACGCAAAGACTCAATCTTCAGGTTCTGTACAAGGCAGGCAGCAATTCCACGGATTGGCGCGGACGAGGGCGGCTGATCGATGCTTCGCGTTGTGGCAATGAAGCAAAGTTGGCTCCCCTTCACTCAGCCGCGAGGATGACTGACGGACAGTCGGGATTTGCAGCGCCTTTCTTTCCACTCCACAGAAGCAGAAGAATTGGCAGCGAGCTGGCCGACGCGAAAGACTATGAAGCGATGCGAGAAGATGCGGTGCCGACTTTTGGAAATGAGGAGCCCGATGGGCGAGATGGAAGTTGAGGGATGGATGGATGGCGGAGGGTAAAGTGAACTGAGGAGAGTGACAGGACGCAGAGTAAATTCGCCTTTGCCGGGCCACACAAAGTGGCCCCTGCACATCACCCTGCTCTCAGTCTCCCACCACTTTCCGTAGCCCATTTTCACGGTTAGAAGTTCTCGGCAGCCAATCAGCCCCTTCCGCATGCCATCATCACGGTAGCCCATTAATAAAGTGCAGAGGCAGTCATCAGCTGGCAGGCCCTTCTATCGAAGATGTGTATTCTATCATGGATGCAGTTATGCTAGACACGAAGCACACGGGATCACCAGGAAAGAACATTGCGCAAAGTGCAAGCCCTCGATCAATCTTGCCGTGAAAATCAGGCGTAACACCACCCAAGCCCCAAGATTGTTGTTATTAATTGCACCGCTGAGGAAGGTGCACTGCGTGCCCTCCAGCTTGACTTGCCACATTGGATAATAGGAACATTCAGCAGCCACACGGTGATGATGCTGTGATCCGCCTGGACGAACAGTCATATGTCATCCATTTTGGTGTGAAATGCCTTGCCTAATGATGTCTGCTTGCCCATAGATCGGCCATGCACGAAGCGAGGATGGGAGGGGGTCTGAATTCCCATTCGTCCACCCAGTAAAATGTCGCAGCAGCAGCAGCACGAGAGAACGAACGCTGCCTGGCCTTGCCAATTTTCGCTCGTGTCATCCGCTCGTGCAGAAGGACTAGCAAGTAACGTTGGCCCAGCATAGCCCAAACGGCCAAGCAACTTACGAGAGCACGCAGCCGACGAGCATTTGTTCACCAAGTTGAGAAACACACACAAGTTTCCAGCTTCGCTACCCGGCCGAAATCGTGACAAGCTTGAAGCGTGGAAGTAGAGCGACCGGTTCCGTGAAACGTAGAAAGGAGCACGAACACAAGCTTTCTTATTTGATTGCGATTTGTTCTTCCTGTCAAAGTTGGGTACCACAGTGGCACGAGCATGATTTGCCAGGGCGTGCGACCCTCGCTGCTTGAGATCTTCTGTGCCGAACTCCATAGCATTTTTGCTTTTTGAATCTGACACAAACTCGCATCTGTACATGGTCGCAACCTTCAACCGGAAGTAAATGTGTGCAACTAGCGGAAAGGCTCGGCTGTCTACCTTGCCTGGCAACTTGTCCCACGCAATGGATCATTCCGTGCATGCCGCTGTTGGAGGACCGGAAGATATGGCTAGAGTCGGGCAGCAGCGACGAGATGTCCACGGGTGTGCAAGGAGGGGTCTAGCGAAAACGACGAACTGACGAACGAAACGCCTGCAGGTCGGTCGAAAAGCAGAAAAGCGTGTATGGTGGATCTCTTCAATGTCTGAATTTTCCACCTGCAGAAGCGCTTGATGATGATGCTTCAGACCAGGGTCTGGATCCTCAAATTCGTCACTTTCGATGTTCAGGTGCTCTGGGCATCGCATCGTGATGCGTGCAAAATGTGTCGATTCAGAAGCAATGATTGATAAGACAGAGGAAGATTCAACGATCAATCGTCTGAACTACAAGACGATCAGATCGTCGGTGATTGCACTGCGCAAATGCCGACGCCTGGCAAGAAGCCGTGCTGTCTGAGGTCATGGCTAACGTGCATCGTCAAACCTTTGGCTTCCGGAGCGGACACGATGATGTTCGCTGTGCTATTCTTGCCGACATGCCTTTTCCAGACAGCAGCCGACTTGTTCTAGTTGCCTGCCAGATGTTACGCTGGTTCTTTCGAAGTGTTGCAGCCGTGATTGCATCGTGTGTATCGCTGCAGACAGACAGCATCATGAGTGTTCGACCACCTTCATCGCGCCAAAGTCTGGAGCCTGCATCCTCGGAACGCATGATCGTATAGGTTTGATTTCAGACAATTTGCCTGACATCGTTGTTGAGGATCTCTTATTCCTACCTCGGGCGTTCGTCGGCATTCTGAGCACGTGGCTTCCAAACCACCAGATTCCCCACAATCAGACTCTCGTAGCAAAAGCGGAAAGGGATGTTAGTCGTAGCCCGTCGGAGATCGGGTATGAAGTCGGAAGACATTCTCGCGTCCGGCTGGCCAGTGCTGAACTGTAGCTAAGACCTTGAGCGAAGGAAGACAGTTTCACGAAGTCAGGAACAGAATGATCGGCCTTGATCACGAAGGGTGTATCATTGATTCGTATTGAATGCTAGTCAAGCATCAAAGCCGATACGCCAGCACCATGCATACTCATGCTCCATGCTCGAAAGCTGCGTACAGACTGCGCCATAGACTGGTACATTATCACCATGCATCGTCTACGTTTGCCACAGTCCATCACTTTTGGTATACCACAATAGACGCCAAATAGCAAGATCCACATCTAGTTCATCTGGCGGATGAGGGCATTGATGTGCTCCTCACGGTTGCCAAGGTCACCACCCTCAATGAAGTGCTTGAACTTGCGTGGTCGGAAGCCACCAGTTGGGTTGGACAGCTTGAATGGCCACAGGAAGTTGCTGTTAATGTGTTAGTTGAGGTGGTCCAGACAAGTCTGAAAACAGGAGCACATACCTGGCTTGCTTGAAGTTGGGGCCGACAGTGTAGATCTCGTGGATGAGATCCTCCATGCAGACGATGCCGTACTTGCCGAGGTGCTCCTCAATGATGGCGTTGTCGGTGAGAGGAAGACGCTGCTTGTTGATCTTGCCATATCCACGCTTGTAGATGAGCTCGCGGACTGACTTCAGGTTGGGGTAGCCGTATGCAACGAATGGCTCGACAATGCGCAGCATCTCAATGGTGGCCTTTGTCAGACGGACGAAGACACCATTGTTGATCTGGAGAAGGCGGAGAAGCTGGAGCGTCTTGCGCTTCTTGGGGTCGATCTTGTTGATACCCTTGATGCGGACAACGAAGGCGAGCTTGGCCTCAGCTGGGACGTAGAAGGTGCCCTCAGTCTTAGCGAGACGGTGAAGGCGAATCTTCTCGCGCTCTGCGTCGCGGTACTCCTTGACGTACTTCTCGGCGCGCTGGAAGATGACCTTACGCTTCTCCTTGTTGGCCTGGCAATGGCATTAGCTTGTGCTCAAAGTAATATTCTCAGCATGCCACAAGATGATGGTCCACATCAGTCCCGAAAGATGGTTAACATAAGCGACAGCATCGGCTTGTAGCCTAGTCAACTTGATGGTTGATATCATCACAATGCTTCCTCCTATTCTGTGCGTTTGGGGTTGTGCTTACAGCGCGCTTCTTCTCGAGCTCGGCAGCCCTGTTCTCGCGCTCCTTCTCCTGCGACTTGCGCTTCTTCAGGAGCGACTCTGGTGGGAGGATCTCGGACTTGGTTGGGACCGAACTGCGATGTGTTAGAATAGCCAGGCTTGTGGTTTGTACTCCAAGTAGAGAATTGCAGCATAGCGGCATTCTGAACTGGAGTTACATCTCGATAAAGCAACGTCGCTCGCAGCAGTTTAGCACGTGAATTGCATCTCTACAATCGGCTGTCGCGACTTATCGACTGCTGTTCGACTGTTGCTTCCCTCAATGGAGGGTGTGTTGAGCGCGCTGAGTACGCACGCGTGCTCTGCGGCCGATGAATTCAGGAGAGAAGTTTGACCTTCTTCTCCAACATCTCTGCTCACACTCTCCATATGCCGCAGGATCGCTGCAGACACATGAGGGCTGAGACTGAGAAAAATCGAGCTGGTGCTCCATAGGAGCATGTCCAGCAGATAGTTGTGCCTGACTATCCTGCCATTCTCTTGCTTGATTGAACGCGAAGCGATCGAAGGTGTGTCCTTACGTCTTGGCGGTGCTGCCCTTCTTTGCTGGTGCCATTGCTGCGAATTGACCGAACGATGTGCGATGGTGTTAGGTGAACTGCTCCTCGAATTTGTTCGCAAAAAGTTCGAGTGTGAAAATCGATGGTGGGCGCACTAGCGTGGTTGCCTGAGGTTGGCACTGCAGCTTTGTTGTGGCCTGAGGCTCATTTGCCGCTTGCTCTCCAACATGGTCAGGACGTGACTGCACAACGGTCGCCAAAGTCAATTCACTTGCCAAAGATTCGAAAAAGAGATTATCTCTGGGCCTCCTGCTAAGCGAAAATGTCATCGAGACGCGGCGTTGGCCTTTCTGCCTTCTCCAACGCCGCCATCAAAGACGCCTACGCCAACTATGGCAACTCTGTACAAGCACAGCACTTGGACTCCTTGCAGACACAGTTATCGGTTTTCCAGCAGCTGTTGCATAACTTCAGTATCACTCATGCCAAAGACATCAGAAGCAATCCGACCTTCCGAGCAGAATTTGCTCGCATGTGCAACGCCATCGGAGTAGATCCCCTGGCTTCATCACATACGAGCAAGGATGCCAAAGGTGGCGGTAGTATATGGTCGCAGATGCTTGGAGGCAGCGTGAATGACTTCTATTTTGAGCTTGCAGTCCGAGTCGTAGAGGTTTGCCGCGAGACGAGAGCTGAGAACGGAGGTATGCTCGCTGTGTCAGAGGTCAAGAAGAGAGTGCAAAGAGGCAAGGGCATAGGTGGCGGCATGGAAGTCTCCGAGTATGTTCTGCGATACACTTTACCCTACGTGGCGTTGACATGCTCGTGCAGTGACGATATCAGGCGAGCTGTGCAATCACTCGAGCCACTTATGTCCGGCTTCAAGATCATCTCCATTGGCGCTGCGCAGATGATTCGCTCCGTGCCAAAGGAACTCAACATTGATCAGTCTACAGTGCTAGAGGTCATTCAGATCATGGGCTACATTTCTGTGTCCATTCTCAGAGATAATCTGCGCTGGGAGAAGGAGCGCGCCGCGGCGGTTATCGAAGATCTCGTTACGGATTCTCTTGTGTGGGTGGACAAACAGGCCGATGAGGCTGAGTATTGGTCTCCAAGCTTCATTCTCGGAGCTGGTTGAGCCATTCGCGATTTGATGTGCAGGCAACGCCTCTTAGGCAACGCGTGCCGGATGAGTTGTCCCGTTGATCCTAACAACGAGACGCTTCCTCCAGCCTGGTCACGGGCCGGAGCATGAAGATTCGTGCTCTGACTGGCCGGTGTTAGTGCAGTAAAGACGAATCGCGGCTTGCACAGATGTCTGAACCTCAGCATTCACTACAGGGTCAGCAGTCGTGCACAGCGGGAACGTGACTTGGACAGGAACTGCTCGATGCAACCAACCGCGACCTGACAAGGCTCACTTGAGACGGGAAACAAGTCACCAGAGCTTCAAACCCCTTCTGCTTCCAGACGCTTCAAGTCCCCGTCGGGCGTGTAGTGTTTGGAGCTCCCGAAAATGTGCAAGGCTGCAATTATTCTGCAACGGAATTCAGCATTTCGGACATCCACATGCGCTCTCACGTATGTGCTGGAAGTCCGATCCATAGTTTTCATGGTTCTTGAGCCACAATAGCAAGTCTTATCCGCCGAGTCCTATTCAGCTTGCATGGGCAAAGATCGTTCTGATTCGCTCGCTCGGCTGTATCTGGGATTTTGGCGAAAAGGCGTCTTTCAGCCTGCTCAACACTGCCACCACGTGCGGGTTCCGGTAGATATTTTGGGTTGTTCTAGCTAGGCAGTGCTTGGGCCTCGAAGACTTGATAAGGCCGATAAGCCTCACGCCGCTGTCAACCGGCGATCATTGCCGCAACAATGGATCCCCTTAGCATTACTGTCGCGATACCTACGTTAGCAGCGACTTTGCTGAAAGTTTCTGCAGAAATACAATCAGTCGCAAAAGCACCGGTGAAGGTCGCAAAGCTTCGCCGAGATGTCCAGCAATTCAGTTATGAGGTAGATATCCTTTCCCGTCAGCTCCGGCATCCTCGCATCTCGCGTCACCTCCCCCGTGAACATGTCGAACAAGTGCTCTCAGAAGCGCAGAGACACCTCAATGCGCTGAGCTCGACCTTGGAGGGGATTAGAACCAAGAGTGAGCAGTCTCGGGAGGCAAATCGTCTAGCCCAATTCCGAGGCGAGAGGAAATGCAGAGAGCATCATCTGCAGCTTGCAGAAAGCATCGAGAAATTACGGCGCTTGAAAGAGCTAACAACGATGTACGTGATGGCGCTTAGATTGTAACACATGGCTAACTCTTGTGAATCAGAGACCTGATTTGCCAAATCTCCACGCTCGAAAACCCAGAGGTTTCGCGCTTGTGTCTTGCACAAGCCGAAGCGGTCGGTCCAACCTCCACAACGTCCACAGAATGTTCTCAAATCAGCGGAAATGAGAGTAGCGAGACCGAGGCATCAAGCTTGTCCAAAAGCCTCGCGAATGATAATCTGACGGAGATCCTCGGACCGCTGCCAAAACCTGCAGTATGCACTTGCCAATGCCACAACATGAGACATTTGAGCGGTCGCAGACAGCTCGAGGCTTTATTGCCATCCATCTTTTCGACGGTGTCTACTAGGTGCACAGATTTCAGATGCTGTGCTCGAAGTAGAAGGAAATCTCAGCCAAAGATAGTTGTCCGGCCAGAGTGGTTGCAAAGACTTGCTATAGTGTCGCTTGCAAGTCGCAAAAGCAGTCTTCGGAACAGCATACCTGTCAGGCCTGTCATCCCAGAAAATTCCGATGCAAGTCGTTATGCAAAAGTTGGCAACGCCAGCGGCCTGCGAAGACTTCTCGCCCAAGGGTTCGTGGTCCCATCTGCAACTACACCGGACGGTTGGACACTCCTGCACAGCGCGGTATACAATTCGCAGCCGGACACTGTGAGGCTTCTGCTCAACGAGCATGCAGACTCAGCTGCCACGGAAGACGGACTTCGCACACCCGCAGATCTAGCAAGGGTTCGAGCTTTGATGGTCGGCGCTACCAAAGATCAGATTGATATAGCAGGCTTCTTCGAGGGCGCCGAGGAATTCAAGGACGACTATCACCTGACCGCTGTCCATATTGCAGCTTTAGACCTCTACGACCACGAGGATGCTGCTCATCCGAGTCTTGGAGACATCTTGGAGTTCATTGACGACGCCGATAACGCGCCCAGCGGCACAAATTGGCGAAAATATCGCTCCGGCGACCAGAGAAGCTCACCTTTATTCGCAAGTATTATCGAGACTTATGCCGAGTGGGCTCGTGATAGTTCGGGGCTGGCAAGGACTCCAATAATCGACCAACCGGACAGCAAGCATGGTTGGACGCCGTTCTTTTGGGCAGCGTATACAGGGAGGAAAGAAATTCTCGAGGTCCTCATCAAGTCCGGCGCAGATCCTTTCACTTTCTCCGAGAAGAAAAGGAACGCGCTCCACTTGGCTGCAGAATCAAAGGATCCAGCAATCATGGCGTATGTGTTAGAGAGACCTTGCTATAATGGGCAGTGGTTTGATATCAATCATCACGATTACTGGGGTGAGACTCCGTTGCACGTCGCTGCGTACGGTTCAGCAGGCTGTGTCAAGCTTTTGCTGGAGCATGGAGCGGACCGATCTGCCGTGCAGGAAACCAATCAAGTGGCCCTGCACCAAGCCAGTCTGGTAGCTGACAAGCAAGAGAAGCTCAGAGTTGTTGATGCGCTATCATCTGATATGGGTTCGCACATCAATCATCAAGATGAGGAAGGCAGATCACCACTCTTTGATTTGCTGGATAGCCCGGAATCGGTCAAGCTCCTGCTGCTTCGCGGAGCCAATACAGCACTACGCGATAACGCTGGCAGGACCGTGTTCCACCATGCCGCTATCGAGAATGCTGCCGAATCCCTAGGTCTTCTACTCCAGCACGAAGCTACCCCGCTCAGGAGTTCGAATGACAATAATGGAAAGTCTCCAATAGAGGTAGCATTCGAGCATGAAAGCGCTGCTTCAATAATCGAGCTCGTAAAAAACGACGCTGTCGGCGAGCTACAACACGAAAATGCCTGGGCCCTTGTCCACTATGCAGCACATCTAGGAGATCCAGGCGTGCTCGAGTGTGTGGTGACACATCGAAGCTTCAAGAGAGGAGAACAGACGTCGAAACAAGAATCGGCGGCTGATATCGCAAAAGCTGCCGGTAACTGGACGGGTCGTGTGAAGGATCTTCTAAAGGCTTACGATTCCAAAGGTCAAGTCGCAGGACTGTCATGGGAGGCGAAAGCGAATCAGGAAATGAGCCGTGCTAACTATATGCTGATGAGGGCCTAATGGCAGTGAAGAGAGATTGTGACTTCGTGAGATCGTATATTGCGTATGATCGACGACTTCATCTCGTTAGACGACTTTTCGTTTCATGACTGGTAGTTGGAAGTCTGCGATCCTCCATGTACCAATCGTTTCAAATCCTAACTTCCGATATAGACCGACTCCTCTTTCTCCAGCTTCTGTAGCCACGTGCAAACCTTTTTCTTGAGCCTGCAAAATGCCCCATCGCAAGAGCTGTTCTCCGATTCCCATGCGCTGGCATCTGAAGTCAACGGCAAGGTTGTCCAAGTAATAGCAGCGCTGTTGGTAGAACCTAAAATCGATCAGTATCAGAACGAGACCCCAAATTGTAGTCAACAGACTCTGCAGAAAGCCAATCTTCGGCCTTGTCGTACTCCTTGAAGCGATTGAGATCTACGTCTTTCCTTTGGTATAACTTCGACCACAAATAGGCCTCGAGGTCAAGAAAACGGACTACATGCTAATCAGTCAGGTAGACAAGACAGAGCTCCGAAATGCCCTTGAACGTGGCGGTAATGTCAACAATACGAGATACCTACGTTGAAGCCAATTTGACCAAGTCAAAGGTTTCAATTCCGACCGAGAAGCACTTTCCTTCATGCTGTCGTCGCGATCGTGCCAGATTGCGAAACCCAGGATCTGTTTTGCGGAGCCCGTCGAATACGCCTCATTTCGACGGTAGTTGGTTTCCACCCATTCAAGCATCTTCCATGAGTCCAGTTCAGCTTCGTCAACCGCGTCTTGTTCCTGACGCTGTCGAAAAGACTTGCTCGAAGGTGCTTCAGCGACGATGATGTCTGTCGCATTATCCAGAAGGCCGGTCAGAACACGTCGTCTCCAGAGCCAAATTGTGTCCCTTGCTTTGCCCTTATCTTCACGTAGAGGCCTGTACAGATAGTCGAAAAGAGCAAATTGTCGAAAAGACGTCAGCACCAGCGTGACAATGGCATGAATGTCATTTGCTTGAGCCCGTCTTATGGAAACCGCAGTATCTGATGGCAACATCGTTCTCAGGAAAAGTCGGGAAGGGCAGTCCTGTCTTTGCAAAATGCAGTTGTCCTTGTCTCATTTATGTAAAGTCTTGACTGTCATTTATCTTGAAGTCTTGACCGTCGGAAAATGCCATTTCTGGAGCTGCGCCTTTGACGTGATTTCGCGTCCACCTGCCAAGTTAAGATGTGAGTACATTTGCCTTGATCGATACGCCATTGATGCATTTGCATCGTGAGCGCGATAAAAGCAGGTGGTATGCAGACTAAAGAAGAGGCCTGGAGAGATCAGCCAGCAGGGCATCTGTACCGACGCAGTGCTTGAGCAGTTGAGTTCTTGCAGTTTCTTGCCTGGCTGCCCGGGCGTCAACAAAAGCCAGCAAGCTGAGCCATGACCAGGAGAAGGCCCTTGACCACGCGAAAGCCTGCAAATGCTTCGGAGCCAGCTCTAAGTGCGAAGTATTGATACAAAATTGGCACTCGTGCCATCACAGTGGTATGCCAATTCCTGATCCAAACGCCATGCAATAAGTGAATACAGATCGAACGAAAACACAAGCGCCAGGGTCATCGATACACGCGCTTTTTCTTCCGCTTAGAAGGCACCGCGGCGCCTTGACTTGATGCTGTTGTCTCTTTAGACACCTTGGCTTCCTGCTCCCGTGGACATTTTGCACGCTCTTGACAACTTCGTGTGCCTAGTGATTCAACTGGCGTGAGCAAATCTGGTCGGCCCACGGTTCTGCCCAATCTCGCTAGTCGCGTCTTCTCGCTTGATCGTACACTCAGCAGCTCGTTCTTAACAGCCGTGATATGCCTCAGCGTCCCTTCGCGTGCTTCGAGCGTCTTCGCGATCTCCTCGATGATGAGCGCGTGTTCCTCCCACCACTCGTTCAAGATGTGCCATGCACTTGGCGAGTCGTGCGCAGCAAGTAACGGCCCTTTCGTGTACCAGTCGCTCTCTACGCAAGCAAGCTCGCTTTCCAATTCCAGAAGTTCGTTCTGGCGTTGCTGGACTTCGCAATTCAACTCCTCGATGCGATCTGTCAGCATCCGCACTTTCGCCAGCTTCTTGCGCATCTCTGTTGCCGCAAGGCTCGCGTTCACCTGATGAGACGGTCCGCAGTCCACGCAAAGGAAGTGTTCGCCGTCATTAGGCCTCCGCATATTGAGCGCATCAAAGTAACAAAGCATATGCTGCCACGTCAGGCACTGCTCGCAGCTCACACAATCGTCGTCGTCATACCCCTCCCCAAAACCGCAGATGCATTTGATGATATCCTTTGCGTCATCGTCATCCTTCATGTCGACGTCGTCGCAATGCGCATCGTCAACAATATCGGCGTCAGCATCCATCGCGTCATCGGAAATCGTGTCCACGAAGGAGTCCGCGCGTGGCGACGACTTGTAATTTCGATCCAGATCCCGTATTTCCATGGTTGAGTTGTGGTGTTGAAGCGCGCAGGTTGAAAGAAAAGAGTGTTGTTGTGAAAATGCGGAGTGATACTGAAGTTGTGGCGCGTGAACGTCTTGGAGCGTGTCACACGTCTGGGTATCACGAAACCTCTTAGGCAGGAGAAGTTGAAAGAAATGTCTTTGCTTTCGCCACCGATGCCTGTTTTGAGCGTCAGACGCGTCGAATTCCGTGCGCGATGTCGTGATGTGATGTTGTCGCAACGGAAAGATGAAAGTGATCAAGAAAGGAGGAAGAATTGTGGCTTGCGACAGATGAAATGGAGATGGAAATCGAATGCGAGGATCCGGGCCGTCCCCTTGGGCTAAGTCGAGCACGTGATCGACCTGACTTGGTGACGCCAGCACAGGCACCTTCGCGCTCATTGGTCGCAGCCAATACGATCAAACCACGCTCTATTTTGTCTCATCTTACTGCTCACAAGGCAGCCAGTATTTGTACATGTGCGCCCGGCTATATCCACAATTGTTGGTACAGGCTCCTGCCACGCCATAGTAGCCCTCGAGAGGCTCGCTAGTCATTCTTGTGGAGCAATGATGATTCTGCTCGAGTACGGAGTATCGCAAACAGTGTTTGTGGCTCAGTCAGACCGCGCATTCCTGTCGTTGAGGTCAGGCCGTCCCAGAGGCGGGATTCCACGCTCATTCAATTCCTCCTCAATGACTTTCCAGCGGCCAACCTCGCGCTCCTTGTGTACAAAAGTGATCCGATGGTCTGCGATTTTCACATTTGGTAAGTCCGTCAGGTTGTCGCTGCTGAGAAGACCTTCGGCAAGTTTCTTTGGCTTCTCCGGCGTCCACAGGTGGATAAACATGGCTCCAGCTGACTTCGCGCGGCTGATTTGAGGATCCGATAGCCGAATTCCTGTCCTCTGCTGCACACGCTTCGCGACCTGCCCAAAGTCAGATATTGTTGCTAGGCAAGGCACAGTCACTTACAGCAAATCGGAAAGTTATGTCGTCCAGACTTATCGACGACCAGGTCTCGTGACTCGAGCCTTCGAGGTCGGCGAAATTAAAGTTGGGTGATGTCGAAGCAAAGTTTGCTTCGTTGGTGTTGTCCTGACCTTCGTCGAGTCCAGCGATCTCTTCTGCCGCGCTATCGTCCTGCAATCTTTGCCGCACGACATTGATAAACTCTTTCTGTGAGGCATCACTCTCGAATTGCAATCTAGGCTCTTGGGTCGCAGCATCACATCCAATGCGAATGCCTTTCGGAACCGCCATATCCGCAGATAGCTTGCCGCTGTTGAGTGCGGTTTGCCAATCTTCAGCAAACATCAGTCTGATAGAGTGCACTTCGACAATCGCTCGCAGAAGTTGGTCGCGAATTTCTTTACGATCCGTCAAAGGCGCATTGATGTGACCAAAGCTGCTGTATTGTTAATGCCATCCAATCAATGAGAGATTGTGGATCACCTCTCGAATGCTTCCTGCGGCCTCTTCTGATCCTCGTACCACTGCTGTGTACCAACCCATTCGAGCCCGTCCCAGTTGTCCGCAGGCTGATATGAATCATCCTTCTCTTCCTTTTTTGCATCGAACATGGACGTCTCCCCTTTAATAGCACTCGTAAAGCCCTTCAGCTTGTCTGTCAAGCCAGCGCTGCGCCGTGTCGATGTCGAGAATTGCGCCGACGCTGAGGAAGGCGGCAGTTGGGCTCTGGCCATCTTCTGCCGCAGACATGTCCTGCACACATATTGTGAAGATGCGTGATTCGCAAATCTCGGTGCGGCAAGCTCGGCCAGTGGCTCGTATATCCTGGAAAGGCGACGCATTGTGATGCACAAGAAGAAGAGGTTCGATGGTTGTGTTGCGGACGTGGGAAGTTTAGGTGTCGGATTTTAGTGTTAGCGCAGGGACCGATCCGCATGGTGCTTGACCGTGATGCCCTTCACCTCCGCACAACTCCTTTACCACACTCTGCGTCTTTCTTCCAGTGCGCAACTGCTTGGATATGCTTGGTGAGATCTCTTGACTTTTGCATTCTCCTCCCGAATACGCAATTCCGCCCCGACGCCAGAGCGAGGGCGTAAGACGCAGCAGCACTCGGACGAGCTCCACAATATCATCCCCCGCGAGCCGCGCCAGCTCTTCAGGAACCATCGCAGCCCCATCGCCAGATTAATATCACCCACCGATGTCGTAGGACTTGGCTACGGCGGGGCGAACCGTCTCAAGTAGTTTGACAGGATGCCCAAGGATCCAGCATCGATCGCCAACGTGGGCGGCTCCACGAGCATCTTCTCCCGCAAAGATGGCACCAATGCGCCCATGCGAGGGCTCGTCACCTTCATAGCCGACCTGCGAAACGCAAGAGCGCGCGAGCTGGAAGAGAAGCGCATAAACAAGGAGCTGGCCAACATAAGGCAAAAGTTTAGGGACGGCAAGCTCAGTGGTTATGATAGGAAGAAATATGTCTGCAAGCTGCTGTACATATACATACTTGGCTGGAACGTCGATTTTGGTCATTTGGAGGCTGTCAATCTAGTGTCGAGTACGAAATACTCGGAGAAGCAGATTGGGTACCTGGCAGTCACGTTGTTCTTGCATGAACAGCACGAACTCGTGCACCTGGTGATCAACAGCATACGCAAGGACTTGAATGATCACAATGAGCTGTTCAACTGTCTCGCGCTCCATGCGATCGCAAACGTTGGTGGGAAAGAGATGGGAGAGGCTTTGGCTGGCGATGTGCATCGGTTACTGATCTCACCGTGAGTGGTATCTTATGCTTGCAGAGACATGCTGACATGAACAAGCACATCGAAATCGTTCGTCAAGAAGAAGGCCGCTTTGACGCTTCTTCGATTGTACCGCAAATTCCCTGGCATCATACAGATCGAATGGGCGGAGCGGATAGTCTCCATCATGGACGATCCTGATATGGGTGTGGCACTTTCGGTGGCATCGCTAGTAATAGCACTGGTACAAGACAATGCCGAACAGTACAAGGCAAGCTATGTCAAGGCTGCTCGAAGGCTGAAGGCGATTGTGATTGACCACGAATGCTCACAAGATTACCTATACTATCGAGTACCCTGTCCATGGATGCAGGTCAAACTGCTCAAGCTGTTGCAGTACTATCCTCCATCTGGTTCGTAGAGCTGTCTGCACTGGAGGCCCAAACTAATGCATCGCAGATGATACGCATATTCAGGACCTGATACGAGTCTCATTGCAGAAAATATTGGAGAATGCAATGGAGTCACCGAAAAACGTGCAGCAGAACAATGCGCAGAATGCTGTGCTGTTCGAGGCCATCAATCTTGTCATACATCTCGACACCGAACGTGAATTGATGGTGCAAATATCATCGAAGCTCGGTAGATTTATCCAGTCGCGAGAAACCAATGTGCGGTATCTAGGTCTTGAAGCTATGGTCCATCTTGCGGCGCGGACGGATACTCTGGATCCAATCAAGAAGCATCAGCAGATCATCATCGGGTCTTTGCGAGATCGAGACATCAGTGTCAGACGGCAAGGATTGGATCTTCTGTACAGCATGTGCGATGCTTCCAACGCTCAGCCCATCGTCAACGAGCTGTTGAAGTATCTTCAGACGGCTGACTATGCAATCCGAGAAGAGATGGTGCTCAAGATCGCGATCTTGACCGAGAAATATGCAACCGACATCCAGTGGTATGTGGACATATCACTGCGACTGATTTCAATGGCTGGCGACCACGTTAGCGACGAGGTCTGGCAACGAGTATGCCAGATCGTCACCAACAACGAGGAGTTGCAGCCATATGCGGCCAAAACCATCTTTGACTATATCAAGAAGGACCACATCCACGAGACGCTCGTAAAGATCGCAGCATATATCCTTGGAGAGTGCTGTTACCACATCACCGACAATCCAGGCTGCAGTCCCATCGAGCAATTCATGGTCTTGCATGCGAAAATGCAAAACTGCTCCTTCGGAACACAAGCCATGATTCTGTCATGCTTCTTCAAGTTCGTCAATCTGCTACCTGAGATTCGACCTCAGCTACTGCAGACTTTCAGAGCCTATAGCCACAGCATGGATCCGGAATTGCAGCAACGTGCTTGCGAATACATGAATATTGCGAACCTCCCTGCCCAGGATCTCCTGCAACACATCTGCGACGAAATGCCGCCATTCCCTCAGCGAGCCTCGCCACTACTTTCAAGGCTCCATTCCAAGCATGCGAATACCAGCGACCGACGAGTGTGGGCCATTGGAGGCAAAGATGCCAATAATGACGCGAAGGAGATTGCATTACAGGCTACAGGTGCGAAGCGATCGTTTACGAACAATGCACAGTTTGCAGCCACTTCCAACGGAGCTGCTGCAAATGGTGCACAGAACGGCGGAAGCCATGACCTCGCAGGCTTGGACATGAACGGTGGATCGACAGCGAAGACCCCCAACTTTGCCAGCGCAGCTCACCTGAGTGCAGGCTGGGAATATGGTTACTATCATCTTCTCACATTGGATGGAGGTGTGCTCTATGAAGATGCGCAGATCCAAGTCGGCTTGCGGTCAGAATATCGCGGTGTCACAGGCTGCATCATTCTTTACTTCAAGAACAAATTCGGCTCGCCCATGAATTCGTTCACCACAGTCATCGACAATAAGTCTTCAGAGACGCTGAAGTCAGATGTGCAGAGCCTACCAGACACCACGATTCACCCGAATCAACAAGCGCAGCAGACGATCTTTTTCGAAGCCAAGGGGCCATTCGCTGATGCTCCCACGATTCGCATCACGTACATGGCGGGAGCATTGCAAGCCCTCACACTACAGCTTCCTGTGGCTCTGCACAAATACATGACTGGTGCAGAGCTAGCTGCGGAGGACTTCTTCAAAAGGTGGAAGCAGATTGGTGGCGGCGAGCGTGAGGCTCAGAAGATCTTCGAGGCGAGAGGAGAAATCTTCACTGGCTTCACGAGAGAGATGAGCGAGGGCTTCAAGTGGGGCGTGCTTGATGGTGTCGACCCTAATGCGAAGAACATTGTTGGCGCATCTGTGCTGAGGACAGTGGACGGTGGTAACTTCGGGTGCTTGATGCGGCTGGAGCCCAATTATGAGACGAAGGTGAGTCTGCATGCATACCTTTGCTGTCTTCGGTGGAGATACTAATCGAAACGCGCAGATGTATCGGCTGACGATTCGTGCCACTGATGAGGCGGTGCCACCGATCCTGCTGAAGCTCATGGAGGACAGGCTGACTAGGGGTGTCATGGACGATTGAAGACAACAAAAAGCATAAGACCGACGTGTTCCAAAAAGTGCTGTTGCAGCGTCATGTTCATGTTATATTTCTCATTCCGCATGGACTGGCAGAAAGAGGAGGTCTGCTCGAATTCTGTTACTGTCCTGCTTGGAGCGTTTGACAGCATTTCCAAAATCGCCATGCTCGTCATGACTGGCGATACAGTGGACCATGTATATAATCTTCTTGGTCGCCGCTTAAGTACGAGAGATTGGTGCTTCAGTTCTCAGCTTTTGCCTTCCTCCACTTCGCCCTTGACTTTAGCTTCGCTCTTGGGCGGCCGCTCGCCAAATATTGTGCTGCCTATCCGTACTTCATCGCTGCCCTGTTGTATGGCGCCCTCATAATCAGCGCTCATGCCCATGCTAAGCTCCAGCTTCGACTTGTCCAACCCTAGACCCTGGGCAACCTCGTCTCTAACCTTCCGTAACACTTCGAAGTCTTCGTTCTCGTTCTCTGCCGTGGTCTCTTGACTTCTTGCAATGGCGCCAATAGTCATCAAGCCACTCAGCTGCAGGTTCGGACACGACTCTTTGATGTGCTTGCAGAGTTCGAGTGCCTCCTTAGGCTCAACACCAGATTTTGATTCCTCTCCGCTCGTGTTGACCTGCACCATGATCCTCAATTTCCCCGCCGACGGCTCTTTCTCCAACAGCGCCTTCCTTCCGCTCTCAAGTCCATTGGCCTTCTTCACTGAGTCAACGCTGCTAACGCACCACAAGTTCGGTATCGCTGCGAGGTTCTTGCACTTGTTACTCTGCAGCCCGCCAATGAAGTGCCATCTTATGCTTCGTGGGAGCAAATCGGCTTTCTCGGTCAGCTCTTGCACGTAATTCTCGCCGAAGTGCGCGGGCTTTGTGTCGGAGGTGTGGAGGGCGAGGATGTCAGAAGCGGGCTTGAGTTTGGAGACGAGAATCAAGCGGACGGGATTGCTGCGCTGAGAGGAGACGGAAGCGATGCGTGAGGTCACTGAGGAGAGGTTTGAGAGGAGCGTCTGAACGCGCGCGGGTGAGGGCATTTCTGCCATTGTGAGTTTGTGCTCTTGAGAGCTGCGAAGATGTTCAGGCACAGTCGTCATCATATCTGTTCAGATCTCAGCGGAATATTTCCGGTGATGTTTATACACCTCTGTCCAGCCATCCGAATCCTTCATTTTACCATCCACCCAGGCATTCGCCATCTCGACGTTCGAAAGCACATGGATCAAACTCGATCATTGATCATGGAGCAGCGCGTCCTTCCCTAAGGAAGTACGCGACCTCCAGTTTGGATATCGCGTCTCGTTATGCTCCAAGCCTAGCACCAACAACGCACGCGCTCTCAGGCCTACTACACACAATCCTTTGGAGTGACAGAGGATCTGATCTTGCAGAGATCAACGCAGCGGGCTATGTGCTCTTATACACACTTCCGACCGTAAGGATGAAGTTGCTGGTTGCAGAGCACAGCGCTAGCTGGGCGCCTATGAACGACCAATCAGCACGACCATAAACCCTTCTCGAAGCTTGTCCACCACCAAGCTTCAGCGATAAATATATCTCAGCCGCCAAACCATGCAGACGAGCGTGCCTCGAAATCGTACGAGATCGACGACAAATGAGTGTGTGGGACGGCAAGGCTGCATCATGCTGGCCTTCGACAAGCGAAGTCTCCCAATCAGCTCTGGCACCGAGTCTGCCTTTCGCAGGATGACCACAGAAGGCCTGGATATATTGTTATGCTATGCAACTACCCGCAGGAGTGGCCCATACAACGGTTGCATAGCTGTCAACCACGGTTAGATGAAACGAAATTCGCGACCTGGGACAGGCCTTGCAGATGAACGCACGGTACTTGCCTTTAGCGACGTTATTCTTGGTGTCGTGTGCTCATGATCTCCTGCTCGATTGCCTATCCAGCTGAGGACGCATGATTTGTTCGGCATACTAGCGGCGAGGTTCCTTGCTACATTCGGGACAAGCGCTTCAGCAGCATCGAAACTGGTTGTTGATGCTTGTGTGTACCACTGTTAACGCTCGCTTCTTCGCCAGTGATTCATTATTTGTACAGCCTCGTGTCCTACCTTCGCCCGGACCATCATCATCTCTTGTGGTACTCCCTTAATACCAATCACTGTTATCATTCCACATCCCACAGAGCCGGCTCGTTGGATTTTGTCTCGGCGTTGTCGTGTTCATAATATCCTAATTATCACAAGACGCATTGGCAGCGTTCTCTACGAATCCTTCACAGATTCGGAACCTACGACTACATCAAGACAATCATGGCGTCCTGGAGTACGTTTATCAGGCCGGACTACAATACAAGATTTGTTGAGCATAAGCAAGACGGCTCTGCTTACTACCAATCGACCACGTTGCCTGCCATCAAGCTCGCCATACCAAAGTCTCCAGCTTTACAAGCCCTGCCAAAGAACAGCTTGCCGGTCAATCCAAGCCCACACCCGTCTACAGACCCAGCTATCCAAGCACCTCTCGGGGGCCGAAGCTCTCCAGCTTTCGTGGACCATCATCGCAGTCCCGTCATTGAGCAACGAGAATACCTTTCTCCACAAGACGTCAAGCCACAGAGGTTCGACTTCACACAAGCACAAGCTAAGCCTACGGATGCATACTCGATATCACGATCGTCCTCGCAGACTTCCTTCGATGATGGTCAACATTGCGCGTGCTGTTCCAGACGGCAAGGCCATGCAAGATCGAACAGCTACAGCTCCATTGCCTCATCAAGAACATCATCCTCGGTCAATCTCAGCTCCATGTCGCCAGACCTGAGCAGTCAATCAAGCACTCCGCACATGGACCAGAAGCGAACATCAACATTTGGACGCACTTTCAAGTTCCTGCAACGGTCGAACTCATTGGATGTTCATGGCACGAGAGAGAATCGACCAGGTCAAGATGCAGCACAGAAGGCTCGGAAGAGGTCAACTTCATTGGCAACCAAGAAGAAGCAGCCAGCGAAGAAGGTCATCTTCGAAATGGTTACAGAAGACGATCACTGGGCAGACGAGTGAGCTGTGTCCGAACCTAACGAATTTCCTTGTACATCTCTTAACCGCCAGAGTCTTTGGTCTGGCATATGCTCGTACCGATACCCATTACTATCGTTTGCTGTTTTGGGCACAGATCATCAACCCGGCCTTGTTCTCGCTATCAGTCTCGACTGTGGAGTAAACGTCGCTATAGTGGCCTTGGTGGGGTCATTGGGAAGCATACTGGAACAAATTTGGCAGCAGCCGTATGCTTTGTACTTAGACATGATACAAAATGCTTGGTATGGAATAGCACACGACACTTCAGATGTGATGTCAGTCGATGGGGTTACGAGGCACAGCTGCCTAGCGTACACAAAATTGGAACCAGAATTTTTTAGTGCCTCGCTCCCGCTTTGTAGCGCATGCATGGCAGTATTGGAGCGTGGCGAGAAAGGTGGGAGCAGAGTTTAGCACAGCGAAATTCACCGATTTCATGTCGTGCAGTGTACCATCTGCACGGGGCTCCAGGAAAAGCTCGCTCACGATCGGTTGGGATGCTCCTTGTGCCTGTCATCAGAAGCAATTCTCGCATGCGCAGCAACAACATCAATGCCAAATGCTCCCAACATCGTCCACGCTCCCGTCGAGAAATCCCTCTCGTAACAGACAACGAGAGAATAGACATGCGGCTGAATCGTTCCTTTGTTTCGATTGAGCGTCAAAAACAAAACGCCCAACAAGCGCTCGACAAGTCCCGTTTCATGCTCGTGGAAGGAAAGCTTCGAGAAGGAGCATGATTGGCGATCATTCGATCGGAAATAGTTTAGACGCTGAACGGGAGGCGCAACGCCTGCACCATGCCTCTTCCAGCAGCACTAATAAAGTGACGTTTTGGTGTACGGAGCACGCGTGTGGAGCTTCTGTTAGGGAGAGCGTTCTAGAGGCAAGATCGTCGAATTCAAGCTCCATTCTTCAATTCCATTCTTTTCCGACGTGTGCCTTCGTATTCATCCTTCTTTGTGCGATATCTGTGTGAGACGTCTCCTTCTTCTTTGTGTGTATCACTTTCTTCAACCACAACGCTCGCTCGCCTTTCTTCCGCATACGCCATTGAGTTCGCTGAAGAATCATGACAATGTGCCATTGATTCAATAACCGCGACTGTCCGATTCTACCGCTTCTCCCCACGTCATTTGACGACCTTCTCGATTTTCTTACTTTACCTCCTTCTTCTACCACAGAAGCACACAATATGGAGCCGAGCAGGGTGCTTCAGCTGCTTCAGCGACAGGAAACGGCGCCAGCAGCTCCTCAGGGAACGGATGCTGCGGACCAGTTTTTGAAGCTCATCTCCAACCCATTCGCCAACCAGGTGAGTAGCTATCCATGACTTGCTGGCCAAGTCGTTCCTCATCGCATGTGTAGATTCGTGACAACGCCATCTGGGCTTCCCTCGCCACCTCCTTCGTCCTCACATTATTTCTCGCCCTTGTATTCTGCTTCCTACGACCGCACATCTCGACCGTATACGCCCCTCGAGTACGATATGCGGATCAGAAACACGCACCTCCACCGCTGGGTAAGAGCCCATGGGCTTGGATTCCAGCTATTCGCAAGACGAAGGAACGTCAGATGGTGGAGAAGGTCGGCTTGGATGCAACAATCTTTCTGCGCTTCACCAGGATGTGCCGCAACATCTTCCTGTCGCTATCTGTCTTGGGTCTGGCAGTCCTCATTCCCGTCAACGTAGTTGGTGGCAACATGCAATTTGCGAAGCTCGAAAAGACCTCCGTCGTCGGCATTTTCGCGAAGATGACACCACAGTACATGATTGGCGAAATCTTCTGGGCCTTCGTGGCGGCCGCGTATGTCATCAACATTGTCAGTTGCTTCTTTCTGTGGACGAACTACCGCGCAGTCACGCGCCTGCGAAGAGAATACTTTGAGAGCCACGAGTATCAAACGAGTCTCCACGCTCGGACTTTGATGGTCACTGAAATTCCAAAGTCACTGCGTACAGACGAAGGTGTCATGAGAATTGTGGACGAGGTCAAGGCAGCACAGGACATGCCACGAGGAGCAATTGCAAGAAATGTGCGTGATCTGCCCGATATTATCGAGGAGCATGAGGAATTGGTGCAGAAGCTCGAGAAAGTGCTCGCGAAATACTTGAAGAACCCGGACAAGCTGCCAGCTCAGCGACCACTCACTACGCCATCCAAAAAGGATCCAAGCTACGCAAAGGGCGCAAAAGTGGATGCTATCACGTACCTGACCACGAGAATTGAAGAGCTCGAGGCAAAGGTCAAGCAGATCCGTCTGTCAGTTGACCAGCGCAATGCTATGCCGTATGGTTTTGCTAGCTACGAGAGCGTGGAAGACGCACACACCGTTGCATACGCCGGACGAAACAAGCATCCACACGGTGCTACTGTCAAGCTTGCCCCACGACCATCTGATATCATCTGGAAGAATCTCGGCCTTTCGAAGCATCAGCAACGAACGCGCAAATGGACCAATTACGTGTGGGTGGTTTTGCTCACAATTGTTTGGACTGCTTTGAACGCTTTGCTTGCCGTTTTCGTCTCTAACTTGGCCAATCTGGGTCTGGTTTGGAAGACGTTCGAGACAGAGCTGCAGAAGAATCCGAAGACCTGGGGCATAGTCCAAGGTATTGCGGCTCCAGCGATCACATCAGCGTTCTACTACTTCCTACCCATCATTTTCCGAAGATTGTCGATGCGTGGAGGTGACCTCACGAAGACGAGCCGCGAAAGGCACGTCATCCACAAGCTGTACGCGTTCTTCATCTTCAACAACTTGATCGTGTTCTCCCTCTTCGGTGCTATCTGGCAATATATTGTTGCGGTCATCAATGTCCGGGATGACGGCGGAGATGTTCTCGAGGCCATCAAGGGAGGAGAGCTCTGGACCAAGGGCTTCTATGCACTTTGCACCGTGTCTCCATTCTGGGTCACATGGCTGCTTCAGCGCAACCTCGGTGCTGCCATCGATCTGGCCCAAGTCGTGAACCTGGCCTGGGGCTCCTTCGCGCGACGCTTCCTCTCGCCTACACCTCGAGAACTGATTCAGTATTCAGCACCGCAGCCCTTTGACTACGCTTCTTACTACAATTACTTCCTCTTCTACTCGACCGTGGCTCTATGCTTCTCCGCATTTCAGCCTTTAGTGCTACCAATTACGGCCTTCTACTTTGTCTTGGACTCTTGGCTGAAGAAGTATCTGATCTTGTACGTGTTCGTTACGAAGAACGAGTCAGGCGGTGAGTACCTTCGAGATCTCAAACACATGGTTCGCAGGTTACTAATCACTCATACAGGACAATTCTGGCGCGTTCTATTCAACAGGTTTTTGTTCGCAGTCTTCCTCTCTCACCTTCTCGTGGCATTCTTGGTGGTGGCACAAGCCTTCAACTATTGGGCTATGCTCGGAGCTATGATTCCACTGCCGCTGATCCTTCTCGGCTTCAAGTTCTATTGCAAGAAGACCTTCGACGACCAGATTCACTTCTACACGCGGGGTTTGATGAATAAGGAGGCGACTGCGAACTCTGACACCACGTCGAGGCGCAGCAACAATGTTGCTGTCCGCTTCGGTCATCCGGCACTGTACAAGACGCTCATGACGCCAATGGTCCATGCCAAGTCGCAGCACATGCTTGCCCAGGTCTACAAGGGCCGACTTGAGGACGACGACACTGCTGTCATGGCTGGCTACTCGGACATGTACAATCTACGGGACATGAAGTCAGGCAGCCAAGAGAAGAAACCAAAGGGACCATTCGAGTTCGTCAACGATTCACAGCTTGATTTCGAGAACTACAAGAACAGAGACGACTTCCGCGAGGACCATGGAGGCGATGGCGAGCTCTACGGCAAGCCAGAGGACATTCGGTCTGCCACTCCGGCCACCATCCGCGAGAACAACTTCGCACGCATGAACAGTGGCAACACGCGGACAAGTTCGAGAGACTCGGAGGGCACGTACGTCGATGGAGGTGTTGGAACCACATATCCAACTGGCTACCACAACACGCCAAATGCTCTCCGCGGATCATCTCCAAGCCCACATCGTGGCGCTTGGGACAGAAACGATTCGCCAGCCCGCACGAATCTTGTTCGTGGTGCTGCGCCGATGGGTCACTATCGAGACATGAGTGGTTCTCGACCAGAGAGTCCAGCCCTCAGCGCACTCGGACAGGAAACGCCGATGGGCAATGAAGCAACGAGTTATGATTACTTTAGAGGCCGGCGTTAGTCCATTGAGGGGTACTACCGCCGTCCCGGATTGTACAGCCTTTTCCTTGTGTCTGATTTGAAATGCATTGCAGGCGTGGGAAGGACATGCGAAATTCCAAAAGAAGTCATCTTGAATTCGATACTGAGATAGCGCATCGAAAGTATCGAAGTTGTGTATACAATGCGAGGGAAGGTAATCATACCTGATAATCCGAGACAAATTAGAAGAATATTTGTGCATGTATGCGTTTTCGATCTCATGCCAACGCATTTTCTCTCACATCATTCTGATGCCGGTCTTGTGAAATTTCGTGCTCCGAAATCTTGTTTATTCACGATTATATGCAAGCCATGTTTGATTCAGTTCTTGTGACATGCCGGCCCAAGTTCAAGTCGAATTGATGCTGCGAGACGTTCGGCCAATAAGAGTGTTACAAAAAGCGGGACACATCGCGTCGGGTCCTCGACTTTCGGAATTCGCGCGACAGCATGCTCTCTAAAATTCCATCCTCGACTGTCGCTTCCGCTGCTACCCGTCAAGGCATCAATAGCTCGTTGGTAACACGAGCCATCGTTTCGTGTGCGTCATAAGCACATTGTGGTCATACACTTTCCACTTAGCATCTGGATCTTCGAACTCTCCAACGCCAGCGCGACGATGACACAAAACGGGACCAGTTCTTTCACGGTGTCCTTGCGACCCCCAACTAACGATGTAACTGATGTTGCCGACGATCTGTTATCGAAAATCCGATTGATCAACCAGCAACGCGATGGCTTCAGGAATGTTACCGAGGAGTCTTTACAGCTGGAGATGAATGAAATGCATGACGGAGCCTCGAGCGCGTCGGACCCTGACGAAGAAGGCGAAGATGAAGAACAGAAAGACGCGATTGAGTCCATCTTCAATAAGCGCATGCAAATGCTGCACTCGTTAAGGTGCGTCCAAGACAACGACCATGTGGAGCCTCATCACTAACACAAGGCAGATCTGCGCGAGATAATGGACTTTTCGCGCTGGATACACTGTCGTTGGCGGCGTCGAGATCGATCGATCAGAGCTTTCAGACTGCATCACCCGCGATCAAGTCAATGATACCGCCCGGCTCACTCAGTTTTCGAAGGCGTGACTATCAGGACCAATCATCAAATGTCGAGGAATCGCGCAAGAGGACGCAGCTGTGGACGGGCTCTTCGATGACGAACAATACAGACGCCACAGACACTTTGCTGGCCGCTGCCACAAGACTCGAAGGTCTTGTGAAGGCGGAAACTGAGTACTGGGGCCAGCTTCTGTCACTCACGACCCACGGGTGGCCAGTCTACAAACCCGGTCCCATGGAGGCAATACATGTGCGGTTCGTGGCTAACGAGGCATCGAACTACTACAAAATGCAAGGTGTCGCGCGACTGACGCCAGACAAGAATGGCACCGTGAAGCTGGGAAGCAGAGTCGGCGCTGAACCTCGAACACTGCGAATGAAACTCCGACGAGATGGAGAAGATATTGCGAGCAGCGTCACTACATCATTGCTATCTCTTGCAGACCTCGGAAGCTCACTCGAAGATAAGGTGCGCAAGGAGCAGAGCTCATTATTCGAGGAAGAGCTGTTCCAGGAGATGATTCTCGAATCAAGGACACTCCAACCGCTTGGGGTGAAGTTGCGCGAGAGTGTCCTGCACTTACCACTAAAGAGCCACAACAATACGCAAGAGGAGTATCTTATTGATCTCATTCCTGTCGACGACGCATCTGGGTCTATACAGACATCGGATGGTGCTCGGCACAAGGAGTTGCTTGATGCACAAGCTGTGCTCCTTCGACTTCTACTGTGCCACGTGTACCACCTTCGACTTGAAAAGCGCTCTCGGCCTCCACCTCCGCTGTCAGACAACGATCGCAAAGCGCAGACTTCCAACATCATTCGCTCTTTCCTCGCTGTGACACAGCATCAGATCACATGCAAGCCTCTGGCAGCATATCTTTCTGACCTCAGTGATATCGCTTCGAAAGCTGGCCTACCTTTAAGGTGCTTTGGCTTCAAAGTGCCGGGCTTGCGCCACGTTCTGGACAGCCTGACAAGCACAAAATCAACGATACACCAAATGCTGGCTGGGGCTAGCAAGCCTCAAGTGACTGAAGCTCGGATTAAGGTCACAGAGCAGAGCATCGATGGTCCGTCTGCCGAGCATACGATCCTCGTCCGCGCATCGACAGACCTCTCAGCGCCAACTTTTGGGACGGAGTTCACGATAGACCTGCCTCTTGCAATTGCGAGGCTGAGATATGGACCTGAATCGCATGAACGGAAAGTCACACTCTCTTGTGTGTCGGACGTCAAGGCTTTCTTGACACATCTCCTGTCTCTGCAAATAGTCCAACACTATCTGCTCCCTCAAGTAGACGGATGGACCGCAAATCACGACATGCCTGTCCTAGAGAGAAAGATGGGCAACAATGGGAGCCAGCGAAAGATCATCATCGGCGTCAAGATCGAGGATTCGGCTATAGAGCTACGAAGACGTCTTTTCTCGGCACAGAAGAACGATCAGAGTCGTGAGGTGTGGTCCAAGACCTCGAGTAACGGCAAAGCACTTCCCGCCATTTTCGCGGCTTGGGTAGCAGAAGAGTCGTGAAGTCTTACTCTCTGCCAAGCATCAAGGGAACATGCCCGACTCGTTCTGCATTGGAGGAATCTGCAGCATGATATCAGTAGCACGGAGCTACCTCCTTATGCATGGCAGCAATGGCGTACGTCGGAGGTGATCAGCTACGAAGATAACGTTGGCTGAGGCCATGGGTTTGATTTCAACGGAATTGTGATTGGAGCACTTCCTGGGTGTAGATTCCAAATGCGGCTAGCCGGAATCCCGGTTGGGGTACGCAGATTTTTGCAGTTCTTACGGAGCATGCAAGCTTTTCTCCGTGGGATGTGAAGAAAAAAGTGACCCAGTCCAGAAGGCCTAGAAGTCAAAGGGATGAATGTGTGTACTAGGTGTCACATTGCAGACCAAATGCTGCGCAAAACTTTCAATGATCCAATTTCCTCGCATTCCTCCTGCCAGGCCCACTAGCTAAGCGCGAAGCGCAGTGATTGTCGGTGAAAGTGGCTGGATCGATTCAGATCCGTTCTGGGCCTTGTCTCTCTATTCGATGACCTGCTGCGGCTCAAAAGCCAGTCGAAGTGCATTGGACGTTTCTTCGATCTCAATTCGTGGTATATGCGCTGCGGTACCTACGGACATCATCGCGATAGAACAAGCAAAGGTGGACGAGCGGGTGCGGGGAGAAGGCCTTTTGTGAGGCAGACAGATCCCGTTTTTCGCCTTTCCGTGAGAGGCTACGGATGAACTCATCAGCAAAAAGTAGCATCATTGCTGCTCGATGCCAAGTAAGTCCTTTCGGCGCGCGGGGTACCTTCGACACCTCTTCAAGTTCGAGCTTTTGCATCCATTTGCTCAGTCCATTCTTGCATCTTCTCTGACCATCTTTGTGTTTTTGTAATAGACAGTATTGAAGACGACCTTGCCAAGGTCACGTTGGCCACGCGCAGCCTGACCATCGGCCGCAATACACAGCCACGAGCAGTCCTGCATTCGCCTTCGAAGAGTAGCTCGGCCGTACCTACACTTACCTCGACGACCATCACTGGAACTTCGTCGGGTACCACAACACCAGCCAGACGCGCGACTCTCGCTGGTCGCAAGCGAGACAGTAGCAACATGGCTACTCACGACCTGCACTCGGCTGCAGACTTGCTCCGACAAGCAATTAATGTCAAGTAAGTCCTTTCTTAATGCTGCTTCTCCTCAGCGCGCTGCACGACTTTGCCTTCCTGTTCCTGGTTTTGCTGGAAACGCATGACGCGCACCTTGCCAGGCCTCTCAACCACTGCTCGGACAGCTCCGAGGCGAATGCGGCTGCACAGAGCGACTATCCCGGCTATTGTCCAACAACGACGGGCCTGGCAGCAGCATGCGGCTATTTCCCCATCAGCTGGCTGCAAATCCACGGCTTTGGGCAGCTGGACATGGGCATGAGGCATGAGCGAGGCCAGGCGTGGTGTACAACGACCAAGAAACCTGCCTTGTGTGGCTGTCACATGCCTGTCGCTCATCGACCTCACGCCTGGACCGTCCGTACAAATCTCGACTCGATTCCCTACCCTGTCGCACAAACATTTCCCGATATAGGATCACACTGTCACTCGAGCTCGTCATCTCCACCGGCCTTCACCGTTTCGTCAGCGCCGCCGCCTTTCGCTTTTATTTCTATCTCGTGCTGGGCGGTCGCGTCGCCTCATTCTCGTTCATGCTGTCCCCGCACCCGCATTCTTCAGCATGTCGCTCGTAGCTAACCCGCGCTCTCCTGTGCCGTTTAGTCAGCGATCGCAGAACACGCACGATGAAGACCTCGACCACATAGGCTCAAATGCCTCGACGCCACCCGGTGCTCACACGCCCCGCCCAGATCTGGTGGACAAGAGGCTGCCAGGGATAATACACAGTTACTTTGGACAGGTTCGTGATGCCTTCAGTCGCACAAAGTCTGCAAGCAATAGCATAGACCACACGAATGTCCCCAGTTCTGAGAAGGCAGAGGAGGGCGAGAAGGGGCAGGCGGAGGAGCGGGCGTCTGAGAGCGAGAAGCAGCGCAAGGACGGTGGTGACGCACTGCCGACTGCGCCTGCTTCGCCTGCGGATGCACAGGTACACGACTCGGCTGATCTGCCGTCAATACCTCTGCTTCCGCATGAGCGCATGGAAGCTCCTCAGCAGCCTCAGCCTTCGTCACAAAGCCCTTCACCATACATAACAGCATATCCAACCCCGCCGACTTCCTCAAATTCCTCGATACACAGAACGAGCAAGGACGAGCCGCATGGCCGGAATCCCAGCATAGACCTGCTGGTGAAGCCGACGGCTCAGATGGCAGTAGAGGGCGCATCAGATGGCTTGGAGCCTTCGCCGAGGGGGTCACGGCGGCCCACCTTGACGTCAAGTCCGCTGTCGAATGTTGTCGACGCCTCTACCGTTGCCGCATCTCACATCTCCAACCCCGTCGCTGAGCAGCTTCCTTCTTCGTCTCAGAATTCGACCGCCACTCCTGCTGTTGCATCATTGTCTGCTTCACGGCGTGCTTCTGCTTCATCTTCACCCCAACGTCGGGAGAGTGGTGGGCTAACTCAAAGCGCTTCGGCGCTGCGAAAGCAGAATACTCCTCCTCAGACTCCGCGCACACGATCGCAAGAAGGCAAAGATCAATCAGGCACGGCAACGCCGCGAAGTGGGCTAGATGGGCCAAAGGGCGCAACAGTCGGTCCTGTGTTGGGAAAGCTGTCGGTGGAGATTTCCGAAGGACGAGGGCTGAGACCCAGCGTTGATCCATACGTCGTATGTCAGTTCCAGTGGGCAGAGTTCATATCAGAAGGCCCCAGAAGTCCTACAGCAGAGCGATCAGGCGGTTTCCCAAAGCCAGGAGGCATTGCGATTCAGCGAACACACAGCGACAGAGGCGGCACACCACAAGCAATACCCATGAGGAGTAGGCAGAGCAGCCATTCTGGAAGAGACGCATCAAGCGACTTCCAGGAGACAACAGATCCCAAGTGGCAGCATAAGACTACTTTGTATGTCGGAGCCCGCAACACGAATGCTACAACAATCAACTGACACATGAACAGTGATGTGGTTGGAGACCACGCCGAGCTCGACATTTCGGTGTATGATCGCTCGCAAGGCGAGGCTTTCCTCGGCCAGGTTCGATTCTGCCCCAAGCTCAGAGACGCCGAAAACATCGACGGCTGGTTCGCGCTCGAACCTCGAGATGACAATGAGGAGGGTTCAGTGACTGGGCAGATTCACCTCAAGATCTCGTTTCAGCGAACGGACAAGAAGCACTACGGCCCAGAGGATTTCCAGATCTTGAAGTTGATCGGCAAGGGCACGTTCGGACAAGTTTTCCAAGTACGCAAGAAGGACACAGGCCGTATCTATGCCATGAAGGTCCTATCGAAGAAGGTCATCGTTCAGAAGAAAGAGGTGGCACATACTCTCGGCGAAAGGAACATCCTCGTGCGAACCGCGATGACAGAGTCGCCATTCATTGTTGGTCTCAAGTTCTCTTTCCAGACGCCCACGGATCTATATCTGGTCACGGATTACATGTCTGGCGGCGAGCTGTTTTGGCATCTGCAAAAGGAGGGAAGGTTCAACGAGACAAGAGCGAAGTTCTACATTGCAGAATTGATCCTGGCACTGCAGCATCTGCACGAGCACGGTATCGTATACAGAGATCTGAAGCCTGAGAACATTCTCCTAGACGCGAATGGACATATCGCTCTGTGCGACTTCGGACTCTCGAAGGCCAATCTGGCGGATTCGGACACAACGAACACGTTCTGCGGCACGACCGAGTATCTTGCCCCGGAAGTCTTGCTCGACGAGTCAGGGTACACCAAGATGGTGGACTTCTGGTCACTAGGCGTTCTCGTCTTTGAGATGTGCTGCGGCTGGAGTCCTTTCTACGCTGAGGATACACAGCAGATGTACAAGAACATCGCGTTCGGCAAGGTCCGCTTCCCGCGAGATGCTCTGAGTACCGAGGGCCGGAACTTCGTGAAGGGTCTACTGAACCGCAATCCAAAGCATCGTCTTGGATCACAAGGCGATGCAGAGGAGCTCAAGGCGCATCCATTCTTCGCGGACATCGATTGGGTTGTCCTCGGCAAGAAGAATGTGGTTCCACCATTCAAGCCAAAACTCAAGGGCGAACTTGACGTGTCCAACTTTGATCCTGAATTCACGAACGCGCTCAACAACCCCACAGGATCCCTCAATGCCCGAGCTGCAGCGCTGGCATCTGGCGTCAACCCAGCGAGCACCCCGCTCAGTCCGACGATGCAAGCCAACTTCAAGGGCTTCACGTTTGTGGACGAAAGTGCCATGGAGAAGCAATTCGGACGAGGAGATCGCGATGAAATGGACCGCATGGATGAGGATGACGACTGGGAGAAGGTCTATTCGAATCGCAAGGGGGACCGCATGAGTGGTATTCAGGGCGATGATGTCTTCAACCATGGAGGCTTTGACGTCTGATGAATCTGCAAGCAAGCTTCTCTCGCGATCGCAGACTTCTGTAGCCTGGCCAGTGTCGCCTTCGCGGTCGAACCTCACGCCCTCAGCTGGTCAGCACCGCTTTGGCGCCACTGCCGGCCCGCCAATACGCGACCCATCACCATTCGAACGTAATGAACGACATGCCATGGACCACGCCACACCACCGCACTGCGTTTTGAAGCCGAGATGACTCTATGCATGAACACTGGGAAGAATGAAGCATACACCGGGATGTCACATTTCTGTCATTTCTCACACTTGCATTGTTGCACTCCCAACACGAATGGGGCATTGGGCTGGCGTCTTGCTTGTTTTATACTTTGCGTGTTCTTCAGCGTCTTCTCTGAAATGTTAATTGCTCTCTGATGATCTCTGTGCTTGCGCTCTTGTCCTTCTTCTCCTTGCAATACTCGCGTTCAACACATGTGTCGGTATGGATGGATGGGAAAAAAGATATCATGAATCTTCATGTTCGGTATGCTGCTGGCTTCCAGGTGATTGGATGGCTGGCTTTTCATGCTGTGTGCGTTGAGAGCTATATCAGTCTGCCTCTCTTTGCTCTTGTGTTCAGCTTGATCGGTGTGAATGAGCTTGAAAGCATGGAGGGTGGAAATGTATATATGATCAGTGATATGTGGATGATACTCTGTGCAATGCAATGCAAGCTAGTAATGCAATTCGCCTGAACAATTGTCCTCGATGGGGTTTGAACATTCATCTCATCCATCTCTTCTCCAAAATGTCGCTCCACGTTCCGAGCTTCTATCAGTGGGCGCGCACCACATCTTACAGACAATGCATATGCAGACCGAGCGGAAGACAGAGCTCTAGGCCAAGGTTTTGGACGGCTTGCTCGTGCTCCTTTCCATTCTGCGACCCGAATGATGATGGTGCCGCAGATTTACATGTCTTGTGCTCATCTCTTGAAAGCACCTCAATTCCTCGTCCAGCCATGATTCCATCCATCCTTCGCCGGCCACTCCGTCTGCATCCGCGCATATTCAATCGGTACGCCCTGCCACGTCCCCTCCTTCCTCATCGCTATCCTGAACAACCGCCCTTCGTCCTTGCCACCTGGCAGCCCGTTCTCGCCAATCAACCTCAACTCCTCGCAGGCCTTGTTCATGGCCCAGTACTGCCTCTCGAGGTCCAGCTCGGCTTCCCGCCGTATCTTGCGCTTGTGCAGCATCCACGCTCGATGGATGGTCCAGTGTCTGAGGTAGCGGAGGCGCGAGAAGCGGAGTGGGCGAGGATTCTTGGGCTTGAAGAGGAAGTAGCGGATGAGCGCTGCAAATCATCTTATCAGTATGGAAGCTTTATTGGTGGGCAATGTGAAGAGAGCATACTTATTCTATGATCCTTCTTCTCGCCTTGCGCCTTGCGTTTGCTGAGGATAGGGCTTGTTGAGAATCGTGATGCCTGTATTCTCGATGCCGTCTGGCATTGCGCCTGCCGTATCGATGCATTCGCGCATGTAGGTGCTTGTCTCCGACTCGACGTCCAATTCTGAGGCCTTGCGAGTCTCCACGGTAGATGCATGGCTGTGATATGTGATGGCAGACGTCTCTCCCTCCAAGCGTGCACAGCAGAACACTCTCTCATCACACTAAAAAAGGGCTGCGGCTCCCGGTTCGCGTGCATGGGCCCGCACCACGAGATCCCACTGCAAGCCCGCCAGGCCCCATGTCTCAGCGGAAATGCTCCCACCAATCAGCAACGGGCGGGTCCTGCACTCTCACCTTTTATTAGACGACTGCTGCAACAATTAAATCTCTCAATCTTCAACGTCACACCTGCAAGTGGCACAGAACATCACATTGTCAAGATCTTGCTTTTACTTGTTGTCTGCGACTGCTATACTTTCCTGCGGGTGCGACCGAGCGAGACTGACCTGAGGTGAAGATCAGAGGACCAATACATTCTGTGTGGAAGGCACGATGACGGACCAAGCGAAGATAATGGAGGCCTCTGGCAAGCATCCAAAGCCAGAGGGCCGAGAATTTCAGTATGGCACGGCCGGAGTATGTGTGACCCATTGGAAGGCAAGAATTGTGCTAATGTTATGTGAAGTTCCGCATGAAGGCGTATGTTATGATCCCACCTGCCAAAATGGACGCCGGATGAGCACCGCTCGAACATGAATGATTAATTGACGATGCCCATCATAGAAACTTGCTGGACTCTGTCGTCTTCCGTGTCGGCCTACTGGCTTCGCTGCGATCGAGGAAGCTGCGTGGTCAGACCATCGGTGTCATGATCACTGCCAGCCATAACCCACCAGAGGATAATGGCGTGAAGCTCGTGGACCCCCTCGTTAGTATCATGAGTGTTTCTTTTGTTATGCTGACCTTTCCTTACACTCCTATTATTAGGGCGAAATGCTCGAGGTAGATATAATTCTCTGTACAATCATTCAAGATCTCACCTTTCCTAACACCGTCAAGCAAACCTGGGAAGGCCAGGCTACCAAGCTCGCCAACGCCGACAACGACGCCGTCTTCGATGTGTACAAGTCGATCGCCTCCCTCGTCAAGGCCGACCTGAACGAGAGTGCTCGCGTTGTCTTTGCTCGCGATACTCGTGCCTCTGGATCGACCCTTGTCGCTGCACTTGTCGACGCCCTGAATGCCACTGGAACCGAATTCGTCGACTACAAGCTTCTCACGACGCCGCAACTCCACTACATCGTCCGATGCACCAACACGTACGGCACCGACCGCTACTACGGCGAAATCAGCGAAGTCGGCTACTACGAGAAGATGGCGAAGGCCTTTAAGCAAGCTCTGGGACCTCGAGCCAAGATTTCTGGAAGTGTCACAGTCGATTGCGCCAATGGTGTTGGTGGTCCAAAGCTTCGCGAGATGATCAAGTACTTGCCGTCGGGCGCGGATGGTGGTATCGACATCAAGGTTGTGAATGATGATGTGGTCAACCCAGAAGCATTGAATGTTCAGGTATGTTAGTACTCCTTATTGGCCTTCATCGTCTGACTTGAAGCCTCTAGTGTGGCGCCGACTATGTCAAGACTCAACAGCGTGCTCCACCAAGCTCAAAGGCAGCTGCACACGATCGCTGCGCGTCGCTCGATGGCGATGCTGATCGTCTGGTCTACTACTTTGTTGACCGCAACAGCAAATTCGTCCTGCTCGACGGTGATCGCATCGCGACTCTCGCGGCCTCATTCCTCGGCGACCTCACTCGCACTGCTGGCCTTGCCGACGAGATCAAGGTTGGGGTCGTCCAGACCGCTTATGCCAATGGCGCATCGACAGAGTACATCAAGGACTACCTCAAGCTTGAGAGTGTCTGCACGAACACTGGTGTCAAGTATCTGCATCATGCAGCTGCACGCTTCGACATTGGTGTCTACTTCGAGGCCAATGGCCACGGCACGGTGCTATTCTCGGACACAGCACAGCATTTAATCAAAACCTACGAGCCAAAGAACACCGGCCAGTTCGAAGCTCTCGAGACGCTGAAGGCACTCACCGATCTCATCAACCAAGCTGTCGGCGATGCAATCTCCGACATGCTCCTCGTCGAAGTCATTCTCGCACACAAGAAATGGGGCTGTGAGCAGTGGCTCAGCACGTACCAGGACTTGCCCAACCGCCTCGTCCGAGTTGAAGTCGCCGACCGCGGCATCTTCAAGGCTGTGGATGCAGAGCGCAAGCTAGAGTCGCCCAAGGGCATCCAAGAAGAGATCGACCACCTTGTTGGCAAGTACAAGTCCGGCCGCTCGTTCGCGCGCGCATCAGGCACTGAAGATGCTGTGCGTGTGTACGCCGAGGCCAGCAGCCGTGGCGAGGCCGACGATCTGGCGACAAAGGTTGCTGCTGTGGTCAAGAAGTATGGTGCTGCTTAGGTCAGGGGACTGGGAAGGACGACATGACGAAATGACATGAATGACGATAATTGATTGCATCTCTGGATGGCGTTGTATATCCCCATCAGCCACACTATTGGAAGTGCAATCTGAGATACTGGGCATGAAGGGAAGCAAGGTATCAATAGGGCGGCTGTATGAACATATGCGGGGTGGTTGAGGGAATGGAGTTGAAAAGTGCTTTCACATCATGAGGCATGAGCTGCATATCTACTGAGCATCCAGTACCCGAGTATCAATCTAAGCTATGCTGCCTCCTCACGAATCTAGCCTTCGACTGGGATCCTACAGCTCATCATACGTCTTTGTAGACTCTGGATTCAACATAATATGCTCTGTGATCCCATTTTGTCCTTCGAAATATGGGATCCCACGACTCGTCAGAACTTCTCGACCGCCGATAGACTAAAACCATCATACTCTAAGATCCCAAAACGACCATCGATATTGGGATCCTGTAACGCATCAAATGATTTTCGATCCCTCGAATCGTACATTATGTGTTCGGAGATCCCACTGAAGTGGCTCGAGAGTTGGGATCCTACAACCTATCGAAACTGCCCCCTTGCCGATGGATATAATCTGATATCCTCTGAGATCCTTGACCGTCCATCGAGATTGGGGTCGCACAATTCATCAAAACTTCTTCATCAGCTGTTGGCGTACATGATGTGTTCTTGGATCCCATCATATGAAGTCCTTCCGAGGTTCATTCGTTTGGGATCTTACAGTATATCATAAAGCTATCGACGCTGATGGGCTTGATTGAATGTACTTTGAGATCCCATCAAGCCGCGAGATCTAGACAAAAGACCGCATGTTGAATGGGATCCTAGAACATGCCGCAGCCGTTCTGATGATCTGAATAATGGACTACTCGCCCTTGAATCCAGTTCCCGATCGGCAAGTCGTATTTATTGGTATGATTCTTCTCAATTCCATGAATTGGATTCGCTAGCATTAAATTGCCTTCTCTCATGGCGCTGCGCTTCAAGGCTATTACAATGACCGTAATCGTGTGTGTCCTGTATCCTTCATCAACCAGGTTAAAAATGCCCAAAATACTCGTTTGCGCCCTCGCCAAATGCACAGCTTCCTTCTCTTCTTCGCACAATTTCTCCTACCCCCAGCTTTTGTGTGAAATTGTAATGCCAATCGGCTCAGCCTGCCTCCGGGGAATCTCATGCATACGCGTGAGAGAATAGAAGAAACATCATCCAAGCATGCTTGCCTCAAATCTCCTCTGTCTCCTTCCTCAGCCTCCAGCCCACCTGTTCCGCAGAATGAAAGAGAAGGAATTCGAAACCAATGGCCCAAACGCTCACGAACCGGCCCAAGCAGATGATGATGACGTAGGTCCAGCAGACGAAAGAAACGACAACACTCAAAGCACCACACAACAGCCAGGCGTCTTCTCTCCGCCGCCGCCCGAGATCATAGCAGCCCTCGTAGCAGCCTCAAAGACATCGTCCACGCCCTCACCCGTAAGACTGCTGCACTCCAGATACTTCCTCGCACCAATCGCATCTCGCATCTCCTCGCCCATCCTCGTCGTGCAGAACCCCCTCCCACCTCGTTTTCGCATCTCCTCCTGCGCGACCGCATCATCTCTCAGATCCTTCTTCAGCGCGACGAGGATGACGGGTACTTCCGGGCAGCGTTCCCTCGCCTCCTCGGCCCATTTATCCTTGACGTTGGAGAGCGAGTCTGGCGAGTCCACGGAGAAGCCTATTAGGATTACGTGCGCTTTGGAGTAGGCGAGCGGCCGGAGGCGTTCGTAGTCTTCCTGGCCGGCTGTGTCCCAGAGGGCGAGCTGGACGGATTTGCCATCTACGCGGCAGTCTGTGACGTAGTTCTCGAATACTGTGGGGACGTATCGCTGTTGGCAATTGCTGTTAGACTTTAACTATGCGCATCGAGACTGTGAATGTTCTTACTGTTGGGAAATAGCCTAACGTGAAAACGCTTAATAATGAAGTCTTGCCGCATGCACCGTCGCCTATGATCACTAGTTTCCTAAATGGTGAAAATGTCAGCGAGATTGCCAGTCAAGTGAGTAAGAGATCCACGAGACCACGCGTGAGTGTCTAATAGTGTCCAGGATCCCGAAGCAAGTTAATTGGCTTCCGAGGCTTGTGCGCCAAAATGACTGGCACATCTACGATCCAGCCCCTTTAGCAGATGTTCCTTGTTTGGCTTTTTGGACAATTATCAGTCTTCCCAGCGGACGAACCTGCTGTGACTTTCCGAATAGGTTCAGGTTCAGGTTCAGCCGTCCTGGTGGAAGGACCCGCTTCAGCGACTTAAACAGAATCGGCCCTCTTAGTAGACGGACCTGCTTCGACTTCTCGAACAGGTTCAGCCGTCCTCGTAGATGGACCTGCCTCGACTTGTTTGACAGAATAGGTCGCTTGCCAAAACTTCTCAAAGGAGGATTCGGCATGTCCAGGTCCAAGTTGAGACTCGATAAGACGGAGGTTAGTAGTCGTGACCGGCTCGAATAGTCGATCCTGCGAATCTGGTGGAAGATGTTGTAGCAAGCCCAGAGGGTCAGGATCTTGACCTGCTGCGAATTGTACATCGGCCGCAGCGTGGAATGCGCCTAGAAACCACTCTTCGACTTTTCCATCCTGGCTAGAATTGACTGCAGGATGTATCGGTGCGATAGGCATAGTGGCCAGGAGGTTGACGTGTATCTTGTAGCGCTATGTTGGCTCGCCCGCGACCAAGTCTTCTGCTTACGAAGAGATGTTGTGATATCGAGTTGCGAATGTGATCATGCTTCGGTGATCTCGGTTCCGTCCCGCGATGGTATGCCTTGGATGTATGCAGAAAGCAATCCTAACAGATCCCCGACGCCATATCGTGTGCGTTGGCCGAACATTCATGGAAAGCAAGAACGTACCTCCTCATCACGCTTTCTCCGTTTTGCGCCATGTTGGCTATTGTCTGCCCAATTGCCCTCCTCTGCTGTGTTTTCCTCGCAATCGAAGGCTCGTACCTGCCTCAATCGCTCTTGCCCAAACCAGTCGCAATCTCTGAGGTGTGGGAAGGTGCTACTCGGTAGGAACCCTGGCAGCGCGTCGACGATTCGCGAAAGCTGGGGAAGGAACGAGTCGGGAATTGGCGGAGGAGACGAAGTAGGCGAGGTGCGACTGAAAGGAAGGGAGGAGACGACGACGTGATCCAGGCTTTCAGAAGGAAGTGAGAGGACGAGCAGGTTATATGTAAGGGCGCGAGGTCTGAGCTGAGTTTATGGTTCTCAAGACAGCTTCAACCTCGCATGGCGGCAAGGGTTCAAGAGTGTGGCGGAGGCGTGGTCCGTATCTGGCAACGCTGGTGCAGAAAGTGGAGCGCTTCTTTTTCAGATCGGGCTGAGGCTTGGACCGGGAAGCGTCAGAAATGGTTACGTTTTGGAGACGCGGAGTGGAGTTGGCACTTGTTTGCGGTAGCAGAGCATGCATGCGACAGGATGTGAGGATTATTGTGTGAAAGGAAAGCGAAAGAGGAGGTGCGCCGCCGCCGAGATTCTCGACTGCTTGTTCGCAAACAACCAAGACTATTCGCTCACTGCATTTGCTCGTACAGCATGGCGCTACGGGATTTGGAGTATGATGTGAAGATCAGCACACGTAGGCGTCGTGTGCGATGGCATCGTCTGTCAATGGACGGCGGCTAATGTACGATGAACCAGAGTGCTGGAGATCTCGCTTCTTGCGCTTCACATGTACTCTAGAATTGGAACAAGCAGTACCTACTACTCCAATTATTCGCAGCTTCCCTGGCGCTAGATACATCTGTAGAGCCACTACTCGATGGGCCCTTGGCCGCCGATCAGCGAAGCACTTCGGCTCTACTTGAAGTCTGCCATGGCCGCTGTAGACTTGGTCGCGTTCTGGTCGTCGTCACAACCATCTTTGGAGAGGGTCGACCGAATCCTAAAGTATAATTGCAACTCAAAGTGTGTTTGCCTTCGAAGTGAAACGAGACATTATGAACTGTAGCGACGACAGCTCTCGAACCATTCTCACTCGTGCCGTGCTCCGTCAATCTCTCAATATTTCATGCCAGCTGAAAAGTGCCGAACATAATGCAGCAGCGTGCAGATATGACGAACAAGTGCTATTCCTGTAGCGCTATTGGAATGTCACATCGGGAGCGAAAGGTCTGAAACGAAAAATCGATTGCTGAGCCTCACGGGACAGTGGACACCAAGGTACCCAGCAGCCCGCTAAATCATGTGATCTGCGCCTGGTGCTGGAAGGTGCGTCGGCAAAAGCCCGGTGGCCTCAGGCAGGGTTTGACCTCAGGCAAAGCGAGGAGCCCAACGACGAGCACGCCTACGGACGTTTCTGCGGGTCAACACGGCTGTAGACATACGCAATACTGCTGCGAGCAAACATTTGACCGCTCACGACCGCCTTCCACGCACATCACCCGCGAGGCTGGCCCGAAGAAGTGAGTTCCTGCGGCCCAAACCCCACCACTTTCTGGAGTAGCTTGCGGTACCTCAAAGCGACAAGCGACTGCCAAAACACCCGCCGCGGTACATGCAAAGTCTCACCGGACTGACAAGTCATACACTTAGGTCCTTACACCAGCAACGTCGCGCCGTCATGGCACACGGCTCCAGAAATGCCACCGGACAGACAGCCGCGAACCCGAACCATGCGCATGCGAGCAACGGCGTCTTGAGTGCCAATAACGCAGCAGGGTCGGCCAAGGTCAACCAGAAGAAGGCGAAGAGACGGGCGAAAGAGGCGGCGAAGCGGCAGGCACAAGCACAGGCCACGGCATCAAACGCACATGTACAGCAGAACCCTCCACCCAGCCACGCTAGTCGTGTATCTAACCAAAGTGTTGCGCCGCTACAGCCCGATGACGCCCTTGAGTATGATGACGGCTATGACGCGCCCGAAGGCTACGATGGCGAGGAATACTACTCGGAGGCCGACGAAGTGTACCAAGACCAGTACGACCCTGCATATCCGACCGGTTCGCATCCTGCCGTGAATGGCGCCGGCAAGAAGAACAAGAAGAAGAAAAAGAAGCAGGACCCTTACGCGGTCACAAGCAGTCACGACTACCACGCATCGTCTCGCGGGCCGCCACCCCCAATCGCGCCCGTTTCGAGTGCTCGCGGCGCGCACCACCGCAATGGCGACCACATTTGGAATACCTCGACGCAGCAGGAGCGGGAGCGCATCAAGGAGTTCTGGCTGGGGCTAGCAGAGGATGATCGGAGGTCACTTGTTAAGGTGGAGAAGGAAGCAGTCTTGAAGAAGATGAAGGAGCAACAGAAGCACTCGTGCAGCTGTACGGTGTGCGGTCGTAAGCGGACAGCAATTGAGGAGGAGCTCGAGGTGCTGTATGATGCTTACTACGAGGAACTTGAACAGTACGCAGAAAAGGGCGTCCCTTGGGCATCTCTGCTCGGGATTCCTGCTCCCCTTCAACCAATGGCATCTTACCAACGTCAAAGCAGGTTGCCGCCGGACCGCATGCCCGCGCTTACGTACGCGCCGCCGCAACAGCAGATCATGGAGATGGGCGCTTCAGATGATGAGGGCACATATGATGAGGAAGAGAGCTATGCAAGCGATGACTACGACGAGGACGACGACGACTACATCAGCGATGACGAGCCTGAGGAGCTACCTCGAGCTTCAGCAGACTTCTTCCAGTTCGGCAACAGTTTGACAGTGAAAGGTTGGCTTTGGATTGTGCAAGATGTAGCTTGTACTAACTAGTGTTTGCTAGGCGGCATACTCACAGTCGCAGACGATCTGCTCAAGAACGACGGGAAGAAGTTCATAGAGATGATGGAGCAGTTGGCCGAGCGACGCATGCAACGAGAAGAGGAGGCACAATATGCTGCAGCGACGCAACATCCTCCAGCTGACTACTACAATCGCGGCCATGGTCATGGTGCACCGGAAGAGGACGACTACGACGATGAGGACGACGAGGAGTACGATAGTCAGGATGACGACGACTTCGACGATGATGAGATGGTACTGTTCTATATGCAGCAAGGAAAGAAGGCATGTCTAATTTGCTACAGGAGACCATGACCGAGGAGCAGCGCATGCAAGAAGGTCGGCGGATGTTCCAAATCTTTGCGGCACGAATGTTCGAGCAGCGAGTACTCACGGCATATCGAGAAAAGGTGGCCAACGAGCGACAACAAAAGCTACTGGAAGAGCTGGCAGCAGAAGAGGACGTGTCGGCGCAGCAAGCAGCGAAGAAGGCCAAGGACGCAGAGAAGCGGAAAGCGAAGAAGCAAGCGCAAAAGCAGAAGCAACAAGAGGAGAAGGCGCGCAAAGATGCCGAGCTGGCCGAGAAGGAGGCGGCAGCGAAGGCAGAGCAAGATCGGAAGCTGGAAGAACAGCGGAAGCGTCGAGAAGAGCAGCGTCTGAAGAAAGACGAGCAACGCAAGGCTCAGGAGGCTGAAGCAGCGCGCAAAGCTCAGGAGAAGCAGAAACGCCAGAAAGAGGAGCAAGATCGGCGACAAGAGGCAGAACGCAAAGCTCGCGAGCAGAAAGAGCAGGAACGAAAGGCGCGTGAAGAAGCGAAGAAGAAGGAGAGGGAGGAGAGGGAAGCGAGAGAGCGAGAAGCCAAGGAGCGGAAAGCCAAAGCAGACCAGGAGCGCAAGGAAAGGGACGCGAAAGAGAAGGAGACAGAACGGTTGCGCAAGGAGACGCAACACGTACAGGCAGCCCAGGCAGTGCAAGCCGCGAAACGTGCAGCAGCGCCTCCAGCGGTGCCGATACCTCCAGGATTGACCAAGCAACCGTTGAATTTCGCATCACCGCATGTGCAGCCTGCAGTACCGAAGGCTCCCACTCCTGGCCGACCACGGCAGGGTTCACAGCAAGGCTCGAAAGGTTCATCGCCAAAGACGCCAGCCGCACTTGCAGGACAACCGAAAGCTGGGTCTCCGGGCGTCATTGGGGGCCCACCAGGTACCTCTGGACAATCGCAGAACCCACCAATCGCGCCTAAGACCATCCTCTCCCGACCTCCAAGTCAGCCACCGACAAGCACGCCGATCAATAGGATGCAGGACGTGAACATGCCTGGTTTGCAGATGCCTCTCCCACCAGGAATGCACCCCCCGCCAGGTATGCCCCCTCAAAACGGAGGAGGGTTTGGGATGCCTCCACCAGGTCTGAACGGCCTCGGCTTCCAACACGGCCCAGCTCCCATGATGCCAGGCAACATGCAGCGGAATCCAATCCCACAGAACATGTTCTCTCCACCGCCGCAGCAGCCAATTGGAGGTGGACAGTTCTCGAGATTTGGACCTCCACCAGGAATGGGTGCTCCAGGTATGCCTCCGTTTGGTCGCGGCATGCAGGACGGTCCACCAGGTTTTGGCGGGCAACTTCCGAGCCAATCTTTCCCTGGCGGCTATGTCGATACCATGCCATCAAGGACAGTTCCAGGCCAGCACTCAAGGCATCACTCCGGCTCTTCTTCGAACGTCGATCAGCAACCCACGCAGCCAGCGCCAATTGGAGCGCCAGGTCAAGCTCGACCGCGTGGTCCTGGACAGCGCCCGTCGAGTACGAAGCCAGGCGAGCAGGGCAGCAGTCGCTTGGATGAGGCCGACGAACTCGCTAAACACCTTGGCAGCAGCGCATTGCTAGACGATACGGCGGATTCTGACTTCATCGAGCGACGACCAAGTATGCCACCTGGACTGCAGCATAGTGGTACCGACCCATCACCCATAGGAGGAGCGACGCCCTTTGGCGGCAATCGAGGCAATAGCTTTCCATTTGGCATGGGCGGCAACACGTGGGGAATGGGGACGCCACAGATGCCTTACGGCACACCATCACTTGGTGGACAGCAGTGGGGAAACTCACTCCCAAGTGTCGGCGGATGGCCTCAGGCCAGCAGCGGCTTCGGTCTCGGTGTGTCGAACACGTCGATGCCAACCACATCGCGTCCACGAGTTGCTCAGATCCGTATCAGCATGATCGACGCGTTCAAAGCGCATGCGAGTGATGGTCAACTCAATGAGCGTGGCTTCGCGGACGCCAAGTCAGTAATCGCACAGATTCAGCATGTCGTTGGTCCACAAGTGCAAGCAAAGGACATGGTCGACCTCCTAGACACCGAAGGCGATGCACAGAACGGCGGCGGCTCTTTCGAGAAAGAGGACTCTGGCTCGGGAGAGCTGGACTTCGGTCTCAAATGGACGCCTGATGATAATCGTGGTGGTCGTGCTGGTAACATCGGCGGTGCTGGTGATATCGGCAGTCCGGTGGTTGCGCCGAGCAGTGCGAATCGTACGCCGTATGGTAGTATGCGTGGGTTCTCTGGTCTTCGGCAGCCAGGCACGCTTCACGGACTTGGCCAAGGCTTGTGATGATGGGCTTCGGTGTTGGAATGGAAGCATTCTGGAACCAAGTTCGGCATGAGCTGCTCTGTATTATCACAATGGTCGCGTGTGGGGATGCATTTGTCAGTGGAGGGTAATCGGACGTCTCATGGTGGCATATTTGTGCGACTGCGCATCGGGGAAAGTTATTTGCGCCTTCGTGGTCTGCGGTCAAGCTTCATTTGCTTTGGCAGAGCTATGCTTGCATTCTTGGAGGACACTTGAGTAGTAGGTAGTGAATCCAAGAACATTCGAATCAGCACTCGCATGCCGTCTCGTCATTTTGAACATGATTCCCGCCTTCGAAGACGGGCTCCTTGGTATCAGAGCTAATGCGACTTCTCTTCGTCATTCGTGAAGGTTACAATCATATCTTTACATCAAAACTAGTCCCACACCCACAACTACTGCTCGCCCGGGGATTATCAATCTTGAACTGCGACCCAATCAACTCCATGGTATAATCCACATTACTCCCCTGCAACAACTCCAAACTCGACTCATCGATCACGACCTTTGGCCTTCCCTCCGCCACCTTCCTCCACTCTCCTGTGCCACTCTCCTCCATCTCCAAGGGCGCCGAATCAGGCTCCAAGCCCACAAACACCACGTCCTCGCTCTCGTCGACCTTGGACATGTCCACCAGGCTCATCAGGTACTGGAAGCCGTGGCAGCCGCCGCTCTCGACGGTGACGCGCAGGCAGAGACTGGGGTTCTTGTCCTTGGTCATGATTTGCTGGAGGCGTTTTGTGGCGCGAGGGGTGAGGGCTATGGTCATTTCGGCGCCGGTTTCTTCGTCGTGCCGCGGGTTGAGGAGGGTGCGTGTTGTGTAGGAGGAGGATGATGATGCTTTCGTAGTGGTTTGCGAGGCAGGTGGCGGAGGTTCTGTCTTGGAGGTGGTGGGTTGCGATTCGAGGGAGGGCGCGCGGAGGATGGCGCTTGTTGAGAGGCAGCGGGGTTGCGGGGCTGCTGTGTGTGTTGATGCCTTCGTTCTCTCAGATAGGCGTGTCTGCGCTCGCGATGCTATAGCCGGACTTGCATGGTATGCTCGATTGGCGGGCGTAGCGGCTCTCGTCAATTGCCTGCTTGCTCGCAGGCAGCGAGCGCAGATGAATGGCGTCGTCATGCTCATTATCACTCCGCTAAGAATATGTTTGTCGATGCGAGGAGGCGTGTCGTGAGGTTCTGAGTGTGAGAAGTGTGAAGCACTGTGATGGGCTGACAAAAGCGAACCATGATGTCGTTGCGGGAAGCTCCGCCACCGGAGCTTGTTTCGCCTTGGCAGTATCGACTACAAAAGTCTCTCGACATTGTCTCCCGTGATTCCTCCTGCCTTCTTCTAGTATCACTGGAGCATTCGATTCAGTATTGAGTTCAACATGGTCGCAGATCTAATCGAGCATCTCAAAGCGCATTCGTGAATCTCAAGACCGTCGGAGCAGACGACCCTATCAGGATTACGAACAGAGCCTCCTCACCTAGATACATTGACTTCTACGTCTATACCTGCTTCATGACGATCATGATCTCGATCTTTTGACTTCATGTCTGTCTCAAGTACACTTTGGACAACAAATACCTGCATACTGTTCGGATGCTCTCCCCAGCAAATGTCGTAAACGAATAACCCCGGTAAATCCGACAGCCTTCTCTAACTTCCTCTGGTCATATAGCGCGCAGAGGTGATAATGCTTCGGCGCCGAATGGTCGTAAGCGGAGCAACCATTGACCTCCGTGTACGATTCCGCTCACAGCGGACTCAAGATGAGGACATATCGTTTGGACGAAGTATATAAAAACATGGCCCCGATGATTCTGCTGCGCGCCAATTCTAATCCTGCTGAATTATTTCATATTTGCCATGCCTAACATCAAAGTCATCCAAGCAGCGATCGCAGAGTTGCCCAAGGGACCACCTTTGGTCATCGCCATTTCAGGAGGAACTACTGGAATTGGATCGTACATCGCGAAAGCCTTCGCGACGACGTTCGCCTCCCATGGAGCAAAGTTGCGCGTCTACATCATTGGCAGGAATGCTGAACGAGCGGAGACCGTACTCTCTGAAGGTCGACGCATCGCTCCGGGATCTGACTGGCGGTTTGTGAAAGCGACAGATCTCACGTTGTTGGGTGAAGTGGACCGCTGCTGCGAAGATATCATCAAGCAGGAGAATGAATTGCCATTTGCTGGTGGACCGGCGCGACTGGATTTGCTGTACATGACACATAGTACTTCGCCTTTGCTGGGGAAGATTGTTCGTATGTGCTTGGATTCGGTCTTCATCGTGGAACATCGAAGCTAATGTGATGGCACAGTCAACGCTGAAGGTCTGGATGGCTTCACCTCAAGCATCTACTACTCCCGAATCCGCCTCATCAACCAACTGACGCCTCTTCTGCAAGCGTCCACCCAACAAGCCCATGTCATCTCCGTATACGCCGGCACCATGGAAGAAGTCAAGCCCAACGAACCGATTCCCCTCAGCTGGCCCAGTAACGAAACCTACAACATCAACACAGTCCGCAAACACGTCGGCTTCATGAAGACCTTCACCTTCGAGGAACTCGCCGACAAACACGCCGGCAAGATCAGCTTCACCCACATCTACCCGGGTCTAGTCGACGGACCGGGGTTCTACAGCTCAGAGCACCCGTTGTGGTTCAAGATCCTCTGGCGCGTCATGTACCCGTTCTTGTGGCTGACGTACATCACTCCCAACGACACTTGTGGCCAGGTGATGGCGTACCTTGCGACGGGCGCTTTTCCCGCTAAGGGAGGGTCTGTACCCGCTGGTGTTGAAGCAGCTGTGGGTACAGAGGGGCAGAAGGGGAGTGGTGCGTACTCTGTTGGGCAGCGAGCAGACCCTGGTCATAAGGAAGGTGTCAAGGCATTCGCGGCGTTTGACCATCAGGATCTTAGGGCGAAGGTGTGGAAACATACTATGGAGGTTTTCGAGCGTGTCGAGAAGGGGAAGTGAGGTACAATGGGATTGCGTTTGCGTGGGAGAGCTTGTGCGACCGAGTCGTCGCAGAGTCTGTCCATGTAGTACAAACACTTGCTGCACGTCATTAACCATGTTTACAACCACTTATGCAGATGCCCGCTTTAGCGAATACGCTCGTTCAGATGGCGGCCCAGGAAAGCAGCACTCGTTATGCGGTCGAAAAATGATCAAGAAACGCAATGATTGATTTTCAACCGATGGATGATCAATGTCGACGGTGTTTCAGCCTCGCATTCAGCATTCGCCACTTGGGATGGAACATGGGCTGCAGAAATGGCTTGCCTTGCATCAATTCCCTCAAGTCTAGATCTTCGAAGTCTTTCGTACTACTTATGAAACCGAATGTAGTAGTAGGCGACCCATCAACGAAGCTCTTCTCCTGTCCTAGAAACCGAAGACATGGCGGGGAACATGCTACCCCCATTCATTTTGGGCTGTATTCATGGTCGAAGATTCGGCCCGCAGCCCAGCAGAGACCTGCAATTGCTCGAGAGAACCTGAATGGCACGGAAGGCTGGGTACTTTACGGGAGGATGTTGTAAGACCCAATCGTTCGACGAATCCGAGCCGTTAGCAAACGATGATGCTCCTGTTGTGGGGAACCAATGATCGCCATGGTGACGACCATCGCAGCCTTGCTGGCAGCCACTAATCCTTCGAGCTACTTACTTCAGCCTACTACAACAAACTTGTGCCCGCAAGACCTTTCCTTTCTCCTTCACTGCCTTTCCTTCTGCTACGGCACTACACTCCTTTGTACCATCGGTTCACACACGCTCCTTTAGCTTGCAGCCTCGTCACTCCTTGAATCTCCGATTTCTTTCACTGAGCTTTCTACGCCAGTCGAAAAGCCTCGCTTGAAGCGACTGCAAATCAATCCGCCCCAGGCAGCAACAATGACGTTCCTTCGCTTCGCACTTCTGGCTGCTGGCAGTCTCCTCGGCTTCGTAGCCGGCGTTCCAGTGCCATACACCCATTCACCAAATCCGCACACCAAGCTCATCGCCAATGACGTCGGCGCAGACATTGCCAACATCCACATCCCACAGCTCACCCGCCGCGGCACCGCAGACGTGTACATGATGTACACAGGCAATGGGCAGCAGAACTGGCCCGACCAATCCTCCTGGCTCGACTTCCCGACCATATTCGCCCAGAACCTAGCCATCATCAAGGACAGCTGCGTGCAGTGGAACGTGCCCCTCAACTCGGACCAGGAGATCGAGGACATGCGCGTGGGCGTGCAGAAAGTGGCTGCCGAGACAGGATTGGATGACCGCTTCATTCTCGCTGTGCTGTTGCAGGAGTCGAATGGGTGTGTGCGTGCGCCGACGACGAATAATGGCGTGAGGAATCCGGGGCTGATGCAGGATCATAATGGGGAGGCGACGTGTAATGAGGGTGGCCATGTGCAGATTCCGTGTCCGAGTGCGACGATCGAGCAGATGATCCGTGATGGAGCGGCGGGCACGGCTGCTGGTGATGGCTTGGTGCAGACTTACGCGCAGGCACCGGGGTATGGCACGGCGAAGTACTATGGTGCGGCGCGCATCTACAACAGTGGCTCGATCGCGGCGTCTGGTGATCTGGGTGAGGGGATTGCGACGCACTGCTATGCTTCTGATATCGCGAATCGCCTGATGGGATGGGCGCATGGCCAGAAATCGTGTTCGCTGGATGGTGCGCCAGCCATCGCTGCTCCCACTCCACCTGCATACGAAGGCACAGCACCACCTGCACCAGCTCCACCGCGTCCTTACCACACATGCCCGAGCCAGAACCACAACCTGAGCCAGAGTATGGCACCGCCAATCCTGAACCGCAAGGACACTCCGCTCTAGACGCCGAGTCGCAAGCGCACGTTGAGCCCGAGCAGGCTGCAAGCGCAGCAAACCTCGCACCTGGAGTGACGAGCAAATGCGCAGAATACTATAACGTCCGAGCTGGGGACTTTTGCTTTGCCATCGTGGAGAAGTTCGGTACCACCTTCGAGAGGCTCAGAGAGCTCAACACCAACATTGATGAGAACTGCAGCAATCTGTGGAAGGATTATGCGTATTGCGTTAGGGCTCAGTGAAGGCTCAACATGTGATGTGAACGCGCGCACTAGAAGGCGCTGGCTTGGACGATTGACATTAAGGTAAACTCGGAAGTCCTTGCAATTGTCAACGAGGGTTTGAACATGATCAAGGCCTCGGCAACCATGTGTATACTTAGACATAAAATCTTACAAGTGAGAAAGGACATACCTGATGAGACCTTTAGGTTTGTTCTATTGCCACGTCATGATACGTGAAAGAGCATGGCAAAAGAGGTGCAAAGAAGCACAAGTCTATATCCTTGGGTGGTATGAACGATCATAAGCTACATGAACCCTCTTGGTCTTCATGCTCGTATCGAAGTCAACAGTATGCACAATGAATTCATGGGAGGCGCCCAAGACACCAAGACTACCGCAAAGGTAGCGCCGTTTCCTGCCGTGCCTTCCGATCTTCTTCTTCCGTCGTCCTCTCCGGCGTCGCGCTTGGTGTGGGCCACGGCGCTGGTTCGAGTGACTTCTTCACGGTGCTCGTCCCCTTGGTCTGCCTCTTGTTGACGAAGCCGTCTCCAGGACTAGCCCACGCGAAGTCTATCCACTCGCCCAGGACGTCCTTGACGGCCTTTGCAAGCAATAGCACCGCCTGTCGCCGATTCAAGCTCCACTCGTGCGCCATATCCCATCTTCCAGCCTGCGTCGCGATCGTCTGGCCGTTCTCCAAACCATCCAATATACTTCGCCAGACCATGAGTGTCTTCTTCAGCTCGGCTTCGTTGCTAACGCCCATTACGCTAACGCCCAACTTGTGTCCACCGAGCTGCGAATTGGATTCTGGTTCCCAAGGTACACCAGACGCTGGGTCGCCGTGGGAACCTACGGGCGAGCCCACGGTTATCCATTCCTCCAGCGCGTATCGTATCGCGATGACCTCGAGTTTCTCGCCGTAGTCGGCCGTGAACTCAGCCGCCCGCTTGACAGCAGCGCGGAGCCCAGGCGGCGCAGGATGAAAGTCGCCCTGCCCGCCAATAGGGACACCCTGATGTCTCAACAGACCCATTCCTAAAGGCGAAGCATTCGTCACCATATCCACCGCGGCAGCGCGGAAACGCGCGATCCCTTGCGATGCGAGGATCGAGTTCTGCAACGTGAAGTTGGCATAGCTCTGCACGATATCGATGGGTTCGCCCGTCTCGCGCAGGATCTGCTCCGAGAGCTCGCACAGCAAATCAACAGGGTACCCGCTGATACCGATGTACTTGACCGTGCCGTCTTCGTCGCGGATCTTGCGCAGTTCCCGCACCGCTTCCAGCACCTCCTCCTTGGTCACAAATTCAGTGTCGTGGCAGTACACCACATCCAGGTAACTCGTCCTCAGTCGCTCCAAACTCCTCTTCACGCTGAAGCGCACCCACTCGGGACTGTAATCGAACTCATCACTCGCTATCCGCCCCACCTTGGTAAGGACATAGTACTCCTCGCGCGGAAAATGGCGGCGCACAAAACTGGTGGAGAGCGCTTTGCCCAACAGTTCCTCCGCAGGCCCGTAGTAAGGCGACGTATCGAAGGCGCGCACGCCGTGCGATAGCGCCTGTTCGACGAGCCCGTTTGTGTCGAGCGAGTGCGGGTCGGCGTTGTATTGGTTGTTGAAGGTTGCGGTGCCGAAGACGAGCGGTGGCAGGATCTGCGACAGCGGGAGTTTGTGTTCGGTGGGCGCCATGGTTTTGCCCTGCGTGTGCTTAGAGTATCTGTCTATCTGATTGCGGCGGTAAGTGCGAGCGCGCGGTGTGCACTGTACGTTCTCACTTTGGCAAGTGCAGAGCGATACTCGCTTGTAAGTAGACTATGGAAATGCAGATCAGATAGCCTCCCAAGGCTCCAACGTGCAGCGTAAGCACACGAAAAGTTGGCAGTATCGGCGCAAAGAATACAACAAAATAATAATCTACGACATCATGGATCGCGTCCTCCCGCACGATTGGGATAGGACCCTTTCGACGATCCGACTTTGCATCGCGAGCTCGCCTTCTTGGCCCTTGCATGACGCGATCTGCCGATCAAAGGCACGTTTCTTTAGCGTACGGATCGTGATTAGTCGGATGCAAAGATGCCATGCTGGTGACTCGGTGGGTGCTAGCCGCGTGTGTAAGTAGTGAGATGCAGAGTACCTGGTTCGAATGGCAGGATTTGGTGTAGCAGGGAGTTCCAGCCCCAGCGGACTCCCGAGAGCGGAACCGCTGCGGGGCGAGCGTCGGAGGTACCTTCGGCCGACTTCTGACTCGAGAGGGAGCCTGGCCTGCGCATGGTGGAAAAAGGCAAAACACTTGATAACGCCTCATTGAATGAGAGAAGAATCCACGGGTGCTTTGTGAGGTGAGAAAGGCTTCACAGAGATCACCGCAGATGTACTTGCGATGCAGTGACGACTGAACGTCCTGTCATCTGTTCACCATGGGTATCAATATTTACAATCCTTCTTTACTTCCGCTTCAGTCAAACGCCAGATCCCTGACCACGACCAGCCCAGTACCCATCCCGATCGCCGCCCAGGTGCCCGCAATCAAGTTCGGATTCCAGCTCACCTGCGTGACAGCCGTACGCTCCTCATGCACCGTCGCAAAACTCACATAGTCCTTCGTTGCGTTCAATCGCCCTTCCTGTCCCATATCAGACTGGTTGATCTTGAATCCCGTGAGCAGTCTGATCATCGGCTTTGACAAGATCGGGTCGGCGTCTACGTCCATGGCCTCGCCATCGTCCTCCCCTTCGCGTGATGTAGGTTTGACCGGCCGTCTCCACTCATGCTTAAGCACACACTGCACCAAAGGTTTCGCCTTATGGTCCCTCAACCTCCGCATCGGATTCGTAACCCAAGCACTCCCATCCACACACCCAACCAGCACAGAAGCATGCAACGGACTCACGGCAACATCGGCCCCAAACGCCGTCAGCCTCGCCACGCTGATGGCCTTGTAGAACATGCGCGCGCCGTAGGATTTCATGGTGAAGTTGTCGTCGACGTTGAGCGCCGACTGCGTGATGTCGTGCCAGACGACGGGGCCCTGGGCGATGCGGCTGCGTTGGCCGACGACGGTGTCGAGGGTTGGGGAGCGGAGGTCCGTGATGCGGAGGAAGCCGTCGAAGGAGTAGGTTATGAGGAGGTGGGGGCGCGAGGGGAGGCCGCTGGCCATGGATTGGATGTAGCCTTGGTGGAGACGCTGGTAGAGCCAGGGGTGGGCGTTCGGTGTGTTCGTTGATTGTGGAAGTTTTGGTACATCTTTAATGTAGTCGGCGAGGTTCCAGATGGCCACGGAGCCGTCTGCCGTGCCACCAGCGATGCTCTTGCTGGAGAGCCAGGTGATGCACGTGTACAGTGTCTCGAATGGCTTTGACTCGAAGGCTGCTTTGCTGACGTGTATATGCTCGAGCTGTTGGTGGTCGTTAGGGACTGCCATATCAAGGACTCGTAGATAGCCATCACTGAAGACCACGCCAAGTAAACCCAGTCTCCGGCGGCCACCCTCCTGCCTGTCTGGTGTCGGGCACCATCGCATCTTCTTGATGTATCCCCAGTCCGTGGAGAATACCTGTCGTAACCGTGGAGGCTTCGTGAACGCCATCTCGCTGCCAACAGACTCTGATCCGTCTTTCGCATGTACCTCCCATATCTGCAGACACTGCTGCCGACGCGAGTGAGGCGTAAATGCTGGTGCAATATTGTCCTCGTCCAAGTCGAGATCCGTGGACGAATGTGATGTGGCGATGGCCAAATATTGCGCTGAGCCGTGCTGGTTAGGACACCACTCGAGGGCTTGAATTCGCGCGCCTGCGTTGAGCACCCACGCTTGATGTTTCTCCCCGCCTCTGGAATCTGAGTATGCTTCTGCCATGTTCCACGCGACTCCGAACTCGTGACCTTCGACAAGTTTTTGCTCGTCAAGTGATCCGGCGACGAGGTCATCGCTCTTGACAAAATTGTTTTGCGCATAGTCCGCGTCGACCCTTTGGAAGACCTGCCCCGAAGCGAACACCTGCCTCCCACCATGCTCATAGTACCACGCCATCTCCTCATTCGTCTCTCGCTCGCGCTTTTTCTCCGAATAGAACGTGCTGTACCCCAGTCCACCACCAGGTTTGCCCTTGACCTGCTTCCGATGCGGCACCGTCGCATCATCCAGCCACCTCTCTCTCGCCTGGATATGAGCAATAACGTCTTCCTCGCCGGGACCCAGAGCATACACAAGACGCTCACTTCTCGCCTGCGTGTGCATCGCCTCAGGTACCCCGCGCGAGTAGTGGATATTCCGACCTTTAGCGCCTGTGTTCCCCAGTGGGTCAAAGATGGGCAAAGCGCTGTAGCTCAAGTTCTCCGTGCGCTTTTTGTTGGGTGGTTTGCTACCTTTCGCACTCGCTGCCACCATCCGCGTCGTAGGCGGCATCTTCGGTAACTTGACCTTGCGCGTGGGTGTGATGACTGGCTCATCGTCGTCTTCGTGATCCACCGCGGGCCTGGCTCTGGCGGCAGGGGTGGGAGCCCGTTCTGCTGAAGCATCAGATTCAGATCCAGCATCTTCGTCTTCATCGGCGGCTTGCGCTTCCTCAGCAGCTGCTTGAACTGCATCGAATTCATCGTCGGAGGCGTCCATTGGTTCGTGCACGGATGGTGGCCGATCACTGTGGTCTGAATCCTGTGCCAGAAGCTCCTTGTACTGCTCGAATGGATCGACGACGTATTTCTTGTTCGGTCGGCCAGCGCGACCTGAGCGCCTTTTTGGTGTTTCGTCTGCCATTTGCAAATCCTTTACGGTGTCCTGCGAGTACTCGTGAATCTGTACTTAGCGAAGCGTGAATGAGCTGTCTTCGTCGACTTGCACAGTTCTGATCATCCTAGAATCTTCATGATTTGCGGCGCAACGCTGGCTTCACAAACCCGATTTCACAAGGAGGAAAGAATCAGTTGAGTGCAATGTCTCGAAGATTGGGAATTTTGGATGGTAGGATTAAGCACGAGGATGAGGCTGGAGCAAAAGATGGGCACGGACCAGTTCTGTATTACTTCCGACAAGTTCTCGAGATGCGCATTCGCAGATCAATGCAATAATTCCCTGAATTACTTTGCATACCTCAACCGCCGTATCGACGTGAAGTAACGTGATAAGCTTCTTGTTCATGAAGCAATCGTCGTGCATGAGTTGTGCATGAGATAGCCTTCGCACTTGGGCCGCGGCTTCTAATCCTGGCCCGCCCTCACGTCACGAACCAGCATCTCCACCGCCGTACCTACATACAGAGACACTTTTTGGTGGGAATACCCGTTCCGACGTTCGCACGCCTGTCACCTGTCAAGTCAAGTCTAGTTCATCGTACAGACTCCACCAACAGCACGCCCACACGATGTCGTCGTTCCAGCCGTCGCAGCGGCGGACGTCACCTACGCAGCGAAATAGCAGCAGCAGCCCTGAAGCATCGACATCACGTAGTCTGAACCGCGCCGACAGCGAAGTGCACTCGACCGTATCCGAAGACTCGCAGACGATATTACTCAACCCGTCCTCATCGACATCAGGAGGCAGCAGCAAGGCAAAGGATGGATCAAGTCAAGATGAGAAGGCACTACCCGCCGCCGCCATCGCCTCACCTCCGCACAACGGCGACGACGACGACGTAAAGAAATGCTGGATATGCTTCTCAGACGAGACAGAGGACACGCCTACCTCCTCTGAATGGCGGAGCCCGTGTCCCTGCGCGCTGGAGGCACACGAGCAATGCCTGCTGGACTGGATCGCCGACATGGAGGCGCCCAACTCGCGGCGGCAGCGCGCACCCAACGACAAAATCCTGTGTCCGCAGTGCAAGGAGGAAATCCACCTCGCGCGTCCGAAGAGCTACGTCGTCGACGCCGTGAAGACCATTGAGATCATGGGCCACAAGCTCGTGCTGCCGGGCGTGCTGACCGTCGGCGTCTCGTCCTTCTGGTATCTATGCTGGGCGCACGGCGCCTCCTCCGTCATGCTCGTCTTCGGCCAGCGCGACGGCGAGCAGATCCTCGCGCCCCTGCTGAGACCGCCGCCAAACCCAAACGCAAGCCTGCAGGTCCTCCTCGAGCACTGGCGGCAGCGTGTACGCCTCGACCTCGGCCTCTTCTGCATCCCGAGCATGCTCATCTTCTCGCGCACCACCCTCGCCGACGGCATCCTCCCCATCCTGCCCATCCTCTTCTTCGTCACCAAGCCCGACGCCGACCCCTTCGCCGACATCGGCAACTGGCCGCCGTCAGCTGGCCTGTCCTTCGCGCTGCTTCCTTACCTTCGCAGTTTATACAATGCGTACTACGAGCGCGTGTGGGGCGAACATGAGAAGCGATGGCTGAAGGAGATACAACCGCGTTCGGTAACGGAGGCACAAGAGCAGAACGCGCGCAACAACGACAACAACGCAGACGTGATAGAGAATGACGGCGAGAACATCCTCGAAGTGAACATAGATCTGGGATTAATAGACGAATGGGAAGAGGAAGCAGAGCAGGAGGATGCAGTCCAGCAGCCGGCGCAGCAAGCACACCCTCTTCACGAACCACCACTCGATGCCCCACCCGCAGCCGCACAAGCAGAAGAGCGACCGGGCATCCCCGCTGTGGCACCCGCACCAGACGTCCCCCGCAATCGCCGCGCACCAGCGGCAGAGGCACCCAACAACGCCCCCGCCCAACCAGCGCCCGCCCCCGCACCCGAACGCAACAACCTCAACCTCGCCATAAGCACAAATAAGCTCTTCGAGTCCGTGCTAGGCGCGCTGGCCTTCCCCGCCGTCTCCGCCGTCGCAGGCGAGGTTCTCCGCGTGCTGCTGCCCAAGAGCTGGACGACCTTCCGGCCATCGTGGTGGGCGGGCAAGCCAACGGGGCTGCTGCAGCAGAAGTGGGGGAGGTCTCTTGTGGGTGGGTGTGCATTTGTCGTGTTGAAGGATGCGGTGATGCTTTATGTCAGGTGGAGGATGGCGAGGGATCATCGGATGAGGAGGGTGTTGGATTATAAGGGGAAGAAGGGGGTTAAGGCGAGGGGACGGTAGGGCGAGGTGTAGCGTATGTTGCATGTGCATGATGGCACAGGTCATTGATGATAGAGGCATTGCTACGGCGTTGCGAAGACGTGCTGCGAGCTCGTGCTGTCTGAGGATGTGAGCATGAAGCTTGATGTATGATGATACTCCACTTTTGGCGGCCTAGAGACCTCTCAATATCAGTGAGATGTCAAGTTCACGCGTGGCCTTCACCAACGAGAGAATCATTCCATTCGATGTGATATATCTTTGATTGTTGAATTCCCCGCAATTTTCACTCCTCTTATAATGCAGCGGGCACAATGTTAAACGCCATCGCTAAGAACGCTCGTTCAAGGGTGTTGAATAGGTGTGTTGAATGCACGAACCGAAAGACGACCCAAACCAGCGCCGATATCCACCGTTGCCGGTCAAGATCTCTTTCCAAGTCTATGCCGCTGCCCTGCGTGATGAAGAACGCCGCCCAATGGTTGAAAATTATGTCTACCGTCTGTCGCTGCTCTCTAGGTTGGAGTAGGAGCTGCTGCGCCAGTGATGTCGGAATCCTCGCCCTGGACAGGCGCACACGTGCAGAAGAGGTTGGTGTCGCCATATGCTGTTGCGCTCGTTAGTTATCGCGATCGCATGCGCATCAATACAAGAGCAGAGACTCACCATCATCCAACCTCGTCACGGCAGGCCAAAACTTCTTCTCCCTCAAATACGGCAATGGGTATGCAGCCTTCTTCCGGTCGTAGGGCCGACTCTCCCAGTCCTCACTCAAAATAATATCTTTCTGACTATGCGGCGCCATCTTGAGCACATTCCCTTCCCTGGGCTGGCTCCCCTCCTCCACCTCCGCAATCTCCTTGCGAATCTGGATCAGCGCGTCGCAGAACCGATCCAGCTCCTCCTTACTCTCACTCTCCGTCGGCTCAATCATCAGCGTGTTCGCCACGGGCCACGACATGGTCGGCGCATGGAACCCATAATCCTGCAGCCTCTTCGCCACATCAATCGCCTCGATCCCGGCGCTCTCCTTGAACTTGCGCACGTCGAGGATGAACTCGTGCGCGCACCGCCCGGAGTCGTTGGTGTACAGGATCTTGTAGTGCGGCTTCAGCCGGGAGAGGATGTAGTTTGCATTGAGGAGGGTGATCTTTGTCGCGTGCGTGAGGCCGAGGCCGCCCATCATCTTGATGTAGGCCCAGGAGATGGGGAGGATGGAGGCGGAGCCCCAGGGTGCGCCTGAGACGGGCGGGATCGCTTTGTCCCCGCCGACGCCGGAGATGAGGGGGTGGCCGGGCAGGAAGGGCGCCAGATGCGATTTCACGCCGATGGGGCCGACGCCGGGTCCACCACCGCCGTGGGGGATGCAGAAGGTCTTGTGGAGATTGAGATGGCAAACATCTGCACCGATCTCACCAGGTGAGCAGAGTCCAATCTGCGCGTTCATGTTCGCGCCGTCCATGTACACTTGACCGCCGTGCTGGTGGACCAGATCGCAGACTTCCTTGATCTTGGGCTCGAAGACGCCGAATGTGCTTGGGTAAGTGACCATAATGGCACCGAGCTCTTCACTGTGCTTCTCGCACTTGGCCTTCAGATCGGCGATGTCCAGATTGCCGGTCACGGTATCGCACTTGATCGGCACCACGCGCATGCCGGCCATGGCGGCACTTGCTGGGTTCGTGCCGTGCGCTGAGACCGGGATCAGGCAGATATCGCGCTTCTTTCCCGGCTGCTGCTTCTGATACTCGCGGATGACGAGCAGACCAGTGAACTCGCCTTGTGCGCCCGAATTTGGCTGCAGGGACACAGCATCGAATCCAGTTACCTCAGCTAGATCCGTCTCCAGCTCGTCAATCATCTGCTTGTAGCCTTGTGCCTGGTCCTTTGGCACGAATGGGTGGATGGAGGAGAACTCAGGCCACGAGACAGGTACCATCTCGGTCGTAGCATTGAGCTTCATCGTGCATGATCCGAGAGGAATCATGGAATGTGTAAGAGAAAGATCCTTGGATTGCAGGTGATGGATATATCGGAGCAGCTCGGTCTCGGAGTGGTGCGTGTTGAACACGGGATGAGTGAGGTACTCAGACGTGCGTTTGAACGGTGAAGGCGCTCGTTGAGCTTCGTAGCCGACCTCTCCAGCGAGTTGCTCGAGATTGACTTCAGGTGCGCTTGATGCCGATTTGGCAAAGATTGATAGGATGTCGTGAATATCCTTCTTGTCTACGGTTTCGTCGACCGTGATCGAGACGTGTTCGTTGTCCAGTAATCGCAGGTTGATCTTTTGCTCGGATGCAGCATCATCAACGACCTTTTGAGCTTCATCAACCTTGACAACTACTGTATCGAATTGGACGGGTCCAGATCCGTGGCGACCAGTCTTGTATCCCATGTCCTCAATTGCTTTCTGGATCACTCTCGCGATGGTGATCGTCCGTTCGGCAATGGCCTTCAGGCCTTGCGGCCCATGATAGACAGCATAGAAAGCGCTCATGTTTGCGAGCAGTGCTTGAGCCGTGCAGATATTGCTCGTAGCCTTCTCTCGTCGGATGTGCTGCTCTCGTGTCTGCAGAGCGAGCCGAGCTGCTGGGTCGCCTAGACGGTCCTTCGAGAGTCCAATGAGACGACCTGGGATCTTACGCTTGTGCTTATCACTCGTAGCGAAGAAAGCAGCGTGTGGTCCGCCGTAGCCAAAGGGCACACCAAAGCGCTGCGCATTACCGAATGCCACATCAGCGCCCCACTCGCCTGGTGGCGTCAGGACTGTGAGAGCGAGCAGATCTGTTCCGACGCTCAATGTGCCACCCATTTTGTGCACGACATCAGATAGACCTCTGAAATCGTCTACATTGCCCTCAGTATCTGGGTACTGCACCAGGACACCGACCAGGTCGTCGCCGACATCTTTAACTTGCTTGTAGTCCTCAGCAAGGACGTTGCCTACCCTAATCTCGATGCCGAATCCCTTTGCTCGAGCGTCGAGCACTGAGATGGTCTGTGGGTGGCAAAGATCCGAGACGAAGAAGACCTTGTTCTTCCTCTTCTGTTTGGACATGGGCAGAGCGTTCAAGCTCAGTGTCATCGCTTCGGCTGCGGCTGTAGGCTCGTCAAGGACTGAGGCATTGGACATGGCCAGACCTGTCAAATCTCCCACCATGGTCTGGAAGTTCAGGAGTGACTCCAGTCTGCCTTGGCTTATCTCTGGCTGATAAGGCGTGTAGCTTGTGTACCAGCCCGGCCCCTCGAGAACATTGCGTTTAATCACTTCGGGCACACGTGTGCCAGCGTACCCACAGCCAATGTAACTTCGATACACCTTGTTCTTGCTGGCTATCGTCTTGAGGCGAGCGAGCAGCTGTGACTCCGAGTACCCATCCTCGTCCAACTTGGACCTCTTGCCATCCTTTGTCCTTGAGCCTGGACCCTCAATGTGCAAGTCTCTCGAAGACAACACCCCAGGCGGAACCACTTGCTTGACAAACTCGTCAAGCGACTCTACCGGCGGGTCAAGAGTCTTGAGCATTTCCTGAGCCTCCGACGATGAAGGCCCAATATGCCTGTGTGGAAACGTATCCAGCGGTATGAACGGGGACAGCTTGGGTCCACCAGCTTGATCTGCTGGTGTGCCATCCTCATTGTCACTCGCCGCGCTCTCGTAGAATGTGCGTATCTGCTGCGGCCTCGCGAGACATCTCCTCACCAGAGGCAGATGTCGCGGTCGTGCAAAGCGGGTTCGTGCATGTCCCAGGCACCGTGGCGCCGCCACTCGAAGGTACGCCTGCATCGTGGTCGACGTTGTGGGCTGTTATCAGATTTGCCCCCCAGAGGGGAAGGTTTGCAGTAAACCACCACACCACACACCGAAGAACAAGCCTTATGCAGTCGTCATAGAGTCACACAAGCGAGCAGGATGCGAGTTGAGTGGGTAAAGAGTGCACAAAGATATCAGCTGAGCTTCTGCGGCCTCGGGGGGTGCTGCTGTACAATGCGAGTTCAATTGGCTTCAGAAAATGCTAATCTATGCCAACGCGATACCTTGCTCTGGCGGGTCGTAAAGCTCCGATATTTTTCGTATCGCCGACACCGCCAGAAGACTCCTCGAGCTGTGATTGGCTCATTCAAATCCGTTGATAACCGTCCGCGCCCGCGCACCGTCGCAACTGTGGAACGCTCTCTTCGAAGAGCCTCACAATGGTGACATGCCTCGAATTGTTCCATCTGATTGTCAATTGGATGTCGCTACTGCATTGCGCAACCCTATAGCAAGAGCTGCAGCATTTGGAGGACGAGCCGAAACGGAACGAACCGCACGATTTCTAAAATCTAGAGAACTCGAATCGCAAGAACGTTGTCGAAGGCATGACTGTTGCTGCTTGAGACAACTCCTGAGTGTTCACCTTTCTCTCCACGAGAACTCAACTCTCGCAAAGATGTCGAGGTTCATCCTTCTCCGGCATCGAGCACTTTCCTCATCACTTTAGGTCTTATGTCACGTCCACCGCTAGGAGATAAACTTAGCCCGCCTGCTCTCATCACCACGTTGATACTGCTCGAACACGAAGTACCTCAACATCACTCTCGTCGTTGCAGAGGACCGGATTATATATACCTAAGGAGTCCGGCAACTTCAATACATGAACAAGCCTGCTAGCAGTCGTTCTTGTATTGGAAATAACTTATCACCATAGTCAGTGTATTCTGCGCCCTGGCAACGAAAGATTTTCACTAGGCTGTCTTTCCAGTCAACAAAGTACAGGTCACATCTTCAATCCAGCCGCCCACCAGAGTGGTCTACATTTGCAAGTTTCACATTGCTGCGCCAGAGTCTCTCCGAGGGAATCTGCCAACTCGTTGGCGTGTTTTGGTCCAGCTCTGGAATGGCTTTCTGTGCCGTTTTTCAAGCTTTTGGGGGTTGGTATTGTCGTTGCAGCAACGTCTGAAAAGGAGTCAATAAGCCACGGTCAATCCGCAAGTAAGACTTACTTGGCTTTCGCCTTATTCGGTCGGCGCCAGTGCTTATTTCGAGGGTTGAATGTGCGGATCACTCGAGCTGACAATCTACAGCCTCAACGGCGTGCCAGACCAGACGATCGCATCCAAGTACTCTCGAACCAGAACATGAAGGTCTGCACTATCGTCTTATGCGCATCTGGACATCAATCTAGCTCAACCGAGAATCTGTACAACCACTGTTGCACGACTGCGAAGACAAACTCCGACCCGCAGCTAGCATGTGTTAGTGCATAGGGCTGAGTGGCTGTAGTTTGATCGGCTCTCCTGCTCCTGCATGAGCACTGTGAGCCCTGGCGCGCCTTTCACGGCTCTCCACTTAAATTAAGGATCTACCAGACAACACACATGCTGATGCTCGCGGAAGTTTGGTGGCACAAGAGGCGTTCAGACATATGTTTAGAAAAGCGCACCATTGGATGATCCCTTGCGTGGTTTCGGCTCCATCTGCGCGATGGCGCAGGTGACAGACCGCCTGTGCGACTTGGGCTGGGAATATATTAGATGTGCTTGTTGACCCTGTGCGATCACAACAGCAGAAGGGTCTCTTCCTCTCTGGTGGTCGAGTCGTTTACTTGAGGATCTGCAGTCGTCCCTAAAGATATCTTTACCTAACTACAGCCATGGCAGAAGTCAAGAATGAGCAAGCAGCAGTGACTGAAGTCCCTCGCGCCCATGCTACTGAAGAGATTGACGAATCCAAAGGAATTATCTATGTTGGCAAGACGGATGTTCATAGCGACGACGAATCTGGCAAGGTCCGGCCCAACCTGAAGACTACTCAGGATGGCAAAATCGTGCTGCTGCCACAGCCTTCAGACAGCCCAGCAGATCCCCTGAATTGGACCTGGGCAAAGAAGCATCTGGTCCTGCTATCACTGTTACCAGGATGCTTCCTGACTGACTGGGTCATCACGTATGGAACGACTATGGTGAGTGGTGTTACCTACGCAGCGTTGCTACTTCGATGCTAATAAGCTCCTTCCAGTTCATCCAGCAAGTCCCAGACTTCAAGATGACACCACCAGAGATCTCGCACTCCATCTCTGGCGCCATCTTCATGCAAGGCCCAGGCGGCTTGCTCGCCGTTCCTCTCGCTCAGCGCTACGGTCGTCTTCCCGTCCTCTTCTGGTCACAATTCTTGACTTTGGTCGTGAGCATCGGCGCATACGGAGCTAGTGGCTATGCTGGCTTCACTGCTTGCCGCACGCTTCAGGGCTTCTTCGCTGCGCCGCCACAGGTCATTGGCCTTTCCATGATCCACGACATGTTCTTCTTCCATGAACGAGCTCGCAAGGTCAATATCTGGGCGTTCTGCTTCTTGCTTGGCCCATATCTCGGCCCCTTCATCTCGTCATTCATCGCACAAAAGCTCAATTGGCGCGAGAACTTCGGCGTGCTTGCTGGCTTCTATGGATTCTCGGTACTAATGGTTGTTCTGCTCGGTGACGAGACACTATTCGATCGAGAGAAATCTGAGCGTAAAACTGCAAGCAGTCCGTTCCTCGAGCGCGTATATCGCTTGACTGGTGTTGCCGGTGTTCGCGATTGTGCCGGACGTCCTGGATTATGGGAGGTTACCAAGGACCTGTTCAGCCTACTGCTTCGCCCTTACCTGCTGCTGCCTACCTTCGGATTCACGACCTGGATCACTATGTGGACCATCGGCATTGTCTCTACTGTGCCACAGTTCGTGCAGCCGCCAGTCGTAGCCGGTGGTTACGGCTTCAGCAACACCGCGTTCGCTCTACTTCATCTGGCGCCGATGGTCGGCACAGTCATGGCCGAGTTCTGGGGACACTGGTTCAACGACTTCCTCTGCAACCGATATATCAAGAAGCACGGTGGTCAGTACAAGCCTGAGAACCGTCTCACTGGCGTCTATCCTGCGTGGATCATCGGCATTGCGGGACTTGTCCTCTACGGGCAGACACTCCAACACCACCTTCACTGGGTTGGCCTCGCCTTTGGCTGGGGCATGAATTGCTTCTCCACTCTGGGAACCACTGTTGCCATCTCAGCATACCTCCTCGACGTGCTCCCGCAGCACGCTTGTCTCACTGCAGCTTGGCTCAACGCGTTCAGAACAGTCGGTGAGTCTGAGACATCTCTATCATTCCTATACTTGGCATATGTGCTGATCATGCTCAATAGGCGGCTTCTGTGTCACGTACTTCCAGCTCGACTGGGCTCACCACTCCGGCCCCGCTGTGACGTTTGGCTGCCAAGCTGCTATCGTTGCATTCTTCATCTTGTCGATTATCGCTACACAGGTCAAGGGTGCTTCGTGGCGCGTAAAGTTCCCCGCGCCGAAGACGAGTCGCACGTATTAAGTTGTACGACATTGGTCGTGCCGTACTCGGTGACACAGAGGATGCGGCTCTGGATACGTGCTTCCGAAGAGGGGTCGAAGCTACATCCTTCTGATACAATTCAGTCTTCTGACTCAATTGATTCGGACTTACAAAGCTCGAGTTCTAGATGCTTAATTTGAATCTGAAGCACAACTGCTCTCGAGCTATACGTCCATTTCTCGGTCCGATGTCTCATACAGCCGACCTCCATCCATTTTACCGGCCTGATGACGTAACCCATTCAAGTACTTCAGTTGATGCTTTTCTTCAACATGGCTGTGAACCACATTTGTCCATCAAGGTTGTTGTTGATTTGCTGAATATCTGTTGTCAACATGTCTAAAGTTGAAGGATCTTGCACGTGCGGTCGTCACAGATATACCATACCAAAACCCACGGAGATGAACCTTTGCCGTGGGTTTTCTTTCGAGTAACTTTGTGTTGCAATGACTAACAAGACCGTACAGATTGTACAGATTGTCAGAAGTGGGCAGGTGCATTGTATGCTGGCTGATTCACTCGTCCGGACCATACTGACTTACATCAAAAGTCATTCAGCACACCTGCTGCTTAAGTCAGATGTCATTAAACATCACGGCCCAGAGCCGAAGCGCATGACCATCAAGGCAGATAGTGGAAGGGATATGGAACGAGCTTGGTGCAACGATTGCGGGAGTGGTATCTGGATTACGATCGTTGGCAGTGATATGACCAATTTGAAAGCAGGTACGAACAGGTATCTGAGATCTTACTTGAGGACCTTTTGACCAGTCCCGCAGGCCTTTTCGATCTCAAAGATCTACCGAATCCCACGATGGAGAACTGGCTTAAGAATCTGCAGCCATGGGAAACGACAGCGAAGGGCACGAAGCTGCAAGCTCAAGATAATGGATTCTAGATTGACCTTCATAAGCACAAGCATGTCTATACTAGTGACTCGGTTGCTTAGAATCAATTCAGCATGTCCAAGGAGCTTTGAAAGCTTCACAATCATGTTACTCTGTGCCATCGTCTCACACATCTTGAAGCACAAGGCTGACGATCCCCTGCACGCGCTAAGGCCCGCCGCCGATCCGGGTCTCCACCCCCACCAAGCTTCCCCTGCCAGCCCCACTAATTCAGGGACAGATGAGCTTCGAGTCTGCCACTTAAAACAGATCTCGAGACGGATCTGACGCTGACATCTGTGTACTTGTGGTTGTGAATCGTATAACAAGTGTGCTGTGCCGTTCTCTCGTTCTTGTTGTGCATCACGATCATTCTAGTCCTCAATATGATTCACTGGCAGCTAGGAGATCTGTTCCTGAAGGATTTTGGACACCAAGGCTCCATACAGAAGCTGTGGACTGAAAGATGGCAATTCCCAGTATGATCCAGCCATCATCCTGTGTCTGCAAACCATGCTGATGGCGTATCCTCACACAGTGTAAGCTCGGCGTCTACCCTTTCCACGACGGTAAATATGTCGACTTCGAACCTATCTTTACGCACCTTGTCGAGAAGAGCATAAACGATCCTTACGACGATGCATGGGCAAATGCGTTCCTACCAACAGCACAAAAGCTTGTCTCAGAAGCAGAAGCTGCCGAGTCGACAGACAAGCAGAAGGCAATTGAGCTATACAAGAGAGCCAATGCTGTCTACCGCATTTCAAGATTCCCATACCTCAACCATACACCGCTCAAGATCCAGGCATATGAAGCACAGAAGAAGGCATATCTGCAGGGAGCAAAATTATGGGATGTGCCTGTTGAAGAGGTCATTATACCTTTCAAGCACAAATCTGAAGGAGACAAGCCTGAGATTCCCCTGTATACTCGCATACCACCGACCGCAAGCAAGGACAAGCCGGTGCCTGTGATACTACTTGTCACAGGCCTGGATGGTCACAGACCTGACAATACCGAAAGAACGGAAGAGTATCTCCAAAGAGGATGGGCAACGGTGATTTGCGATATACCTGGTGTGGCAGACTGTCCTGTGAACAAACGAGATCCAAATGCCTCAGATCGCTATTTCGACACTATCTTTGAATACATTGCCTCAGTGCCGGTGTTCAACCGCCGCAAAATCGTCGCATGGGGCCTGTCAGCAGGCGGCTACTATGCGATCAGACTCGCACACACGCATGCCTCAAAGCTCGCCGGTTCCGTTGGTCATGGAGCAGGTACGCATCATTATATTGGCAAGGAATGGCTTGAGCACGTCCACCATCACGAATACCCATTTTCGCTGAAGGAAGCGTATCTTGGAAAGTACGGCTACGACACATGGGATGAGCTGGTGGAGAAGTGCCAGAAGGAATATTCGCTTGTGCTCAATAAGATTGTGGACAAGAAAAGCTGTCGACTATTGCTGATCAATGGGACGTTGGATGGCTGCATGCCGATCGAGGACAGTAGTCTGCTGGCTGAGTACGGCAGTCCAAAGGAGTTCCGATTCGTGCAAGGGAGATACCACATGGGATATCCCGAGGCGAACAGCTTCGTCTACCCATGGCTGGATCAGATCATGGCAACGACAGTGTCTGAGGAATAAAAGTATGCGCATTCGACTGGATCTCACAATGTTCTAGCGCCGACCACGACATCGAGAATACTTCCTCCATTGCACTTGATTTCATAGCACCCGACCTGAGTCTCTTTGATGGACAGTTTTGCATGCCTGTCATGGCATTGCCTCGTCCTGCTCATGCTTTTTCCATCATCACATTGTCATCAGGACCTAGCACAGCAGATGCAGGATCTGGCATTGTAATCATCCCATCTTTGTGACGTTTCTTTGTATAGAGCATGCGATCAGACTGCGGACCATCGAGCTTTGTGCTATCTTCACGAAGATAGCGATAGAGTCAGATGCTTCAGCCACGATATGGATATCTGGCTGGAGGAAGTGCTGGGCGTTGTAAGCATTAGTCGTAGGAAGCACGAAGCGAAAAGATGTCCACGCACCACAGCCGTCGCCAGACAATGATCTCGTTATCTTCAGCTTCTTCGTCACGATCGACAATCTTGCACGACCGCCCTTCATCCTCTAGAAAATCATCCCTCAACACCATGTCCACGTACACTCGAAGGCCTCGGAGTCTGCTCGAATCGTCCTTTCCCAGTCTTGGGACATCGCTGCAGGATCTAAGCTGAATTGACAGCCTAACATTTCGTCGATACCCCGTGTTATACATTGTCGTCCTCAGGTGCTGATCAGCAAGCACAATTGACGCAGCGGCTTCGGTCAGCTCATGCTTCAAGTGTCTAATGAAAAGCTAGTGAAATAGTCTCTGTCAGCATTTCTTGAGATACATGTGCTAGAGCTCAGCATTGGTCCGCTTTGGGACCCTGAGAATATCATGTGCCACTAGAACATGACAACGGATTGGAGGACGTGACCAACCTTCGAATCGTACTGGGGACATCGGTCGAAGATAATGTGACGGAGAGCTGGCAGCGGATCTTCGCGATCACGCATGTACATTCCTTGCCATATCCACCGCATGCCTTTGTCCCATGAAAGATTTGATGAAACGATGACGACTGTGCTGATAAAGGCACATGCCCTGCTACCAAGGTGTGATAGAGACCATGCGGGTGAAAGCGTGGAGTTGAAGGCCCTGACGATACGCTTTTGGTACAAGACGGGTAACGCTTCGCCGTGAATAAAGCGACACGTCCGTAGGATTTGACTTGACAGTGCTCTTCCATGCGACTAAGGATGGCCCACGCGGAGGAATTTGACTGATGAGTCTTCGTATGATTGCCGATCTATCCTGTCAATCGCATCATTCATGAGGAAGTTGTAGATTTTGAGCCGCAGTTCCGCGGGTAAAGTGAAGAATGTGTAAGAAGTATCGGCGAAGCCGACATGCGAAGGTGAGGCCATGGCAAGAAAACGAAACAACAACTTGTAGTAGAAGTCATGCAATAGAGACAAGTTTGCTGAAGTGATGTGATGGTCAATTCTGAAGCTGTCAAAGGAAGGATTACAGTCAAATTTAAGCGGGTCTACTTGTGCAACAACAAACCTATTTACTTAGCCAGAAGGGACACAGGCTTTCCACCAGGTGCAAAGTTTAGCACGACTCAGCTACAGTCCTTATATTGACGGTGTTCGACTCATGATATTTATTGTGAATCAAGTTGACGTCTCAATGTCTTCACTAACTCCCATGCTGGGTCTTCTGAGACCTCCCATGATGACCTTCTCACTGCCCTGGACAAGAACGTGTTAGTGTTACTTCTAGTCGTCTGCCGCCTGCGAAGGAAGACTGGGTGACTCACAAGCTCTTCATCCAGACTGTGACGGTAGTCTGGTGGCCCTCACTTGCTACATCCTTGACTTGCCAATGGCTGCTTTTGCGTTTGCGCTTGCCTTCGACAAGAGCTTGTTCTATGGCGAAACAGATTCTGTGCAGGCGGTATACTCTTTGCTGGTTTTCAGCACCCGCTCTCCGTTTGAAGCGTCTTGGCATCGTTTTGAGGTGCTCCGCATGCTCTGGAATCCATGCTTCGGCATACAGATCGATTCTCCATTCAACTCCTTTCCTATTCTTGAAGCATGACGTGATCTCGAGCAAGAAATGATCGCGCTTTGCTTTCGAGTCAATGACACTTTGAGCAAACTCTTCCATCTCATCCATAGCTTGATCCGCTTCCTGACCGGATCCTGAGTTTCCACCTGACGGCAGCCAGCGACGTTGTTGAATGAGCGCGTAGTGGACGACGACGAGCTCGAGAGCGAGTAAGGGAGGAAGCGAGTCTACGACAGGGGTTCCGTTCTGAACTACACCAAGACCGCGTAGCTCTCTTCTCAAAGTGTTTCGTGGATAGAGCCTAGGGTAGAGAGTGCCCAGTAGATCGTATTTGACTAACACAATCGTCTTGATGTAGCCGCATGCGCGTGCCCCAAGTCGAGTCAGTACATTTACCAACGATTGTAGATTTCCTGCCACCACTTTGCGTTCTCTATAGAGTGGCTCGATCGCTTCATTGTAAAATGTCTTTACTGATCCGGAGCAGCTGGCTCGAGAGAGCCTTGTGGTCGATCGCTGATTTCTGGATGCGCAAAGTCTTCCCAGCGAACAGCTCGTCGTCCCCTACGGGCTTGTTTGGGACGTACATGGTGTTGTCTTCGCAATTCCGGGCCTTGGTGTCGTGCATCAGACAATCGTACACCGTCAGACGTAGCTCCTGTGGTAGCTCGAGGAACCTGAAGTGGGGTCCCGGCATGGGCGCCACTGGTGTCTTCGCTGCTGCCTCACGCTCTTCGGTGCTGCCAGGTTCCATCTCTGTGCTGTGTCAATGGCCATGGAACGGGCCAACGGTTTGATATTCAGACATCACGGCTTGTACAGTAAACACCTTAAAAGCCGGCGAGGCAAGCACGACCAGTTTGTGCACACTTTGGCGCGCCACATGAACCATAAAGAGGCGTTTGATTTGTGTCTGGTGGATCTTTCATGGACGAGGTCCAAGGGGCCAAAGAAGGGCATGATATTCGCAAATACATCGACCAGATTAGAGGATCCAGAAGCTATGCCATTGAATCCCAACGGTGTCAACAGAAGGTAAGGCCAATGACATTCTTGGATTGGACTATGCTTGAATCTTAGCCGTCTCTGCATACAATCATGGCTGATCTGTGGGCGTCACGGTCCGCACCTTTGTCCACGCCGACGTCTTTGAGGTCCTGATTATTGCAGCATCAGTCTAAGTCGCAAAACAAGCACAACAAAACACTACTCACAAATCTTTTCTCCAAAAAGTGATGGTTTCTGCTCCGCCTCCTTCGGCTGTATCCCTGATTCTCCATCGACCCTCGCCTTTCTTGTCATCGGGACTTGAGATAACTTCAATACAGAAGCGACCGCATCTTACTTCGAGCATTTTGGTTCGCGAGTATGGTGTACTCCACGTATAAGAGAGCAAACTGGTGCGCCATTCAGCATTGCCGTACCTGCGCATGAGAGTCATATATTTATGCAGATAATGACCCCTGCTTGCTTTAGAATCGATTAGGTTCTGGCCAAAGCATTCGACTTCCACGTGACCCCTGTTCAATGCAGCAACGCTTTGGTCTACCAAGTGGCAGACCTCAATGCGATCTAAGTTTGGCAGTTGGGGTAGAGGTGAGGGCCTGCGCTTCCTGTCATCCAGCAGACCAATACGACACAGATCGCTCTTATTCCGTGGTTTCATAAAGGGAGGCAGTTTGCATAGATATTGGCAAAGGATCAATGAACGGACAAAGCTCTGGCCTCGCTTGCCGATTTGAGTAAGGCTGGGCAGCGAACAGAAGCTGTAGATGATGACCTGGCGATTCTGGTACAGAATGGGCATGGCTTCCTCGTAGATCAGCTTGCATGAGCGGAGCAGCTGGCTCGAGAGGGCTTCTTGCGTTATTTCAGAGTTCTCGATCTCGAGCATCTTGCCCCATGCACGATTGATCCATCCAAAATCCGGTTGGGATGACGAGCTGCACAGAACACGCTGCGTGCCTGAGATCGGCGTAGCATCGTCGTTCATAAGAAAGTTGTACACCTTCATGCGCAACTCGGCAGGCAAGGTCATGAAGCTGTTCGAGTCCTCAGTGAAGAATTTGTTGAAATGATTGACTGCTGTCTCCGGCGTGTCGTCAGTCTCGGTAAGATCGTCGTGCGCGAGAGTCGTCATTCGAGTGGATGTCGCTGAAAGTCTGCGGTGGTTCGATGGCAAAAGTCTCTTCACCTGTGTCAGCATTTAACAGTACAGAGTTGCCTTCAGAAGGCTAGCAAACAATGGCCATTGCTTGCTTAAAAGTGTGACTTGAGGGTTATGAAGGCATCCATGAATTCCGAATGACTTACTTGTTCCAGCGCTATTCGTCCTTTGTCTGCTCATCTTGTTATCTAACTAAAACTCATTCACCCAACTTGATCCTTTCAATGTTTTTTCGAGCTCCCAACCGTCGTCGCTCAGAGGCCACGGGGTATCCATGGTCGCATTAGCATTTGACTGATCTCGGAGCTCTGGACAGGACATGCACTTACCGTATTCTGCTCCACAATCTCACTGCACCACCATCCACATTTTCCAGCCTCCACTGTTTCTCTTCCTTGCCTGTGTCGGTCGCGACAGTGACGATGTCGATGTTGAAGCGAATGCGCTTGGATTTGCGGTCCTGGATATGTGGATTGCGACCAGCCTGGTGACTCTGCCATCGAGAATGCAGCTCGATGCGCCACTTCACCTTCGTCGGATCATCAGAGATCGACATGATATCATGCAGGTAGTGGTACCGACTCGGCTTGGACTCTATAAGCCGTGTCGTGAACTCCTCGACCGTGGACGGTTCGATTCGGATTGCGTGTGGAACTCTGTAATCGAGTATCACCTCCCCAAAGGGGTGGCAGTGGAGGAAGTTGTGGAACGGCCGGTGGTAGCCCAAGAGCGCGCAGCTCTCGTATGTTTCGCTGTACCATGTAGGCAGGGAGGTGTCGGAACCATATAACGATGATTCTGATGAAGCTGCAGGCGAACTTGCCAAAACGATGCAGCTTCGCGAGATCTGAGATGCCTTGTGGCGCTCGAACGATGCGCTTGCCGTATAGAACAGGCGTGGCCTCCTATCAGATTATCTTGCAAGTGCGCAAGAGCGCACTCGACAGCCGCTCCCGCGGAATGCGAAATTGGAACAGATTAAGTGGTCTGTCAGTATTGACTCGTCCCGTGTCGCGTCCGCGACTGCCAACTTCGTTCATCATGAACTCGTAGATCTTGTAACAAAGCTCTTGTGGGAGCTCGAGAAGGTAACATTGTGCTTGTCGGGTCCGCTGTGTCGCCATCTTGTCGTTGTCAAAATTCGTTCGAAGCCGATCGTTGGCGATGCGCTCGTCAATCTCGTTGAACATCAAAAGCAGGTCAGCCTTGAATAGCCCATTTTTTATCACCCTGGTCTGGGTCTCAGCGCAGACAAGCTGGTGACTTGACTCGTCCACAAGATCAAAGAAGGTAAACAGTGGCGTGAAGTGACGCGCTGAAAGAAAGATTAGGCTGGCTTCCATCACCACACTCTCCAAATCACTTTGTTCGTGCCTTGCTTCGGCGCGAGAGTTGTAGCATATAGAAATCCTGATGCGTTTGTAGACTGCTTACTTATTGTGCCACTCTCATCTCCTCTTCTTGCTCAGCCTCAAGTACACCCTCACTCATCTTCGAACGACAAGTCCCTCTCCGCCCTCCAATCGTCTTCGCTCATGTCTGTCTTCTTCGCTTTGCTATTCGAGATTATGTTAGCGATAGGTTCACAACTCTGGCGATGGCGCCACTTACTCTGGTCTGCCCCACAATTTGACTGCGCCACCATCCACATTCTTGACCCTCCAACGCTTCTTCTCCTTGCCCTTCGCATCCTGCACCGTGCTGACCTCGATATCGAACCAGATACGCCTGGTCGGCGGTTTCGCAAGCAGACCCTCTATATCTGTCCACTGATGGCTACACGATCGCAAGTCGAGTCGCCATGTGACGGCCGATGGGTCATCAGCAATCCCCATGAACTCGAACAGGAAGTGGTGGCGGCTCGGCTTTGATTGCACGAGAGATTTTGCCCATTCTTCGATGAGGCGCTGCTGTGGGGGAGATGGAGATCGTCCATGGTTGGCCATGTAGCTCAAGACGACTGTCTTGAGAGATGGCAGTGGCGGAATACGCAGAGGCGGTGGCACTGTTGTCCCTAGCGCGCGCAGCTCAGTCTTGTTGCGTTGCTCCATGTATTTGGGAAATTTATCGGGACCTATGACGACAACCTCGAGGAAGCTGCAGGCGAAAGCGCCTATCTCGTTAAGGTGCCGGAGATCCTCCATCTGTTCAGCTTTGACAGCACGCCTGCGATACAACGCAGGCATCCCTTCCTCATAGACGATCTTGCAAGTGCGAAGGAGCTGACTTGATAGCTTTCGGCTGCACACCCTTGACGCCCGCAGTGAGATCATCTTTGAAACCTTGACGTTTCCATGGCTTTGCTCTTCTTCGAGGACGTCATTCATCAGAAAACCGTAGATTTTGAGGCGAAGTTCTTGCGGTAGCTTCAAGAAGTAGCATGTATGCTTACGCGAATGTCGAGTCCGATGTGTCGCCATATGGTCTTCGTATTTGGTAGTGATCGTTCCAAGTAGTGTGATCGTGAAGTGGTCGCAGTGTTTTGATTTTTATTTGAAAAGCGTGCGAGTGGTAAAAGACGCGTTTTATAGTCGCCTAGTCCTGGTGCCGGTCTTGGCAACTGAGTAGTGACTGAGTTAGCAGTGAAAAAGGTCGCACTCAGGAAGCAAGAAGTTGCACGCTGCATTTCTCTTCTCGATGCACAGAACGCTGAGACTACTTACAACATGATCATGCCTTCACATCCCCACCAAAGCCCACAGGCCTCCTCATCTCCTTCTTGGGATCATACGGCAAAATCGCCAACGCCTTATACGTCTTCCCCATCCCATCCGGTCCCCGATCAACCAACCGCCTCCAACTACTCATAATCCTTGTTCTCACCTCCTCATCCTCACCCGCCTTCTCCACCAGCATTTCCGCACGCTCCTTGATGCCCATAGCAGAGAGAAACAGAGCCTGCTCGACGGGTCCATGCACTTCCACACCAGGACTGGCGTCGAGTGCTGCGTGCGCGAGACCGAGGAAATCGACGTCGGCGGAGAGATCGACTTGGCCTGCCATGGCGAAGGGGGAGATGGGCTTGTGAGACTGGATGCCGCGTAGGGAGTTTGTGGGGATGGTGTTGGAGGGGCCGTAGTCGAGAATGAGCGCTGCTCCACGGGCGGCGTTTGGCGGGCTTGTCGCCTTCGAGTTGGATGTTGCACCACCGATGCGTTTGGAGATGTCGGCTACTAGTGCCAGCGACTCGGGAGAAATCTCGATGTTGGCGCCTGCGGTGGACAGGAGCTTCTGGTATCGTTGTGATGTTCTAGGCAGGAGTTGAGAATGTGGTGTCGGTGACTGCGAGACGATGAGCTCGAAGTCTGGCGCTGGGCCTGCCTTCTTTGCTCGCGCGTTCAGGATGGCATCGTATGGTGATACTGGATTGACGAGCATCTCGCGCCACTCGCTTGGTCTTGCCTTGCCTTCTGCCTTGCCAGCTCCCGCATTCGACGGCTGTGTGGCTGTTGAGGTGGTTATGCTGGATGTTTCTGGCTTCTGCGCTACAGACTGGAAGATGTGGATTGGGAGGGCATCAAAGAACTCGTGCGCGATGACAAAGGGCGCTGCTTCAGAATCTGGTAGTGTCAGCATGCTATAGAGATGGTTTGGGCATAAAGCTTGCCACATACTTGAAGGGATGAACTTCATGTCCTCGCACCAGACAATCTCAGTGTCAGGATTGTACTTGCACCGCGACTTGTATCCTTCCTCACAGGCTTCCAAAGGAGCATCCCCACACAGCAATTTATGCTGTATATCCCTCAGATGCTGCGACGCCTCCACAAGCCATATGCGATCCACGCTCGACATGAACGGCTTGAAGTTCCTTAGCGTCCTGAGCATATCGTCCATAAGCGTGCCTCTTCCCGGTCCCAACTCTATGAGGTGGACCTTGCCCTTGATCTCTTGCGCCTTCCATTCTGCATACGTCCACAGTCCGACAAGCTCACCGAAGATCTGCGAGATCTCTGGTGATGTGATGAAGTCTCCCCGCTTGCCGAAGGGATCGCTGCTCGTTTCTTGACCACGCGAGGCGTAGTATCCTCCGTCTGGGTTCGTGAGGCATTGTCGCATGAATGCAGCGACTGGGATGGGTCCCGTGGTCTACTATCATCAGTCTATCTCATCCTCAACTTTCTACTATCTCGGAGCTCACAGTGATGGCTTCCGACAGCGACTTCGCCAACGGGGTCGAGTACTTTCTACCCTCCGACGCCGAAGCTGAAGTCGACTGCCATCGAACAGCGCATCGCCATTGCGGGCGTACGGTCGTAAATCTCGAGGCCAATGGCCGGATAGCTGCTCTCATCTGGCATGTAATAATTTCTGCGCCATGATCTGATCCAACTCCATCGCTCTCGTGCTCGACATCAATGACCTCAACTCATTGCGGAGCGGAAGTCTTCCTCTTTGGGACTAGCTCCTGGCCTTTTCATACTCTCTCTCGGTCACGAAGACTGTATGATCAATCACTCCGACTTAGACGATTGAGATCGGCAAGATGAGCTCGAGATGGGGCGACGAAGAAGCAGATAAAGCGCTGAAACAAAGGGGAAAAGAAGAAAAAGCGCGGAAGAAACTGCTCAAGCAGCAGAAATTGGAGCAAGAAGCAGCAGCTGCTGCCGCGAAGAAGAGAGCAGAGGAAGCAGAAGAGGCCGCAAGACAATCTCGCGATGAACGACCTGCCAAAAGACAACGAATCGATGCAACTGCAACCGCTGAAGGCTCGGACGAGGGATCAAGACCATTGTACCACCTCCCTGCACCAACGTGGAAACCATGCCGGCACGTGAGCGAATTCGAGACACTCAACGCCATCGAAGAAGGCTCCTACGGCTGGGTCTCGCGCGCTTTAGACAAATCCACCGGCGCCATCGTAGCCCTCAAACACCTCAAAATGGACAACCTGCACGAAGGCTTCCCGATCACCGCCCTGCGCGAGATCCAAGCGCTCAAGCAGTCCCACCACCACCGGCACATCGTCTCCCTCCACGAAGTCGTCGCCGGTCCCCAACCCTCAGACATCTACCTCGTCATGGAGTTCGTCGAGCACGACCTCAAGACCCTGCAGGAGGAGATGAGCCAGCCCTTCCGCCTGTCCGAGGTGAAGACGCTCATGCTGCAAATCACCTCCGCGGTGGACTACCTCCACACGCACTGGATCTTGCACCGGGATCTCAAAACCTCAAACATCCTGCTCAACAATCGTGGCGAGGTCAAGCTCGCGGATTTCGGCATGGCGCGTCCCTTCGGCGACCCCATGCCCCCGCACCTCACCCAGCTCGTCGTCACGCTGTGGTACCGCGCGCCGGAACTGCTCTTGGGCGCCGAGAAGTACGACACCGCGATCGATGTGTGGAGTCTGGGTTGCATTATGGGCGAGCTGTTGCAGAATGTGCCACTCCTGCAGGGGAAGAACGAAGTTGATCAGCTGGCCAAGGTCTTCGCTCTCTGCGGTATCCCCACTGCGAAATCGTGGCCCAAGTTCCGCTCACTCCCCAATGCGCGCTCGCTCAAATTGCCCTCAGATCCCGAGAAGTCCATCTCGAGGATACGCAATACATTTCCTGATCTGTCGTCCGCGGGCCACAGACTGCTGGAGGATTTACTATCTCTGAACCCGAATCGTAGACCTGATGCAGCGGAGGTTCTTGAGCACCCTTGGTTCAGCGATGATCCGCGGCCGAAGAGCACGGCAATGTTCCCCACGTTCCCCAGCAAAGCGAGTCAGGAGCGGAGACGACGAATACCCACGCCACAAGCGCCGCGAGGTGGTGAGGCACCGAAACTGGGCGAGGCGGATTTCAGTGGCGTGTTTGGCTGAATGAAAATCTCACGCGCTTGTAATGATGGATGTACGTAAATGATACCCGACATTTGATGTGCGCACATTGTGCGTGCCTTTTTCACCTTCACAGTTGCAATCGTACACGCGTGGTGTACAAGGAGTGTCTGTTATCCACAGCCGAGTCCAACACCAGTCTATCCAGAAACGCCAAACTTTTCTATGATTCCTCCCACCATCCCTTGACCGAATGAACGCCACCAAGTCCCCCAACACATCCATCACAATACGCCAGTTGGAAAGCATGTCTATACCGAAAACACACGCGCCAGGAAGCATGACAGTGTCGACCTCCATCATTGGAGACGATCACACACTCGCAACCACTTTCCCCACATTCCTCACCAACCTCTGATACTCCCTCAGCAGCTCCTCCACCTCTCCGAGCCTCAAGTCACGCACATCTCTACACTCGATGAATTTCTTCTTGGGCGGGTCCATCTTGCGCAATTCCTGTATGGCAGCTATACCGCGCGCGTTCGCGTTCGCATCAGAGCCGCTTCTGCTCCTATTGCCCGCTGCTACACCAGAAGATGCGGCTAGACCTTTTTCCTTCTCCGACACAGGCGCAAGGGGCGGTGTAGCAACCGCCGCCGGCGAAGGCGAAGGCGTCGTCACACTCCCAGACCTTCCAAAAAGCCCACCCATCCGACTAATCTGCGTAAGCGGGTTGATTGTATTCCCAAAGTTGCGTATGCCATCAATCGCCGCGTTCCCGCTCGCCGACGGCACCGAACTCGCAGCTCCAGACGCAAGTGAGGGATGCTCGAACACGACGCGTTTCCCGCTGCTACTTGCGGAGCGTTGCGAGTCGACGCTTCGTTCGCGTTGTTGCGGCGCACGGCGTACACCGCCGAAGAGCTCGGTGACGCGTTCGTTCGTTTTGAGGTTGGGGTTGGAAGAGGAGGAGAGGGGATCCTCGCCTTCAGCGACAGTACTTATACTCGCTGCATCGGCATCGGTTTCTTCGATCGGCGGGGGCGTACTGACGAGCTTTCGTGCATCCTCGAGAGTTTTGGGGAGAAGATCTGAGGATATAGCGTCGTTCCCGCTTTGAGCTTGCTGCTCGCGCAGCCGGCCGAAAAGGAGGTTGAAACTGCCATTCAAGGTATTGTGAATTGTATCGAAGGCTGTGTCTGCGCTGTCGAGGACAGCACCACGAAGGGAATCTGACGCCTCGCTGAAGCGGTTTGTGCCGTTGGAAATTAAGTTGCTCAATCGTCTCGATTGCTTCGTGGATGGCGATGCAGGAGCTTTGCCTGGACTGCTCGTGCCGGAATTTGAGGGATCAGTTGCTGGCTCGACGCCCAGATTCATGGGTGCGGATTTAGTGCGTGTAGGTGTTAGTCTCTCAGCCGGCTTTGCATCTTCTTGGGCCTCGCTCGGTCGTATGGAGGCTAGATCCACGTTCTCAAGGAAGGAGGTCGCTGCTTCGAGGTTGACGAGGCAGTACGCCGCTTCGCCGTCGACCTTGCTGGCTGCACGGAACCGCTGGATGAACTTGAGATTACTAACGACATTGACGTTTGCGGGTTCGGAGGTCATCAAAGCGTAGATGAGGGTCGGTAGTATCTCATCTGCTGATGAAGACGAGGGAAACAATTGCGACAGCGTCTCCACAATACTTTTGTGCGCTGCAGTCAAGTGCTGTAGCTTGCCCAGTGGAGATTGCTCAGCATCCATGTCTTGTATGTTCCTTCTCGCTCCGGCCAGTAAGTCACGAATGTGGTCCTGCTCCTCTACGGTCTTCTGCCGCATATGGTCCGGTATCTCGTTTGCGCCAGACAACAGCTCCTTCAACCCTATGCCCACAAGCGATAGCGCTGCTATCCTTGACCGCAGCTTCTGGTCCCTCTCTTCGTCATCCGCGCTCTTATGCCGGTAGATCTTGCCATACACCTTCTCCGTGACCGTGCGCTCCACAATCTCCTCCCACGCCGTCCGCTTCAGCTCCAGTAGCCGTCTCGCTTTCTTCCTGTCTGTGACTTCAGACGCGGTCAGCATCTGCTGCTCGCCGCTTGCCTTGCGTGAGGGTGTTGAGGCGGTACCGCTGGCGCCATTACTTCGTGTGGTGGAGGCGCGGGAACTGACGGATGGGGTGGGGGACTTCTCGCGGCCGATCTTGAGTGAGAGGGTGGCGATGGAGGCGGCGATGTGCGATTCAGCTTTTGTGTAGAAGTCTTGGAAGAGGTCGGAGAGGCTGTCTGCAGTCACGGGTTGGGGATGAACCGGCGCTGTAAGATCTTTGAGGAATCTAGCATGAGACAATTAGGACATGTCTAGTGCACGAAGGTAGTGTACGGATATGCCACACACCTCTCCGTCAAGCTACGAATCTCAATGGGCAGCTCGTCGAAGCTCTCCTGTGCTCTTATGCCCGTGGGACTCGACACCAGCTCCCGAGTAGCAAAGACATCTCCATCCTCTTCACTATGCGGCTCAACCGCTGAGGACAACCCACTCTGCGGCGTGATGGGACTGCTTCCGGAGTGACTGGATGACCTCAGTCTAGCTGTGTCTACGCTCGGCGAAGGCGGAGAAGACGACTCGAACCTGCTGAACGACTTTGTCGAGCCGACCTTGGGTCGTGTGGCCTCTGCGGAAGCCGTGGGAGCCATGACGATGGATGCCATAGATTAGCGTTTCTACAAAGGAAGCATCGCTGTCAAGCGTCCATTGTCACGAAAGAAGAGAGAATTATGTCTACGGCCAGCGTGAGATTAGTGCTCGAGTAGTAATAACAGCAAGCAAGACAGGGCACATGTAGGATGTTTTGGATCTGAGAACCAGTGACGGCCGCGTCTGCAGATCCATCGACGAGGTCCCTTGTCGCAGGCGGGGAGGCGCCAGTGGATAGCGGCAGGGTCAGCTGATTGGACTCGCTAAGATGGGGCTGTCGCGGCGCATGACATGACATCAAGCCGGGATACATGAGCTCAACACAGTACACTAACAATTCCCATAACACGCGCAGATCCCGACTCCGCCGAGGGCATACACACATATACGTCCCCACTAGGCAATACCTTTTACCCTCTCTTGATTATCATCTTCATGTCTCGTTGTTCGTGACCTTGACAGCGCCATGCGTTCGAGTCATCTTGCGTGCCTATTGACCTCTTCGCTCCTCACAACACCCGCTGCGGCGGCGATACAGGCAGATGCATTAGCCGTGCTGCCCGCCATACCTCCCGATGGCGACCAGCAGCAATACCTACAGCCGCCGCAACAGAGATCTCAAGATGTGGAACTCGACTTTGTAAGTCTGTCAAAGGAACGACGACGTATTGCATCATCTGACTCCGCCTCAGACACTGAGACACATCTTCCACCACGGCACACACTCACATTCCTGCCTCCACCGCCGACTAGATGTACCCAAAAACGCCGAGATAACGGTCGCCTCCGAGGGCGACGTCACACGAGGAACACCCAGGCACAGATTAAAGCCGCGGCGGCAGCATATACAGCGGTTAGCCGACCGGCGGCAAGAGAGTATAGATGCGCTTCTGGACGCCGGACGGGACAGAGGGAGACCTTTAACGCTGGGATCGGATGCGTGGACGGTGGATGAGCTATGGGGACCCAACGTGACGGACAAAGAGACGGTGCTGTCGTTGGCGAGGATAGCAGCGGATGCCTATGTGCTGGACAGGAGTGATCCCGAGTGGCAAGACGTGGGATGCGGCTTCAACTACACCGAGGATTTCGGCTGGGACAACGATGGACTGCGAGGGCACGTATTCGCCGATACGCAGAACGAGACGGTCATTATCGGTATCAAGGGGACGTCGCCTGGTAAGTTGATGTTGTTACCAGGTTGTGCTAGCGCGAATAGAGATCTCATGCCAACAACAGCAGTATTCGATGGCACCGAAACAACGACCAACGACAAGATCAATGATAACCTCTTCTTCAGCTGCTGCTGTGGCCAAGGCGGACAATACACCTGGCACCAGGTCTGCGACTGCCAGACCTCAGCCTACAAGTGCAACTCCACTTGCGTGACGCACGCCTTACGGAACAAAAACCGCTACTACTACGCCGCGCAGGAAATCTACAGGAACGTGTCAGAAATCTACCCAAACGCCGAGGTGTGGTTGGCAGGACACTCCCTCGGAGGCTCGACAGCCAGTCTCGTCGGGTTGACATATGGTCTCCCCGTCGTCACCTTCGAAGCACCAGGTGAAGCCATGCCCGCTGCTCGACTCGGTCTCCCCACTCCGCCAGGCTATCAGGTCGGTTTCGGCGACAAGCAGGTCGTCAGCACAGGAGGATGGCACTTTGGGCACACGGCCGATCCCATCTTCATGGGCACGTGCAATACCTTCACCTCCGTCTGCACCATCGGCGGGTACGCGATGCAATCGCGCTGTCACACGGGACTGACCTGCATCTACGACACGGTGGCTGATTTGGGTTGGCGCAGCTCCTCCACCACCCACAAGATCGTGTCGGTAATTAAGGACGTGCTGCTCAAGTACGATGAGCCTGCCAAGTGCGCGCCCATGGTGAACTGCACTGACTGCTTCAACTGGGAGTTCTACGAGAGCAACCATTCTGACACTACGACCTCCACGCGTTCATCGACCAGTACGCGCACCACACGGACGAGCACGTGTAAGACGCCTGGGTGGTGGGGTTGCCTGGACGAAACGACAACGAGCGGTGAGATCAGCACACGGAGTGATTTCTCCACCAGTGTGACAACCACCTCGACTACAACGACGGAAACACAGTGGACGACTACCACGACGACGTCTCACTGCGCCACGCCTGGGTGGTGGGGCTGCAAAGACACCACACCCTCATCGACTAGCACATCCGAAGCACAGCCGAGTCCTACTTCCTCGCCCACCTCAGCATCAGAAACAAGCCAGACCACGCACACAACATCAACATGCAAAGACCCCGGCTGGTTCGGCTGCAACGATCCCGTCTCCACGTCCACAGAGGTCCTCACCACCACCGTCACGGAAACGAGTACATCCCTCACCGTGACGACGGACGCACCTTCCCCTTCCTCTTCTGCTCCTTCCCCTACGGAGTCGAGAAGTAGTAGCACGTGTAGCTCACACAAGTACTTTGGGTTCGTCTGTGCGGATCCCACTTCTACATCTACTTCTGCTGAGTCTCCAAGCCCGACGAGCGCGCATTGCGTGAAGAGAGGGTGGTTTGGACGGTGTAAGGAGTATGAGTGGGATGGTGGGGATGGGGAGTGGAGCTTGGGCGTGGGCTTGAATGTTGATCTGTAGAGTATGGCAAAGGTCGGAATGGATACGAGCTTACGCGGCGCAATTTGAGTGGGCGTTTAGAAATGGAGTTGCTGCATGCATGGTCTGAATGGTATTGAATACCTTATTAGGATATCTTGTATATAGACTGAGTCCAGTCATGTGAGCGTGGGCATAGTTGAAGCATTTGAAGGGAATTGGAATATCATCTATTGATATGACTAAGTATCATTGCTCTTCCCGTCGTTACGAGCATGTCAAGTGTCGCATCGCTTCGCTTTAGTAGCGCTCCAATGGCGCTGTGAGCTGAATCGGAGGACTGTCGTAGAGTCCTCTGATAGCAATGTCTGCTGTTCTTCGCCCAGAAAGTGGTTCCCCGTCCACTCTGTCCCAACCAGAGAGCCATTAGATCCTGCCTGCTACCAAATGCAGCAAGACGAGCGCTCAGAACACACCCGAGGATTACGCATTAGCCTTCCTATGCCCATCCTCACCCATGCCTCCTCTCCTCACCAGTACCAACTACACCCTCACCACCCCGTCCCCTCCTCACACTAACACTCCTCTCCCTATCACTAGCACTCGCCGCACTAACACTCCCCCTCGCACTCACACTCGCACTAGCAGTGCTCACAGCGCTCTCCCTCCTGCGTCCGCGAACCATCGCCTCCAGCTCCCGCACCCTCCGTCTCAACTTCTCGTTCTCCCTTCTCACATCCTCCATCTCGCTCCTGTGCAGGAGGACTTCCTCGTAACGCGGCGTTGTGGGGAGGATGTTGGGTCCTGCTCCTCCAGCGCTTATGCTAGGTGTCCGCGCCGCTGCGGAGGGCGTCGATGCTGTGGCTAGGTCTGCGATGTTACTCAGGCTGGGGGCGCGGTGGGTATTCGACAGCGAGGAGGAGGAGCGATGGCGCGTCCGCGTGGGGACCGGGTGCGCGGGGTCCGCGCTCGGAAGAGCGTCATGGTAGGCATTCGAGGTTGCGCTCGAGGAGATGGATGTCGTGCTCGCAACTGAGGAACTGTGTGCTCTTAGTGCAGAGAGCTCGCGCGTGAGTCTATTGACCTGTACGGTATGATATCAGCCTCTGTATCCAACTTCTCTTAGCGCAGTAGGGCAATAATACAATAGCCTCCTGCTCCTTCTCCAACTCCAAATGCATCTCCGCCGGTGTCATCGGCCGCGGATGCCTCATCGGCAATCCACTCCCACTTGCATTCGTCTCCGCCGGACTCAGCGGCGGGAACGGTATCCCATTCCCACCAGTCGGCAGTGCATTCCCAGGCGAAGCCAGCGGCAGCGGCGGTGGGTTCATGGCGTGTATCTGCGAAGCGCGTCGTGAGGGTGCTGCTGAGGCGCGGCGCGAGTCTGGGTGTGTCGGTTGCGATGTCGATGTTGATGTCGATGTTGATTGGGACTGCGCGGATCGAGGGGAGAGAGGCACCGAGTTCAGGTCGGGTGGCATGGTTGCTGTGTTTCTCGCTAGAGAACGTTTGGAAGTCGCGATCGTAGGTAGGTGCCTCGTTCCTGCGTTGTGCTTGCCCTGCGCGAAGTTTGGTCGAGTCCGCTCCGTATGTTGGGAGGGCGCGTTCAGACTTCCCTGGCTCGATGAAAGTCACCAACTACGTCAGCGAAGAGTCTATTCACGGATACTGAAATCAAGAAAATGTATTGACAGAGCAAATTGCACTTCGGACTCATCTTGAAAGCTATTTCATTCGCAAATTGCTAAGGTGTGGGAGGAGGTGCTGTTTGTTGTTTCATGCGCCCGCACCTCTCAGGGCAGGTCGATCACCAGTAAGCAGTGACGACTCACAGCACACACACGTCTCACACCACCCAATCCATGGCTAGCTATCACGGCCATTTCCGTGCTATGCTAATTTCCTTGCATTCAACTCATGTCTTTTCCATGATGTCCCATGTCTTGTCATCCATGCCCCGATCATGCGCTTTTGGAGATGACCCCCACCACGCCACTCTCAGCCTTGCCAACAAGGCTGCTCAGAATTTTGAGTGCGTCTTTATGCATACGCCTTGACTCCACTGACCTGTGCCTGGAAATCAAATCTCAGGCCTACAGGTATGCATGATGCCACGCATGGCATGTAAGAAAGGAGATGGGCTCCTAGAATCCATCTCTTAGTATGTTCTGGCCAGATTCCTCAGGTACCAGTCCACCAGTCTCCTGCCGACCTTGGACTCCGAGACGTGGATGAGATCCTGTCGCGATGTCAGTACACCATAGCCACCAGATAATATGGACTGCCAAACTCACCCCCTCAAGCGCATAATCCAGATCGCTGCTGTTCACCACATCGCCACTCAGCAGACTGCCTTCCGTCCACCTCACCTGCCTGCTCCTCTGCTTATTGACCAACAACCAACTCCTCAGCTTCTCCGGCTCAATTTCCAAGAATCCAGCCAGCTTCTTCAGATCCATTGTCGTGTACAGCTTCAGATAACTCTTGACGGTAGGTGACCACATCGTGTTTTTGACCTCGTCCATGAAGATCGCCAGATGGTGCTCCGTAGGATCGATGTTGATCTCCGGGTTGTCGAAGTCTGGTGGCGTAGGCGAGATGAACTTGGGGCATGCGGTTCTGAACATCTCCTCGAAGAGTGGCAGCGATTCTGGCCCGCCACGCTGCATCCTGTTGAACTGCTCGCCATACTTCTCCCTCAGCGCAGTGTGGATCGTGTCGTCCAGTCTGGTCGGGTAGAAAGCGACGCAGATAGCGATGAGCGCGTACATCTGATCCGTCTTCTTGGTGATGTTATCGTACTGCGCGTTCTTGGAGAAGTTCTTCGTCCGCGAGACGTAGACGAGGATGTGGCTGAACATGCGGATGGCGTCTGCGTAGCGGCGCATCATCATGTAGCAGAAGCCCATGTAGTAGTACGTCGAGAAGTGGGCGTTCATGACGCGCGCGAACATGGCCTTCTTGTTCATCTCGATGTCGTCCATGGTCTTGAGAGCCAGGCTGAAGTCGCCCAGCAAGCAGTGTACGCGCAGCAGACCGAGTATCGAGAAGTAGCCCAGCATCTTGTAGAGGGGCCTATTGCCGTATTCGCCTGCGACTGCCGACCCATCCTCACCCCGCTTCTGCGCCTGCAACTGCTCGCTGATCTGTGATCGCTGGATGAGCGAGTACAGCACGTTCAGGACACTGTAGCAGGCCCATGTCTGCGGGTTCTCGCGCAGGACTTGCGACTCCTCCTCGTTCTCGCCCTTGAGCGCGGCTCGTTGTCTGAACGTGTAAAAGCTGTTGAACTGGTAGATGAACTCGTCGATGACATCCCACGCCCAGTAATACTATCACACCCGTCAGTCTGCAATCCATAGCCTCACCTGATCATCCCACAGAAACTCACCGAAGGCACCTCCAAATCCACAGGCCCATCCGAGTTCAATATGTAGTGGAACAGACTGCAGTAATTATCATAGCTAGCAAATTTGGTCTCCAGCGTCGCCTGAAACTCCAACGGCGTCGCCGCCGCCGCAAGTTGCGCATGGATGTCCTGCCCGCCGCCCTGGCCTAGCGAGCTCGTCCTGTCCAGCTCGTCCAACCCATCCTGATCGTACTGCACCTGCTCGCGGTAGTCCTGGGCGAGGGCCTCCTCTTCGGCGTCCGACTCGTCGGCGGGCGCGCGTATCGCTTCCGCGTTGCCCTGCTGGTACGCGGGGACCTGTCGTAGACTCATGATTGTGTCGTGTGGATTTCGCGTGGTGGAGTTGGTGGGCGGATTTTCGTTTTGTGCCTGGATGTGTGGTTAGGTTTTGCGCAGGGTGTGGTTAGTGCACCCACTTGCCTGTTTGGGACGAGTGTCGAGTGCGAGGGGTCACAGGTCGCAAATACTGGCGATAGGTTCGTAGGAGGGAATGTCGTGAGCAGATATAAGAGTGACAGCCTTAAGATCTAGCAAAATCATAAATTGATTTCTTGATCTTATGTTTTTCGGAACAACTATGGCACCCGTTCACAAAGTCGCAGTGATCCAACTCTACCCAAAGGTTACCCGCACCATCCCATGCACATCCATCGCCTTGGCTAACCTATCACACAGCCTCTCCAACCAGAAGAGAACTACAAGACCGCCGAAAAATACATCCGTAGCGCAGCAGCTCATGGCGTCGAGCTAGCCGTACTGCCTGAGTACCATCTCACCAACTGGATCCCCAAGGACGAGAAATTCAGCAAAGCATGTGACGAATGGGCGGTCTATCTGAAGAAGTATCAAGCGCTAGCAAAGGAATTGGGGATTTGTATTGTGCCCGGTACGATTGTGGAGAGGCACACGGAGAACGCGTCAGGCTCAGAGGAAGATAAACTGCTGAATTGCGCGTACTTTATTGATAGCAACGGTGCGATCGTGGGGAAATATGTGAAGAAGAATCTGTGGCATCCCGAGCGCGAGCACTTGACCTCCAGCACGACAGACGCACATCAAGTCTTCGACACGCCACTGGGCAAAGTGGGCATGCTGGTGTGCTGGGACCTCGCCTTTCCCGAAGCCTTCCGTGAGCTCATCGCCAAAGGCGCGAAACTTATCATCATCCCTTCTTTCTGGGGTCTGAACGACTGCAGTCCCGCCGGCCGAGCGTACAATCCATCTGCGGAAGCGCTGTTCCTCGACTCCTTCTTGACGACTAGGTGTTTTGAGAATACTTGCGCAATCGTGTTCTGTAATGCTGGTGGTCCACCTGGTGAGGGTTATGCTGGTTTGAGCCAGGTGTGTATACCATTCGTGGGCCCGATAGCACGGTTGGGAAGTGCTGGCGAGGGAATGGCTGTCGTTGATCTGGACCTGGGCGTGCTCGAGATAGCAGAGGACAACTACAAAGTGAGGCAAGACCTGGCAAGGGAAGATTGGCACTACAGCTATAGGCATACTCAGTCGGACAAATAGCCTGACTTCGGCGTTCTGAGAGACATGCCAACAAAATGTATCAGTAAACTTGTAATCAGCAATTCGGTTGACCAACTAATTCTCTGAAAACCTTAATCACCAACACTGTTAGCCCTGCTTCCGAAGAAGAATACCTATGAGCCCCAAATGCTCATCTCGTCCAAAACAAACTGTCAGAAAACAGCTTTTACGGCCCTGTTTGTTGCTTCAATCCCTCACCTCCGATCAGTGGAAGGGTGGATGGGAGATCTATAACCCCACAACGCCAGTGCTGTTCCTTGTTCCGCATAGGAGGATCGTACAAATGCTCATCGCCACCTGAATGACGCCTTTGGTTGCCCAATAATCATTCCTTCTTTTGTCCGTCGGGCTGTAGCTTGAGCTGTGTGGTCCCCATAATCAATACATTAATGTCTCGAAAAAGTGCAAGTGTCGCGCAAAACATGTCTGAAGTAGTCGGTCGAATAGTCTTCTCTTGTGCCGTGATCAACAGGAGCAAAGAATATCAGCGCGAATGCCCTCAATGGACATCCTGACCAACATTAGCATCGCTGTCATCAAAGAAGACCCTGGTATTCTCGTCAACCGAGGACGAGTCGTCGCTGGAGGAGTCAGACGAGTCTGAGCTGGTGAGGGAGCCTGAGGACGTTCGTTAGGAGGTACTTCGTGCGGGATGCTGAGGCTGTGATGGTGGCATACTGCTTTCGTCGGCTACCCCGTTGTTGCCACCTGAACCTCCACTCCCGTTGGGTGCTGCGTGCCCAAGCTCTGCCAGCTTCTTCTTCATCGTCTTGTTGGCCTTCTTGAGCTCCTTGAACTTGCTCTTCGACTCCTTCTGCTGTGCGTCGAGCGCGTTGATGCGGGCCTTGAGCTGGCGGTTCTCGACTTTGAGCTCGGCTTCGGCCATGAGTCGATCCATGTCGACGCCTTTGCCTGACACTGAGTCCTTCTCCATCTGGACGAGTTTGGTCTGCAATTGCCAATGCTCCTCTCGTGTCTTGCGCTGATCCTCGCGTAAGTGGTAGATCTCGGCTTGCAGGTCTCGCTTCTGATCATGCCAGTGGCGTCTCTCTTTATTGAAGTCCACTTGTGATGCGCGTAGACTGTTGAGCTCGTCTTCAACTGCCTTGACTTTATCAAGGAACGCGACCTTGCTGACTGCCATGTGGGCGTCCTCAATATCTTGCCTATTTAGACCAGGTGCAAGTCCGACTTGCCGGTGAGGTTGTGGGATATGGCGTTCGTGGTGCTGCGGAGGAGGGAGTGGTTGCAATGGCTGCTGAGGATGCGCAGGTGGAGGAAGAGGAGCAGATGGAGGCTCGTGATACTCGGGAGCCGGAGAGGAAGCTACAGACGTGAGCGGACTGCCACCAGACGCAGCTGCTAGGAGCGTGTCCTCCCAGCTGTTCAGTCCATCACCCTCATGCTTGTAATCGCTGCCTGCAGTTCCTGGTGGAGGCCCGTAACCATTCGATATTGACTGCGGGCGATTTGGAGTTGTGGCAACGCCATTTGGCTTCTTGCCCGGCAGAGCGCATGTTCGGCGATATCGTCTGCATCGGGTACACGAAGTACCGACGCGCACGTTGCCTTTGTACAGCTTCTCAACTTCTGGGTGATCTTGCTTATACTTCATGCACTTGAAGCCACGTTTCCGGCACGCCTCGCAAGGCTCGACTTCCTCTCCAAGGTCAGTCTCCTCTATGCGACCGACATGCGAGTATATAAGCTTGTGGAGATGCGAAAGCTCCTCCCATTGCTCTGGTGTCTTGCTATACCATTGACCGGGGAGTTGTGGGCGGCGCAATTCAGCGTGTACCTGCAAACTGGATCAGCCTTTTGCTCGGTGCGGGCCAATTGTGGCCAGGCAACCATCAAATCAAGCGCTCGCAATCATCTCCACGGCGCATTCGCGCAACATGCAGAAACTGCGCAAAGCGCAAGATGGATATGATGCGTTACTGGACGTGAAAAGAGCTTACCTCGTTCGGCGGATCATTGTAGCGCTTGCGTTTCTTCGGATTCGGCTCGTCGGTTGCGTTCTCTGGGTGTTCGGCGTGCTCGTGGTGCTCTATAACTCCGTCCATTTGCATTCCTAGGCCCATATGTTCGGTTTCTGGAGGCGGCGTAGACAGAATCGAGTCGTCGTCGGCTCCAAGGTCGTGCGCAGGTTCATGCGACACGGTCGGGCTGTGACTTGGCTGCGCGCCATTTGACGGCGGCGGCACCGGTGAAGCTGCATTCACGGTCGCTACAGTTTGCATTAGTGTCGAAACTGATGGCCTTTCGATGAAACACGTACTAAACGCCGACATTTTGGGTGGTTGTTGTGTTGCAAGTTGGCGGAAGCGGCGAGATGACGAGAGAAGAGGTCGTGCGGAGACGTTGCCAGCCGCGGAAGTGGATTGGCTCAGCACTCGGTCCTTTCAGGGCCAGCGACCTGAGCCGGCTGCCCACCCTGACTCACTCAAATACGGCTTGCCTCTGACGTCGACACCGTCACCACCGCCCGTTCGTGTACTTCGTCGCGTCAATTTTCGCGTTTCGCGTGCACTTCTTTGCAGAGTTGAGGAACCAATGTTCTGACCTCATAGTCTCCATTTGACTCCTTGAAAGAGTTTAGCCATCACCTGACTCGCGCCAATCGATCTAAGAATGCTTGACAGCTTTTACATCCGCCGATCTTCTGCACAAGTCATTTCGTCGTCTACATTTCATTCATTTTGATTTCTCATCAATCTGAAGAAATCCTAAATATACAGTAAGTGAGCTGAGAGCAATTCTGACAGCTGCTACTTAGCGTCTTCCCGTGCCGCTCGCAACTTCCCAACATGTACGCCTAGTTACCAAGTAGGCTGCATTGCGTTGTCGCCCCGAGGGCAATGCGTCAATGATGTTTCTACTCTTCATGTAATCCCATTCGTTGTCTGCGGGTTCTTCGCGCTATGGTTCTGCCCCTTGCAAGCAACGCGCATCATCATCGCTCGGAACTCCTGGGCTTGGTAGCTTTGGGGATCTGTATCTTACAGTCGACCGGGTCACTTGGCGCAAGTCGAAGCATCATTATCGCTCGAAGGACGAACGCGCAGTGGATCGGGATCCCTTGATACTTCTTCAAGGTGAAGTATGTCGTCAGCCACGCAAGCCTCAACCGCCAACGAGTAGTAATGAGCTGGTCGTCTCTGCTGCGCTTGACCGGGCGAGACGGGACCCTCTACTCGATGTCGACCCAACGGCTCTAGTATGAGACGAAGCGTGGCGACGACCTCCGATGGGTGAGCCAGCTTCCTGGTTGACATTCCCGGCCCCAACGACGCCGCCCAAGCTCAAACTGTACTCGGGTGCTGCGGCGGCTGCTGCTTTCCGACCTCCACCACCGCTTGCTGCTCCCTCTATTCCTCCGAGCCCCTAAGTTGGGATGCTTCAGGGCCTCGCTAAGGTATGCTTTAGAGCACAACCGCTTCACTCGCCAGCTACACTTTCTACGCTATCGAGCGATGATGAGGCACGGCTGGCTGCTTCTACGCTTCTCAGTCTCGGCAAATTGTCCATGTTGGGAGATCATGACCTACTTGTCTCTTCAACGCAACCGCCCTCAACTGCCATGGATCAAAGAATTCTCTCCTCTTCCACCACTAGATTTCCCCTTCAGCGATAGTCCGCCACCAGCTTTGGATGATTATACACCAGAGCCGACCATAACTCAAGAGGGTCGAGAGGTTGTTCCGGGCGCGACTGAGAGCACAGATGACGATGACATCGCCGTTCCGCAGGATACCATGATCGAGGGCACGGCGGATGATGACAGCGCCGTCCCGCAGGGGACTATGGTCGAGCGGAAGTTTGGTGTGGGAAAGAAGAAGAAGGATCTGACCACCGAACAAGTGAAGCGATATGATGCAGCCCTGCATAGAGACAGGAAGCGACGACGCGAACAAGCTGCCCAAAATCTCGCGCCATCCAATGCCCCGCCCCCGCCATCCAACGATCCGCTGTCCAACGCTGCACTTAATTGGGACTTGGTCGAGCGTTTCTTCGGGAAGGCTTTACGCGCTCGTGGTCTGACCGAAACGCACTGACAAGTATACGATCATGTCAAGAAGCTGGATGATGACTTTCAGGCAGCTGGTATCGCCAGGGCAAGTCGTTATGAGCTACTGTTTGGTGCTGGCGCGACGCTGAAGAGCTTGAGTAAAGAGCAATCTGCTAGTGCCGAGAGAGGGAGGAGACATGACCGCAATGAGTATTTCCTAAATGAGCAGGGTGACATCAAAGTCCGGTCATTACAGGATACTGCTATCCGATACACAGAACCGCGTATCCTGTCACAGCAGATCCAGCAGCCTCGGCATATCCAGCACCCTCAGCAGACTCAGCAGACCCAGCAGTCTGCTAGAAGGAAGTCTTCTACAAAAGCAGCAGCGCACGCGCCCGTCGAGTCTCAGAACATAAGGAAGAATCGTAAGCGTCTAAAGTCGACGATGGCACGATTCATCGACAAAGAAACCACGGACTCCTCACCATTCATCCTTTCGCTTCCTGATACTAATCTCCAATCAATTGCTGTTCTTCGTGTCCAACGCCCGAAGAACAAGACGCTGGTCTAATACCTATTGCCTGCCCAGTCGAAGAGTCCGAACGTGCGACCTGGCAGCGAAGTCTGGAGAAGAGCGCCCCACCACACAGCTTCGCTCAGGTGAAAGTAGCTGTCTCCTCGTTCCTCGGTCATGATGTTATTGGACTTCATATGACGAGTGAATACCAGAGGCTTTGGTAGGCGAACGGAGCCTTCGAATGATGGTGGACAGGATCTTTACGCTACTGTAGTATGGGAAGCGAATCGAGCGGGACCGGATCAGTGCCAGACTATCTTCGATGTCCTCCAGCCAATTCGGCCAATTTTGTTCTAATCAGATGTCACACCGCAACTTGATGATAGCTTGTGCTGACCGTCATCAATAGTCATACCAATGACGGGAGGAATCAAGCTTCTTTTGTGTATTCGTACTCGAGATCTCGACATCTGCGTAGACTTGATCCCATTAGGAGAACAACGCCAAATCTTGCCGCATTCTGACTATGGTGAGAGTTGGCAGTAATCCTTGGCATTCCACGCTACTCCGACGTAGCTTACAGGATTCCGAGGGGATGAAAAATGTTATACTCCCAACAATACGCTTCCCCAGACGGACAAGTCACTCTGTTCGTTCGCAACATGGCTGACATATCCAGGAAGGCAGCCGATCTGCTCAAGCTTGCTCACATACACCCTGAACTTACTGCTCATCTGGCGAAGCAGCACAATGGCCCGCCGCCTGCAAATATGGATGCTATGAGAGCAGCATACGCTGCCATGAATCAGCGCTACCTCGATAGCTTTGGGCAAGACTCGGCTGAAAGAGTCGATATCAAAGACGACTTTGTTACGGCACGAGATGGTTACAAAATACCTTTGCGAACTTATAGACCTGCCGGTGCTGCTGAGCCTGGCCCTCTTATCATCTCGATTCATGGCGGAGGACAATGTGCCGGAGGCCTCCTCGATGAGGAGGCCCATTGTCGCCTTTTCATCCGAGAGCTAGGCGCTAGCTGCGTCAACATCGACTACAGACTCGCACCAGAATATCCACAGCCCACTCAAGCGCTCGACTGCTGGGATGCTACCAAGTGGACCGTAGAGCATGCCTCCGAGCTTGGTGCAGATCCGTCAAAGGGTTTCATTATTCAAGGCATCAGCGCAGGTGCCGTCAACGCTGACATTGTTGCGCGGTTGGCTCGTGATGAGAAGCTCAGTCCGCCCATCACAGGCCAAATGCAGGTCGCAACTATGGTCTGCGACCCATCAGTCATACCTGCGAAGTACAGAGACGAGTTCCTGAGCTGGGATCAGGAGATGACGGGGTCACTGCCGCGAGAAGCACTGCCTATGTTTCGCGCGTGGCAAGGAGCTGATCCGAATGATCAGTGGACAAGCCCGATGGTTGCATGGCCGACCGGGAATGCAGGTATGCCGAGGACGGTGCTGATGGTGCATGGACGAGATTTATTTCGAGATGTTGGGCTGATTTACGAGCGAATCTTGAGGGAAGAAGAGGGCGTAGCAACCAAAATCTTCATATATCCAGGTCTGCAGCATGGCTTCAATATTGCTCTTGCTGCAGGTGACGCAAGCAGGCAGCATCTGGGAGACATGCTTGATGGCATTCGTTGGCTGCTTGAGAAGGATCTTTGAGTAAACTTACACACACTCTGTAGCATGCCGGCAACTATATTCATTATCCGACATCCAGGTTCGAGAGTCTTACCAATCATTTATCTGAAATCATCAGCTCATGCATGTGAGATCTGGTCGTTTCACATCAGTATTGCGCAAGAAAGCCTGGAAAGCACTTCTTGCCTTCTTTGTGGAGGTGACAGTGAAAACCTGACATCTGATTGGCTCGTGGCTCTGCGCTTGTCCTAGTTCGGCTTAGTCCCCAGCCTCGTCCAGCCTCTTCGTTTGCCATCGAGAAAATCGTGGCAATGAGTGTGCAACATCTATAAAATTATTGTGCATTGCCTATGCTTGTACTTTCTTCATCTTAACAATCGACATACACTCGTTCAAAGTCGCGACAATCATCATCGCTCTTCCGCATCGCAACATCTCGACCCCTGCAACCTCGAAGACACGACACATACCGTAGCAAACATGGTGTCCTCAGCGAGAACGAACTCGGTGCACCTCTTCATTCTTGCTGCGCTCCTCTCAACATCGAGTGCCCTGCCGTTTCGAGAGGGTCACGGCAATTCGAAATTCGCCATCGTCAATGTGGATGGCAGCTCAGAGCCATCGCCTCCTCCACCACAACCTGTGACCGACACAGTGACCACAACTATCGCGCAAGCAATCACACTGCCACCATATGGCGCATCACCAACCCAGGCCATCACAATTACCGCTCAACCATCATCGTCGTCATCAAGGCCAGCGAACTCGAGCACGATCTCTTTCAGCACATTCTCCAGCGTGCGAAATGCGACGTTCTCATCAACATCGAGATTTTCAACTTCCTCGATGTCCGCGGTGCCATCTTCAAGCACACCTTGCGAATGGGAGGAAACCACATCATCTTCATCGACACCAATGCCCACGCCGACACCATGTGGATGTGAGGACAACGAGGAGCCATCACCAACCCACGAAATGCCGTGGCATCCGAAGGCTACTCTCAGCACGATTGTGACGAGCATCGCGAAGCCCAGCTATTCATACCCAGCTAGTGCTCATGCGAAGCTGCCGAGCGGTATGACTGCACCTTTGCCTGTTCTGCCAACAGAGCCACCTCAATGGGTGAACAAGACGCAGATTCCGTACTACAAGAAGAGGGCTCTTCTTGATATCTGAGCGGAGTGGATGGGACAAGTATGAGATGGATAGACTATGTAATGTACGAACATGAATCGATGACATGATCAGAGCCTCACATGAGAAGGCCAAGGTAATGTATAATGACTGGGACACGGAAGCATTGGGATTGGGCATTGACACGGGTAAAATGCGGGTATGAAACATGCATCCGCCTTCATGTACCACTAGAACGATCGGAAGAGATCAAGAACTCTGACCAACTCATCTGAGATTGCTTTGATTTCACCATTCTGACAGTGAAGCGTGTGCACTCATGATTTGAATCGCGTTGTCATTTCGCATTCTTAGATTGTACAATATATGGACGCTATACACTAATAGCGTTCCGTGACCATGAGCCAGATAGATGGTGCCGACAATGCAGCGGGATATCACATTTGAGTAAGAAAACCTTCCACTCGCTCGATCTAGAGAGCCTTCTCGAGCACGCTGATGTCCTGGCCTTCCACCGTCTCGCCATCCTTGGTACCCATGCGCTGCAGACGCTTGCCGACGTTGTTGGTCAAGAACTTCTCCATGTTCGGGATGAAAAAGGCGGCTACGGTGAGGAGGAAGCCGAATGGGATGGTTGCATAAAAGACTATCAACAAGTTAGACGTCTGCATGTACGAGTCAAGATGGGGAGTGTTGCTTACCATAGTGGAATGCCTCGAAGTACGCGCGGGATGCCTGGGTCGCACCGGCAGCGATGATCTCAGGAGTGATATCGGGCACTGCAGAGAAGTTGCCAATGGTCAAGCCCTGGAAGAAAGCTGGAAGAGACTCTGCTGGGAGACCAGCCTCTGTCACAGCTGGAGCCACATACTCTGGGATGAAAGTGCTAGCCTTGGTGGTCAAGATCGAGACGAACAGCGCCTGCGCGACAGCGCCGCCGACACCACGAATGGAACCGAGCACACCAGTGGCAAGACCGATATCATGAGCCTCAAAAACAAGGGTGACACCTGGGAACGTGATGTTGTCGATGTAGCCGATGAAGATCGTGCCGAAAGTGCCCAAGATGATCGTCTGCGCGTGTGTATCTGGTCCGATGCTGGCCAAGGAAGCAATGAATGCAGAGCCGATGAAACCGGTGATGACGGACTGCCACTTGACATATGGCACGTAAGAGAGAGCGAAGCCGCCCATGAGCTGACCGAGTAAGATGCCGCCACCAACCACGGATGACTGCAGACCGATCTTGGTGCTGTCGGTCGTATACTGGCTGAGAATGGTCGGCCACAAGATCGTGAGCGCATAGTAGACCATAGCACCGATAGCGGCGCAGATGACGATGGCCGTGTACTCGATGTTCTTGAAGATGCGTGGCGGCATGATTGGAACACCCTTCGAGACCTTGTGGGCGAACAGACCTTCATAGAAGCCGAAAGCGACGAGAGTCAGAAGACCGACAATCAAAGTGCCCAGAACGTGACCAGAAGCCCATGGGTATGCTTGACCACCCCAAGAAAGGCCGATCAAGAAGAGCACAACGCCAGCGAGGTAGAGGACGAGTCCGATCCAATCGAACTCCATAAGCTGCTGCTTGATGGTCTTGCCGTGGACGTGCAGCTGATCGTACTTTGGTGGATGGTAGAAGAACTGGTAGAGCACGAGAGCTATGGCATTACAGATAATGCCGATATAATACGACCATCGCCAGCCTGCCGCAGTATTGTCGATAAATGCGCGGCCGATCGATGGGCCAAAGACGGCGAATGGCAAAGCCGACAAGAAGATGATGGTGATCGCAGGCGCACGAAGCTTGTTTGGCACGAGTTCACCGATGACGATGCCGAAGGACAGTTGACCAGCAGCTGCAATACCAATCATGGTCTCCGCCACGATAAGAGCACCGATGCCCTTGGCGGTAGCAGCGACAATGACACCGACGAGGGCCAAAATCTGACATGCCTGGACACCCCATTTGCGACCGAAGATGTCCGTCAAACGACCGAAGAGGAGGAAACCGACAGAGGACCCAAGTGTCCAACCAGTAGCGACCCAAGAGACGTTAACGGACGGACCGATGTCCGCATTGATCAAAGCAAGAGTGTTTGCGGGGAGCACCCATCCGAGGTAGGCACAATTGTTGGCGAGACACGCAGCCTAGGGAGAATTAGTATCTGTGAGCAGCTGGATCGGAGAGATTCTGCTTACAATGAAGGTGAAAATGAAGTTTGGCGTGACATAGTAGCCCGCTGGCCTATTGAGATCGTGAGTCGAAGTTCTCCAACCTTGCTATGGCAGCATAGACAATACAGTGCAGCTGCGTGCTGCAATTATAGAAGTTCACTAAACGTTACATACATCTCATCGAGATCACCACCCACAGCGTGGGCGTCGATCAAATCGACCGTTCCATCCTGGTGGACACGCTTGACGACGTGAATGCCATGGGATGAAGCTGCGGCAGGATCCTCGACCTTGTTCGAGGTAACCTTTTCGTTCGTTGCGCTGTGCGTAGAAGACATTGTGTTGACGATTGGAAGAACTCCTCAGCACGACCACAGGCAAAAAGATAAGAAAGGACGAGCTCCTGTTGCGCTGATCTCGAAACCAGTACAGCGGGCGTCCTTGTCTTTATGAGCTTCAAACATAGTTCCCAAACCTTAAACCCGCGTCTGGCCAGAGCGCGTGGAGAGTCTGGGGTGCCCCAGCCCCATACTGTAGCTCACCAGGAAATCGTGATCCGGGGGCATAGCTCCACTAGATGGCCTTCCTTTTGATGGGGTCGAGAAATTGGTCTAGAAGCGACTAGTGTGTCGTGCGTCAGATGAGATGCTCAACTTCTCATCAGGTCATCTGTTCGGATGCGGTCTTGACCCGTAGCCGTGGGAGCTCTGCATCTCCAACCTCGAGGCGCAAAGACAGCTGAGCTCGAAGCTGAAACGCTCGATACAATTCGTCCAAAACACCCCGGCTGGGGATCGTCGGATCCTTGGGGAATCATTCTGGGGAAAGGGCCCAAGATGCGGTCGGCCAATTGACTCAACGCCTAATGCTCCCATAGGCTTCTAGATCGCTTAGCGATTCGTGTAGAGAATTGATGCTGCGATTTTTAGAAAGCTCGGACGGCCACGCAAGCATCTGGCGACGTGCCATGCCCGTGTCGAGGAGGGATCATTCGAGGGAACTGTGCTGCAGCTCAACGCTTCCGCTCAGCTGGCGTTGTGCATTGCTCATGCAGAGTTGACTGTGATAACCAGTGAGCGCTATGCTCATCACACATTCAATCCTTCGGCATCAACACAGTTGCATTGCCGACCTCTGCTGCATTCCTGCGCTCTGCGCATCGCTGTTTTTCATTACCTGCGCGCGGATGAGAGTGAGAACAAGCCTATCGCAAGCTTTGATGTGCGCGAGTCAAGCGCCTAGCGACATTTCATTGGCTCGGCTCCACAAACCGCTCCCCTTTCCATCTCCACACTGCGGCTTTCGCCCGAAGAGGATGCGTCCCTTCTGGTCGGCAATTACAATCATGCCGGTGCCTAGCTCGTATTCTGATCCTGCCAATGCTGTCGACCCTACGATCGTGCATATTCGAGTGATGCGGACATGATGGCAAGTGCCGTATCTGACAATCCCTCAATGACTTCGTCCGTCGCCGTTCGACCGCTCACCTATATTAACTCGAGGGTGCCGGATCACATTCTCCGCAAGACTGTCATCAGTGTGCCATGATTTTGGGATACTCGTCAACGACAATGAAGATACAGATTCGTCGTAGTCATCGCTCGGCCGCATCCGAACAGACCCAGGGCCTTGGACTACTCCATTGGTGTCTATACACAAGGAGGGCCTGCATACTACCAAGGTCGGCTTTCTCATTGCAGAGTGACACGCGATCTACCTGGCGAGCATGATCTGGTCGCTGTAATGCACCAGTTGTCATCGACATACTCCATGATCGAGTTCGAGATCTCAGTTCCACAGGTGTGGGTCGCGAGCGAGATAGCTTGGCTTTCTCACGCATTATGTTGCCGCTTGGAAACTTGCCAGGACATGGATCAAGGTCTACCATAGATTGTCATCTGAGCGATACAGCGCCGATACGAAGAACCTGGATTATGCAATGATTTGCCTTGCCAATGAGAAGGGCATGCTCGAGAGGTGGATGTTCTCAATTTCTGCATCTGGAAATGGTTACCCGGAAGCCGACCAGATGGACTAGGTTGAACATTCTAGGCCACGAAACCTTACGCCCAAATGGGCAGCACAAGTATTGGATGGAGTCGCCCCAAGACTTGCTAACGCGAGTCCAGAGCCGCGGCCACGAGCTTCTTTCGAGTCACGTTCGAGTCAAAGCCTTTCGCTTCCTGACGGTGCAGCAAAATGACAGTCCGCCTCCCGCACGCGATAGCTGCATACACTTAATTAGTAGCGACCCACGGGCCCGGGCGAGATGCTTGAATGAAACCATTTCTCTGGGCCACCGACCTTCCCCAGGGGGAACCGTCTCCAGTAATCACTGATGCTAGCGCATCCTACGATTCACCGTTCGGAGTGATCAAGAGGAAGACTCTGCGGGTGAGCACTAGCATGATTCGACGAGAACGGCGAAGTGATTGCATACTACTCAGGTCTAGAGTCGTGATGTGTTGTTTGCCAAACCCGCGTGCAGCTCAATATTCGTTGCTGTGTCGACTTCGCTTCTCCTTGCCAGTTTACACATGGAGAATCACGCTATGCTTCAGAGCGTTGCGCAACAAAACATATACTCCACAGGATCTTAGAACATGTTGAACGTTTTCCAAGTATCTTCGGATCGGTTTATGCGTGGTCAGATCCTATCTTTCATCCCAAGACTTATGCGCTGATTGGCACCACACTCGACTCCCTCCTTCATACCCAAGCGGGGTGATCGAAGCACATGTGTAGCAGTTAACAGTTATTCACTGAGGGCCGCCGCCGCGAGCTCTGGCGAGAGCCTCTTCCTGCATGCTGACTCAAAGTCTAGCATCCTTGTCGAGCGCGACTCACTCGTCTCGCGTGCACCCCATTCCACGAGATTCAATCTACACCGGAGAGCGTTTCCATGGCTTGATGACCGTATCGACTGTATCGCATGGTCTCCACCCGATATGGCTTGACCTACGACCTCGTGGCCAGCCACGGACGTTAGTCTATGCTTCACTTGGTAAATAATTGCTAAGAACAGAAATGGTTCTTTATTCGATGGACAAGGAGCGACGAGAGACAGCGAGGGACACGGGCAACTTGGTTCGACTGATATGCTCGCTATTCTTGCAACTCAGGGGTGTCACCAAAGACATGCTTCATGTGCGCAGTAGAGTATCGAGAGCCATGCACTTCCGCCGCATCCACAATCGCTCGGATGTCATCGATCTCTTGTGGGCTCAACTGCAGCTTCAGAGACGCCAAATTCTCCTCCAGCCTTGCCGCATTCGTCGTTCCTGGTATTGGGATGATGTCCTTCCCTTGAGCCATCAACCATGCCAGCACGAGTTGCGCACTTGTCACCCCTTTCTTCTTTGCGATTTCTGCAATCTTATCGACCAAGACCAGATTCTTGCTAAAGTTTTCAGGCAAGAAGCGAGGAGATTCTCGTCGTCCATCCCTCTCACCGAGATCCTCGGTCGACCGAATCTGACCGGACAACATGCCACGTCCGATGGGAGAATATGCTACGATCGCTGTACCGAGCTCTCGACACGTCTGAAGCAGACCTACTTCAGGACGCTCAATGTCGAGTGACCATGGGGAATACTCGATTTGGAGCGCATCGATATGGACGATTTTGCTGGCGCGGCGTAGTGTAGCGGCACTGACTTCGCTCAAGCCAATGTGTCTGATTTTGCCTTGTGCCTGCAGATCTGCCATCGCTCGCATTGTCTGTTCGATCGGTGTTACGCCATCGATTCTGTGACAATAGTACAGATCGATGCGCTCAACCCCGAGACGGCTCAATGACTTTTCCACGGCCCGCTTACAATACTCGGGCGTCGAGTTCACAACGTACTTGCCATCGACCAGGCAATTGGCGAATTTTGTGGCGATAAAGATGTGCTTTCGCTTTTCGGAGTGCAAGGCCAGCCATTTGCCAATGATGTCTTCGCTGTCGGCGTAGATATCTGCGGTGTCCCAGAAGTAGTCTCCGCGCTCGTAGACTTCGTCTAGGAAGGCCAGACGTTCTTCATCGGGAAGTTTGGGCCCGTATGCACCTGCTCTGGACAGATAGAGTTATCAGCAAAAGTGGATCTGATCAGGAAGCAGGAAACATGCAGTCCCATCAGACCAATTCCCATGCCAGTCACCTGCGGACCATTCTTGCCCAGAGAACGCGTTGGTAGCAGCGAATCCATCGTATCAGAAATGACTGTTGCCTGTGATGAGCTGTCCCGGTGCTATCTGGGTTGCTTTATACATGTTTCTTGCTCCACAACCTGTCACGGAGCTTGACCGGAGTTTGCGGTTGTATTGTGGTCGTAGAATTTGAGAGTCAGCCAGATCAAAGCAGTTCCGTCTCCCGCAGATGGTTCAGAAGACCGAGAGGACCGTTCGAGCATTATAAGTGGTCACCCGTGGGGTATTATGTCTCCGAACTGCTCGTCCGAAGGTCGTCCGAAGGAGGCATCAATTGTAAGATAGCAATCTTTGAACGAAAGAAGCAAATGAAGCGATGAGGATTGAGGTTGAGGATGTTGATTGCATCTCTAATATGCGTCGATTAATTACAAATTCTTGTCCATATGCCATGATGATCCGCCCAATGCCTTTTGATCCAGAAACACCTCCATCCATGATTGCCATCAAAGTCATACCATGCCATTTACAATTAAGTACCGATCATATCCATCATATCATGCCATTGCTCGTCAAATATCCCATTAGTCTTGAATCGAAATCATGCTCCATGCTGATGAAATGAAGCTCTAATTCTTCCAGCCGTGCGAATCAGCAGTGGCGCATGGAGTGCAGGTTGTCGAGGCAATGACGGTGCTGGAAGTAGCGCAGCTGGTCTCGTACTCGGTGCAGACCTCCACGCTTGGAACAGCAGTCGTGAGCGTGACTGGGACAGCCTGGGTGAAGACGCTTGGCTCAGGCCACGACTTGGTCTCGTAGACTGGCACCTTCTGGGTCGAGACGGTCGTGACATAGACCACTGTGGTGACTGGGTAGGAGGTGGTGATGCACTCCTCCTCGTAGGATGTGACGACCTCGGCCTTCATGACTTCGGTGGTGTAAACCTTTGCTTGTTGCGTGACAATGTTCGATGGGACCCATGTCGTTCTCGACTGGACGACTGGCACAACAGTGGAGACGGTGTAGTACTGGGTTGCGTAGGAGGTGACGCACTCAGACTCGACAGCGCCGCCTCCCCAGCCGCCAGTGTGGTTTGAGGCGCCGGACCATGGAGACTGGCCTGGAAGAGCTGAAGCAACAGCAGCGGAGAGGAGAGCAGTGACTGCGATCTTGGAGAACATCTTGTCGGTGGCGTTGGGGTGTTGTGGTGAGATAGACTCGAGTAAGTTGAGCTGATAAAGCTAGGCTGAGCACGAGGCTGAGATCGGCAAGGATGAGGCTGCTGGGAGCGAGAATATGTTCAGCGAGGAAGATCGAGAAGATATGTACAGCGAACTGTGAGGCTTCTGTCAAAGTGATGCTTTGTGGAGATGGTTGTTTGTGTTGATGAGTTGTTCATTCGGCCATGATTCGAGCCCATATTAATAGTCGTGGTATAGACATGTGTTTGGTGTTGAGCCCAGCCTCTGCACTAAGCCCAGCCTCGTCCTAACCTCCTCGAACCAGATTTCGAGCTGTGATGACAGCAAAAGACGGCACGATCTGGCCATTCGGAATATCGCTAAGCAACACTAAGCGGCTCAGCGATTATCGGTTTCCTGCCTCTCTCGGGTGTTCTTTGTGGGGAAATATTGTTGTGCGACGATAATCCCGCTGAACCACGTGCGGGTGCGACCGTGGTCGTTGCACAGCACAAGGGTATCCCCGACGTCAGCCCTTTGACAAAGGGAAGATGCATGTTGAGCATAGAGTTTTCGCTCTACTTTTTTGAATCGATTCTCGTCCTCGAAATTTTCTTCGTTACTGAATACACACCACAGACGAGAGGACCGAGTCTGCTGGGAAGATCTCGACAGGCGGCTCTCCGGACCCGCTAGCGCTCAGCCTTACCACTAAATTGGAGAGCGCGAGGCGGGGAGGCTCGCTACGGGCAGTCGCGAGCATCATCACTCATCAGCTCCCGACCACAACAATTTATTTTGCCTTTCGCCTAGTGATCCTTCGGAGCAATTGAAGATACGATAGCGCTTCACCACGTGCATGTCCGCTCGTTTCATCTGGAGGAATTGCGCAATTGCCCAGCGAACGTCCCGTGCCCGCCTTCCTATATCCAACTTCTCACACCATCGCTTGCACTTTCACGCCATGTCCAAGGTGCAAGAACCGCGGGTTGACAAAGTTAGTCCGCTGCCGTCCGAAGAAGCGAAATGGGTGGAGTTCCAAAAGATCGAATGGACTGATCAAGAAGGAAAGAGTCGCATGTGGGAGGCAGGTGAGCACTTGATGAACCATGGTTCGCGATGTCAACATGTGCTGACAACATCACACAGCGAATCGAAAGACAAGAGGCAAGAGCGGCATCGATGCCGTTGCCATTGCGCCGATACTGCTTCATCCCACACGTCCCACACAAACCTTGATCATCCTGCAATACCGACCGCCAGTGGGTGCGACATGTGTCGAGTTCCCGGCAGGACTCATTGATGAGAATGAGACTCCTGAGCAAGCTGCTCTACGAGAGCTGAAGGAGGAGACGGGCTATGAGGGCAAGATCGTAGATATGACTCCCGTCATGGCAAGCGATCCCGGCCTGACCACCGCGAATATGACCTTTGCAACCGTGGAAGTGCAGCTGAAAGAGGGGGACAAGGAGCCGGAGCAGAATCTTGAGACGGGTGAACACATTGAGCGAATCGTCCTGCCTTTGGACGAGCTCTACAACCGGCTGCTGCAGTACTCGAGAGAAGGCAAGGTGCCAGACGCGAGGCTGTTCCACTTTGCAGCAGGCGTACACTTCGCAAGACTCAATGCAAAGAAGTACGGCTTGAACATTGCTGGTTAGTGCTCGAGACTATGGACAACACGAATCATGCAGTCTGAGTTACGCAAGGCACGAGCTCCCAGCAACGACTTTGATAGTCAAATTGGCACTTCGACATAATAGGATTGATTCGACTTTGAGTCACGGAGACATAAGACTTTGTTTCTGAGAAGCTGGGCCCGTATGAGAAGTCAGAAGACATCGGGACGGTACGCACTAGTCTTGTGCATCATCGTGCTATATAACATCCCGAAGTGATGTAAGCATGTCCTTTCACACAGCATGCAATAGTTTGCAGGTTCTGCGAAGACAAAACGAGACAATGGCCGATCTGCCATGATGATTTGACAGCAACAAATGCTTGCCAGTAGTGATATGGGAATAAATACGAAGACGGTTGCGCTCGATTACAGACATACGACCTTAATGCAGCCAGTGAATGGCCTCAAATATGCCGACCACAAGGTGTCGCCGACCGCGCCGATTGTGCAAAGACCTGTCGTACAGCTTCTTTACATTACCGAGAGAGCTTCGCGACATCGTCTATACTTCGCTGATCGAGAAGCCTGATAGGAAGACGGGAAAGGTCCTGCAAATTGAGGATGGCCAAATCATTCGCCAGAATTTCTCCGCACAGCTGCTTCGCACATGTCGAACGGTCTTCCGAGAGTTCTCTCTCTCACTATATGAGCACAGAACTATCCATACGGATAGCCTCTGGATCCTCGGACAACCGCTCTCAAGACTCGGCGCGCTGAACTGTAGCTTCATCGAGAGAATGATGTACCACAGTAGATTGGTGCCTCCATCTTTGTACACGGATCACAGAATTGCGCCTCGCCCAACCGCACTCCCGCCACTGCCAAAGCTGGCAGGCCTTCGTCTAGAGTATCACAGCAAGCGCGATGTCGGCAGTACAGAAGTCCGCGACGTTGAACGATTTACCAGGGATATGCTGCAGTCGCAAGCCAAAACTAGGCACTTCCTGCGCGAGTACATGGCAGTTTTTGGCAATCGCAGCGACTTATTGTGGGAGATCCAGGTGCTCTTGCAAAAATACTCCCGCAATCACTGTCGCCTCATTGGTAGCAGGCCGAGTTACGACGTTTTAAACGCAGAAGCGAAAGCTAGAATCGAGGTACAGGAGGTGGAACGACCCGTGCGCAACTCGAAAGTACGTCAGTGGAGAATTAAGGACTTGCAAGGAGACATCGATAGGTCTATTGTGGTCATGGAGCGATTTTAGTGAGTTTGCATCCTGTCTTTGCTATGGACTGGGAGAGCTGACTTGCTGCGCAGTCCGAATGGGCAAGCCTCTCCGTGGGTGGAGAAAGTTGTCGAGGCCTGAAAGGCTGATTCAGTGTCAAAAGCATAAACTTTCATCATCGTATCTGCTTCAGACTTCTAACGATCACAGAACACGTGTTCCCTACGAAGTTGGGGCAAGTTTGAAGTACTGTGGATTTTTAGACTCTGTTTCCCACATTCAACATTCAGAAAAGCTGACAACAAGTCCTTGAATCCATCGACTACAGCCATGTCGCCGACAATCTACCCATCGGGTTTCAGAGATCCCTCATACAGCTTTGCTACACTTCCTCCCGAGCTGCGACTCAAGGTCTATGAGCACCTCTTCAACAACGCTCGCAGCGCGGATCATTTCCAACGCACAGAATTTTGCGTCCATGGTGGCAAGTTCAACTGCAAACAGTCATGCTCTGCTCAGCTTCTGGCAACATGTCGCGCCATCTATAGCGAAGCGAAGCCAGAGCTATACAAGCGACGAGAAACGATTCGGACGAACAAGCTACTGTGCCTGAAAAGCGCCCTCGCCAACTGTCCTTCCGATGCATTCGATCACGTCGAGAAAATAATTTTCAGCACCGGAAACTCACCTTCTTGGTCGCACGGCTCCCCTACTCCGCTCATCGCTTTCTTTGGGCGCACGGCTGCTCTGCTTCGGTCATGCATGTCCGTCCGGGGGAACGTCTTCGACTACCGAAGCTCAAAACAGTGCTTCTTACTTATCGATACGCTTACATGTACGGCGATGGCTACAATGATATCGTGGGCTTTGTGAATGATCTGCAACGTCCCCGAGAGACATTGCTTGAGCGCCAGAGTCGGCTCGGTCTGGATTTGCTGCCATACAGTTCCCAAGGCCTACGAGACGCACTCCTCACGCCGTACCTGGACATGTTTGATGGGTGCGTGAACGCCACGTGGCAGCTAGAGATAACTTTCATGGAGATGCGCGCTTTCCCGCAGTATGCATGGCATGGTCGCGATTTTTTACCTAAGAAAAAGTATCTGGATCAAGATTCAAGCTCCGAGCACCGTTCCAGGTGCTGGCGAAAGTGCTGATCCGTGGATCCTACACGACGCGGAGAATGGATCAGACCAGAAAGTTATGATCTGGAAGACACCGCTGTAAGTCAAACTCAGTACATTAATCAATTCGGCATGCGCTAATCTAATCCAGCGCGAACACCACCATGAACAACAATGAGGGATGGAAGCCGTGGAAGACGATCCCCCTGGCAAAGAATTGATTGACCAGATTAATTTTCAAGAACGTGCTCGCAACAAAAATTGTACCTAATCAGGCTTCAAACATATTTGCTGTGCTGCCTTCGATTGGTGGAAATGCCCTTCGCCATCGGTGGTGTTACCCGGCTTGCAGACCCTTGCACTGTGCGCACTCAGATCTGGAGTTCATCAGTACTGACTTACAAGCAGCATCACTCACTTACATCTCTATCGCCCGTTTTTGCCTGCTCGGTCCGCCATCATGGCTTCTGTCGCTCCAGTCTCGCGCTTCCAGGATGACTCATACAGCTTCTTCACACTGCCACCGGAGCTCAGACTCAAAATCTACAACTTCCTCATGCGCACCGGTATCCCTTCACAGGATGCCTGCATGGTGGTCAACTCCTCAGGACTAGTCGCAAGGTCGCTATCGGGTCAGCTGCTTCGCCTGTGCAAGACGATCTACTCGGAGGCGATACGCATTCTTTACAAATCTCCGTCCACCATCGCCGGCCTCGATATGTTTGTGATTCCAGGAGCACTCAAGACAATCGGACCTACGGCGTGTAGTCTCATTCACCATCTCTCTATCGTCTGGACGCGGCTCCCTTTCTACATCACGCAGACCAACAAGAAGGAGCTGCTTGCTCTTGGTCTATGCGAACACCTTGTCGCGCGACCCCACCGCATGCTAGATCTACCGTCGTTAAAGACGATCACGTTCGACTACAACGTTGTGTTTTCCACTCCGACACATGGAAACCCAACTGAAGCTGAAGAATTCTTTCGTGGGCTTGTCAATTCCAAGCCTGGACACGGATACTTTCTGAGCGAGCACATGAGGATGGTCGGCGAGCGCGCCGACGTGGAATGGATCTTCAAGATCAGCACCCTCCACTGCGAGCTCGCCGAGCAAGAGGACGGGTTGATTGAGGTCGATGGCGTCAAGTTTGGATTTGCGCCTCGCGAAGAGTTCTCGATCGACCTGAAGGTGGAACTGGAGCCCACCGGCGAGGCAAGCAAGAGCCGCAAGGCGAGTAAGAGATGGAAATTCACCGATCTTAAGGAAGGAGCCAAAGACGACGTCTACATCTGGCGGATTGACCGGTGAGTCTGTAGTCTTCGATGCTCTTCGTAGGTCTACACTAACACACTGTACAAGAAGTGAGCAGGGGCCGGACGGGGCTACATGGCAGCCTTTCAGGTCGCTCAAGGCTTTCTAAAGGGCGAAGACATCTGCCTAATGATTGTGTCATATCGATGCGATCTATTCGACGTGCGTAGGACTGACTCTCTGTAGTCACAAGAACATTTGCGGTACCGAATAGCGTAGGCCATGACCAATCTTGTAAGGGAAAGGGATAAAGGAGATCGTAGCAAAGAAAGACCGAGCAATGGCGTACAATGAAGACACGGTTGACAACCGCATAAAAGGTTTTAGTGAAATTCTAGCTGGTTTGCCGAATATGGCTTCATGACTATGCGTTGCTGTACCTCAGGCAACTGCATAACGGCAAGCGATTGTATAGACAACGTGGTCTGCTGATGGGACTGTGTGATGATCCACAAACCAGTATCTTTTTCACACATCATGTCTGCAACTTAAGGAGCTGGTCAGACCCGCTCGATGTCCGGATTAATCTATCGAAGTTCAGGATATCTAATCACACAGCTCACCATGTCAACTCCATCCCATCGCCCATACTTCATAGACGATACGTACAGCTTCCTGACACTACCTCCCGAGCTACGCAACAGAGTCTACGCCTTCCTCATGAACGATATCGATGCTGAGCACGAAGTCCAAAGCAGACCTTTTGAGCAGGTGGAAAGAGGCAAAATGATGGTGATCGTCGGCTGGTCCGTCGCACGGCGGTCACTCTCAAGCCAGCTCCTTCGGACTTGCCGCAAAGTATCGACAGAGGCAACGCATGTTCTTTACAAGGATCGAGCTGTGCACACAAAGGATGTGTGGCTACACCATGAGGCCCTCCAGATGTTGCCCGCCGCATTCTCTTCTCGTGTGGAGGTAGTGACGTATCACGATACAAGCAATTCGTTCGACCCGTGGAATTACAATCAGCACCGGGTCGATTAGCCATCATCTTACATACCGGATTGAGGAGACTTACGATCAAGTACACGTTCAGCGCATCTGGATTAAGGTGGCTCGAGCAAGGTGCGGAGTTTATGCTGCGACAGCAGCAGGAACCGCCTCCGTTGGTCTCGAACTCCGGCCGTGAGCGCCGTCATTTCATTGATGAATTCTTGACACTATTCAATGGCCGCCCAGACTGGACGATGGTCATAGAAGCATGCTCGAAGAAGTATTCTTCGGCGGAGGCAATTAGTCGGCTACAAGTCCTGATGAAGCCGGGCGATGCTCAGAACATCCATAGTCAACAGAGATGGCGACTTCATGATCTTCAAGGAGGTGCGGAAGGGACTATCAATATCAAGAGTATGCTGATGCACAACGATGAGCACAATGACATCGAAGTACCAGCATGGGAGCTAAGCAAGTCAGTCACAGTGTAACAATACAGACTATGCCTCAAACTCAACAGCCCTCTTCCTCCGACCCCTAATCCTCTGCGCAAACCTCATCTCCGCCGCCCCGATATCAAACACCGCCACCAGACTCTTCATAAACGTCCCCCCCATCATCTGCATATCCCCCACGAACCCATTATTCGGCATCACGCCCACCGTGCACCACTTCCCCTTCTCTGGCAGCTCCCCCATCCTTCCCTGATCCACGATCAGGTCTCGCGCATCGATGAAAATGTCTTTGCCGCCGAAGGTGATGGCTAGCTTGGGCGGTGTGGAGTCGCACGGCGCAAAGTACACGCCGCGTTTCATGTGGGTGAGTGGTGGGGACCAGGCTGCGGCGATTTGGTCCATGATCAGTGTAGGGACATAGGACATGGTTGTGCCGGTGTCCACGACCCATTTGAGTGTTTCGCCGCCGGGGACTGATCGTCCGTTGATTTTAAAGCCACCGCCCTGTGCGATGTACATGGAGTACTCTGGCGTTTTGGACCCCGTCACCGATGCGAACCCGAGTCGTTGCATGGGTGTCTTCGCCCAGTCGTTGGCGTACTCCACTTTTTCAGCGTCAGGAAGGCCACCAAGTGCAAGAGCGCCTTTGCCTTCGCCATAGCGCTCGAGTGCGACGGAGAAGACGGGCTTGATCTTTGCCTGGCTGTAGAGCTCCCAAAAGACGGGACTGTAGTGCTCGAGCTGCTTGCCCCTCCACGATCGTGTGATAGACGGGAAAGCCATGCCCATGAGACCAGAGGAGTAACCATCGCCGTTCCAGTTAGCGTCATGGACCAGTCCGATCGATGCATTAGCCTTGATAGGACCGAACTCGACGATATCTGTGCCCATCTCGCCGTCGAGCATTTCGCCATCTGCATAGGCCGTCTTCAGCTTGACGCCCTCCTTAGCACGGTGAGTCTCCGTCTTTTGGTGGTGCTTGGCGAGCTTGCAATGCTCTTGTGGCACATTCTGCCTCTTCATGTCCTTGCATTGGAACGGATCACTCACGACCCATGTATCTGCAGACCCAGTGTCGAGGACAAGTTGGAAGTCCTGCCCTCCGATCTTGGTCGAGGTGAGGTACACCAAGTTTGCCACGTTCTTGATTGGTGGGATCGCTGGTGCAATGTCGGCGGCCACCGCATCTTTACTAACGGCCTTCGGTGGCTTGTTGCCCTTCGGGGGCGACCAATCGATCGGATGAGCCTCATTGGCAAAGAGCATGTTCGTGAAGCGAGACGATGGAGCTTGACCTGGGATGCCATCGAGCGGGAGGGTGACGCCTACTCGAGATGATCAGCCGAACCACAGCATAAGTCGTGCTTACGCCGTCTCGATTATCGAGCTTGCCGGGTGTTTCAGAGAACAGCGTGGGAACACTGTCTGCACCTACCTTCCTCAGTCGACGCGTCCATGAAAGGCAATGGCTGCTCTACAAAAGCAGCCATACCAGCCGCCGCCACAGCTGGAATATGTACATGTTGCACCGATGCAAGGCCTCGCTTCGGATATGCCTGAAGGATCTGTTCAATCTGCTCTGGAGATGCTGCTGCACAAGTGAGTGAAAATGTGGCCGCCGCAGCGATCGAGAAGCGTCTTCCCATGCTCAACGAATGAATGAACTATGACAGCGAACAGCTTCAACAAACAAACGGGCGACCTCTGAGATAAGTAGATTGGAGGCAAGCCGAATAGCCCGGCCAACATAATTGGCGATGTTGACGAGGTCATATTGCTCTCGATGCGTGTGTTGGTCGTGCTGAGCAGGGTGTGTAGATTCTTGGTGTGGTCGCGAAACCTGGGTCTATTCCAATCGCTTTTTCATACAACAAATCTGATGCTCCGGACTCATTGGCCGCAAGAGCGCCGCGCACAGCGGAGTGACCCACAACGGGATTCGGCTTAGCTGGTCCGATCTCTTGTGGTAGTACTTCAGTGGTTAATGAAAAGCTTCGATCCTCGAATTACCCCGCAAAAGCCCACTCGTCCACATGTCAAATCTCATCGACCAGCGGTGCGCACGAGCTCATCAGCCATAACAATAGCTCCACCAGGATCGCCTTTATTGTACAAGAACAGCCCTTGTAGTGCTGCTGTACTGACATTCCCAACCAACCCAAGCTCTTGCGCTCTTTTGATGAACTGCTTCTTGCCGTCGCCTGTGGTATCAATTTCAGCATAAAACCGATCCCACAAATGCTCGATTTGGTATGCTGTCGCGTCACCCAGCTTCACGGTCATATCGATACGTCCAGGCCGGACGAGCGCTTCGTCCAGTCGTTCGATGTGGTTCGTGGTAAGGAAGATGATGCGTTCCTCGGCACTGGCTACGCCGTCTAGGGCGTTGAGGAGACCCGAAAATGTTACTGTAGCGCCAGAGTAGCCGTCCTCGTCTACTTGCCGCCGATTCACGAACGCCGCGTCCGCATCTTCAAGGAGTACAATGGTTCGTTGAGGCACTTTCGTGAGAAGATGATTCAGTTTGTCGTCTGTCAGGCCACGCTCGCTGACGTTGAGAATGGCAATGTTGTAGTCCAGCTCGCCAGCCAGCGCTTGGATGAACGAGCTCTTGCCAGTGCCAGGTGGTCCGTACAGCAGATAGCCACGTCGATATGGTATGCCACGGTCTAGGTACCATGTCCGCGCCGATAGGAAGCCTTTAATATCATCAACTATCCGCTCTTTGACACCTTCTTCCAACACGACGGAGCTAAGAGGTCGTTTCCGCTTCGGCAAGCCGAACTCTTTCCATTCTGTGCCCCACGCCGAATACATGATCGTCTTGCCCTCAACTAAACGCTGCGCCATCTGATGTGCTTCCATGAACAGGTTCTCAAATATGTGTCGGTGCGAATATAACGTCGTGAGCGTGATCGTTTCGAATGGCGTGCCCGTTGCCATGTTGATATTCTTCTCGTCTCTCTGCCTCAGTACCGAGATGAAGGCATTCTGGTAGCGCAAAATATGTCGTCCCAGACCAGGCACGAGCGAGAAGTGTGTGTGCAGAGATCCATCTGCCTGCTTCGCATTCGATGTCTGGATCTGAAGCTGGTGTAGGCCGGGGGTAAATCGCTTGATCAGAGCGTTCATCACGCCTTCCTGCTCCTTACTGGCGACCGCAGCATCTTGCGTGATCTGTGACCGCTGGTGTGCGGATAGCCATCTGAGAAGCCACGGATATGCGTCATCGCGTGCGGTGACTTCGACATCAATGAGCAGCCGCCTCTTGAGCAGTGCAGCACCTTGTCGAAGACCTTTCTGCCCAACTCTTGCGGCAGCAGCTAGAGCAGCGAGCCCGAAACCCTGATACTGTCAGCCATTGATCATCAGCCGATCTGCAATGGCTTCTCACATACCGCCGTGAAGAATGGATTTCCTGTCAGTTGTGCGAAGACCGAGCTCTTTGCGCCGGCATCACCAGACGACGCATCAGTTGACTTGGTCACCTGATCAGCCAGCTGTTGGCGAGGGTTCGCCGTACTCGCTGTTGCCACCGCATTGTCGTCCATGCAGTCGGCAAGAGCGTGTCATAAGTCGTTCGTGGACAGGAAAGAGAGACCAGCGGCCGCATCCTCACTTCCCATTCGGGATGGGAAAACTGCGGCGAGAGAAGGCGCTAATCTCCAGGCGGTTTAGGGCCGCCAGTGACGCGCTAAAAGACCCTGCATCTGCACCGTCTGTGGGCCTGAGCGGGCTGGCTGTTCTGTTTCTCCAACACCTACTACTTTACCTTCTCTCTGCTCTTGATTTGAGACACAATTCTTTCTGCGGTTCCTAGCCCGGACTTGCGACCTGGACGAACCATGGCCACTGTTACAATTGCAAAATCGTATTTCGAGGCGTTGTTGAGAAGGTATGCTTGAGATTCTTCAGCCGTGTTGCCAGCCTTCTGGTCACTATGTTGCTAGTGCTAATCACTTTCGAACACAGAGGAGAATTTGTACGACTATAAGAGTTATGACGACACCTGGCTCAATGTCTGATGGTCTTGTAGCATACTGACAGCTCGCCTGTTCCTCCTCCTGATGGTTGTGTTACTATATCCCAAGCTGAGTATGGCCAGCTGGTGAGACTCCACAGACTGTCTTGACATGGGAAACGGATGACACTGACGAGAAATTCAGATGAGACAGGTCCGAGAATATTGTGTGTCTCAGTCGGAACGCGATATCCTCTCGAGCATTATCTAACACCACACAGCTATCCTACGAGGCGCACTTCTCCGAGGCGGACTAAACCAAGACACCCTCGAGCTTTTGATCGCAGGAGGAGATGCCCAGCAAGAGCCAGAGGTAGCAGAGTCCTGGGACCACAACACTTTCCAACGCCCGACTCCAGTATTCGTCAGTATCACCAAACCATCCGGCTACCAGCCAACGCCTGACTCCTCAGAGCAGGTCGCGATGTACAATGGATTTCAGCAGCATGGCCATACCGGCATGAACAACCGATCGTACAGCTTTGGTGCTTTGGAGAGTCCGACCAGCTACGACCAAGACAAAGAGGATGGTTGTGCTGCAGACGGCGGCGAAGGCATAAATGGCAACTGGCGCAAGAACATGGATAACTGGACAAGCGAGCAGCGGACACTGCAGTTCTCAAACCTGCCCGAGAGGACAACGCACGCGGAGCTCACGAGCATCGTCAAAGGCGGCATTCTGCTCGACATATATGTTCGCAACGACCGCACGGCCACGGTGTCCTTCGTGAGCGGCGCCAAAGAGTACCTCAACTACGCGAAGAAGACGGACGTTTACATCCGCACGAAGCGCGTCGAAGTGTCGTGGAGCGATCGTCAGTTCCGCTTGCCTGCTCACGTCGCCAACAAGATCCAATGCGGAGCATCGCGCAATGTTGTCGTTCGCAACGGCCTGTCAAGGGAGCTCACCGAGCAAGGCATCCGAGATGATCTGGATCATATCCACAACTTGGTCGTCATCGGTGTCAAGTTGAACCACAAGACTGGTGATATCTTCATCTCCACGAACTCGGTTCACAACGCACTGTTCGCACGCACATGCATGATATCTCGATCGCTCTACAAAGGGCTCAAGATCGAGTACTACCCGGACGAGTGCAACGTGCCTGTCCCAAAGATACCCGAGCGAGTGCCCGTAGTTGTGCCGGTTCCGACTGCCAAAGCACCTACCCGTTCCTTCAAGCCGCCAACCTCGAGCAACATGTACGCACTTCTGGCTGAGGACGGCGCTTGCGACGAGTCGGCGAGCTCGACACTTGGCGTTGAAGAGCAAGCTTTGCCTGGGCACACTGACAATGGTGTCAAGATCAACTGGGCTGACAGCGTTGCAGTAGCGTGAGCATGACTTATGTACAGGCTTGCTGCGTTTGAGGTGCTTAGCCTGGTCCGGCGACAGGTCGGCCTGATGATTGTTGTTTCATTACATGTCTGGCTTTTGGTGTGGTTTCGCTAGCGAGGCGTTTACGGCAAGGGTGTTCTGGGTGGCCGCTTGCTTGCTTGCTTGCTTCGCAGGACGGCCTGTAATGCCCGAAGATTGTTTCATGCGCGATACGAACCATGAGCTTCTGAAGCTCCGTGGTTGTGTGATCATGCTTTGCTTTCTGCGATGGTTCATGCTTTATGAGATACCCTTACGGCCTGCAGAAGAGAAGATGCGAATGAATTGAGAAGGATTGATTTGATTTTACCAATACTTGAATGTGGTATATTTGGTCACTCCACCCATGTGCTTTCTCCTTGAGTTGCCCGTACTCCTCGTGCCTCGGTACCGACCCATCATATACGCAGCGGTCTCTGCAGGACACTGCATCTCCTCGAGCAGCCCTTTGAACTGGATCTTATTCGAGTTCCAAGTTTTCGCCCAAGGCAGGAATCGATCATCGGGAACGTCCCGATGCGCCCAGCGCACTAGCTCCACACAGAATATTGTCCAGTGGTAGATCTCTTCTGGATCAGATGTGCTCGCGTGCTGTCGGAACTCCACGGTGGCGTAGTTCTTCTCGTCGCCCGTTCTGGGGGTACGGATATGTGAGAAGTTCACCTTCAAATGTCTGTCATTATGCGAAGATCTCTCTACGAATTTGGACGAGTGGCTTAAGATGCCGCCAGTTCTTGTCTGCGTCCTTGAATCTGTAGCCCGTTGGCTGATCCGCGATGAACGTTAATTTGTTGGTCTTGAAGTAGTGCTTGAACTGCCGATATGACGCGTGCAGACGGTCGATTTCGCTCTCAAAGACCAAAGTCGCGAACATGAGGCGCTTGAGTGCCCTCAAGTCCATGGGCTGATCGTCGTTACGGCCGACGTGCACGTGGAAGCCAGCCGAGGGGACGTTAGCAATGAAACTCTTCGGGGTCTCCATGTGGCGGAAGATCTGCTGGATGTGCGTCAGCATAATATTTGCATCCGTGTACTTTGGACTGACGATCTCCAGTCGCGCCTCGTACCAGTTTTCAGGCTTGTTGCTACGAAGGAGATAGTTACCACGTCTTGTGAGGCGTTCTCCTGCTGCTTTGCCCGGTTCGTTGCGCTTGTTGATGGCGTTCTGTAGGTCCTGTGTGTATGGGTCGAAGACATCGATGGTGACATCCTCCTCCAGTTTGAACACCGTGTGATCGTTACGGATCTCGTCGTCTGTGGATTGAGAACCTGAGACCGAACTCTCGGAAGAAGTATCGGAATCCTCCTCGGAGCCAGAACTATCGGAATCCTCGGAATCCTCGGAATCGTTTTCTTCTACAGAGATCTCTACAGGTTCGAACTCATCTTCGCTCTCCAGTTCGTCATCGTCATCATCCTCATACAAAGGGAGGACGTACGTGTCAAAGTCTAAGAGAGGAATGTCAGTGAAGTTGTGCTTAAGCACGCGGTAGAGAATTGCTAGCCATGGCTTCTTGTCGAACAGACATTCTGGCCAGTCGAGCGGCGCACAAATGTCGACCATGGTTCTGTGGTGGACGAAGAGCTGCTCCAGCTCGATACCGAAGGATAGTTCGGGGATGCTATCGGCTTCTGATTCGGGCTTGGAAACTTCCGACTCGGGCCGAGAGCCTTCTGATGCAGGCCTGGAACCTTCTGACCCAGGCTGGGAACCTTCTGGTGCCGAGCTTGATCGGGGCGGGGGAGAAGAAGGCGGCAAATCCGAAAAATTCGAGCTTTGAGGGTCTTCATGCTGAGCAGTCGGGGACTCTTGAAATGTGAAGGCGTCGTCTGGTAATACGGGACCGTCCTCTTCTTCTTGGTCGCCGTCAAGTCCTGCTTCGTCCAGCTCGTCTAGTTCCTGATCTAGGTCATTGTCAGTGTCAAAACTTCTAGAAGGGAAGTGAGGGAAATTTCGCGCCTCATCGCTTCCAATTCTTGGGCGTTTCGCCGCTGGCAGATCACCCTCTGGGCTTGGTCGTTTCTGTGACATTGTGTGAGTGGGCAAAATTGCTCTGTGTTGGTCGTGCTTGGCCAAAGGTACAGAATATAATGTATTTGATGGTCTGTCAATCCTTTGTCCCGAAGCTACAAAGGCTCAGTACTCTCCATAATGCGTCCTTTGTGTCAGCCTGGGTCATTGGTCTTTGTGATTGATGAATACCTGAGCACGGGACAACCTCTTCCACATTGCCCTTCATCACGGCGACTTTGATGGCTACGAAATTGTTTGGACCCTCGAGTTATGAGACATCTGGCATGGGCCCCCAGCCCACTTTATGGCAGGGTTTCTATATCTCCGATCACCCAACACTCAATTTCCTCATCTTCTACCACCTCCTTTGATATCCTAACGTTCACTGCCTCCCTGGTAACATCATATGTTGACAACGGTGGAAACATACTTTGAATTTTATGGCCAGTAATCCGCTGTATGCGAAAGTGAAGACGCCATCGAACCTGGTCAGGAACGCCCACGCGCGTTATAGTATCAGCAAGACCGACCGATCGATCAGGTATCGACTCGGCCAGCTCGGTGAGGAATTGGCGATGCGGTCCTTTCCACGTGTCAGAATGTGAAGGCCCATCATCCCAGTCGAGTTTGTAGCGGATGGTGATGGTGTGCAGCCGTGGCATTGGCGGGAATCGTTGCAACTGCGAACGCACGATCGTCGACTCTCGGACACGTCTCTCAGAGACCTCTTCGAAGAGTGAAGCTCCAAAGACTCGCTCGAATTGGGCTAGATATGATGGAATGGGCAGGCGGTGTTGCGTTGCTGCAAGCTCCTTGATGTGAGAGCGAGCAAGTGGACCAAGACTGTTCAGGCCGCGCTCGAGGTCTCTGAAGTCAGCAGCGCCGAATTTGAGACGGCCGTAGAGCACAGCAGAAGCTTCCTGGAAGATGAGCTTGCAGGTGCGTAGGATCTGGGCGCTTCGTCTTCGTCGTGCGAGCTTACCGTCCGCGTAGACGTGGACTTCTTCGTAGTCGCCGCGGCCTTTCTTGCTCTTCATCAGGAAGCCGTAGACTCTGAGCCTCAATTCTGCAGGAAGTGTGAAGAAGCTGTAAGATTTGTCGGTGAAGCGGCGCTTGTGTTTAGATTTCGAGCGTCCCATTGTGTCGTTGTCACCTAGAACGCTAAGAGGTTAGAATCTCTTCACCCATGGATGCGATCGAGTTTAGAAGTGCGCAGCGGTGTCAACATACCGTGCAGCGTGTGTGTGCAAATGTGAAGATTGAGTTGAGAAGTTGATGTTTGCTTGTGAAGGTGTTGTGGAACTTCAAGTTGGTGGCTCAGGTGGGCATAAAAGTGGGTCTATGGGCGGCGTCGTGTCCTGCTTTGTCAATGTCCTCGCACGAGTCAGGCGCAGAGCACCAAAGGTATTCATGTGCTGGGTGAAGAACGAATCGGGTACATACTGTCTTCATCGAATTCGCTGCGACTTCCGTTGGCCCTGACCAGCTTTCTGAACAGTGCTCGTGACGACGCCCATCATGCACTTTGATGCTGTCCACACCTTGTGAAACCATACTACCTCAACCAGACCTGTGTCGCTCACGCGTCATATGCGCAATGTCCTAATCTGCTCCCATTCGCCCATCTTATTATTGTCCTTACTGTGCCAGAAATAAATTAGCTGCTTAACCACCACACCGATCAAAGACCAACTCACCGGCATCTGAACTTCACTGCCAGCTCTTCGCCATTGCTCACGTGGCCAACAAATGCCCAGTGCTCCCTATTACGCTTCTTGTCTTCCTCGACATAGTACTCCACCCCGAGGTCCATGCAAAGCTCCACGTCCGTAACCCACTGGCGATGTACTCTTCTCCGTCCTGGCCCTATTGAAGGCAACATCTTATAGAATCCTTTTCGCTGCATCAGACGAACAGTGTACTTAAGCTGAGGACTACGACGTAAAGCGTGGAGGTAGTCTCGTAGGAAGTGACCGTGCTGGGGCTGGGATTTCATTAGGTCGCTCATAAAGCCCTCTCCAGCCGTGGGCTTGCTCTTGAAGTCTTCCAGTCCGGGCAAGGAGAGCAAGATCTTGACAGTCTTTAGACCTGGCAAAGTCGGGAGTGTAGGCAGCTGTTTTGGCGTCGGAAGCACACCCACAGCTCGCATCTCACGCCTCAGAGTCGACTGTGCAGGTACATAAGGTTTACAGGGATGCTGAATAACGATGTGCTTAATGTGCTGCTGAGCGCGTTTACCGAATGAATCGAGCGCGTTGGCAAGTAATCTGAAGTGGCTGCTTTTGAAGACATGCGTGGAGTATAGGATTGGCAGAGCTTCATCGTAGATCGTTCTGCACGTGCGAAGCACCTGAGCAGACCTCCCGCGAGGTACCAAAGGCTGCGACCTAGACGGAACCCTTATTTGCTGAATGTGGACAGCGGTTGGTGAGCCCTTGCTCGAGCCTCCGAGGATATGATTGTAACACATCAAGCGGAGTTCAAGTGGGAGCTCCATGAAGTCGAAAGGCGTGGCAATGGCATGTTGCGCTGATTCGGTCTGCTTCGACTTCTGCTCGCGCACCATGCTTGATGTGGGTATCCTAGGTTGTGTGTGAGAGATCAAATGGTCGAATGAAGCTCGTTGTGGACGATCGATGGAAGATCCGAGGGTGGAAATCGTGATTGATGATCGGAGATGTTCGTTGGCTGTCACTCGTCAGGTGATGGTCAAGCGAGATTGGCAGGTCACGTGCAGAGTCTGCTAAGATCATCTGGCAGACCCTGCCTGCCGTACTTCCTCTCATATTCTTCGCCTCGTCAGGACAACAAGGCGACCTTGGCAAAACTAGGAATACGAGCTTGCACACAAGAATCATCGAGGCGCAGCTAAGCAGCATGGCTCCAGGTCGAGTCACGGAGCAAGCGACAAGCAACAAATTCTGAATTGCGTGGCAATATATACCAAAAAAGTAGCCCGTATCATGGAAATCTACTATATGTTACAGAGCCAATCATATCACCCTGGAAGACATCGAGTTCGTTCCCAGACTACGGCTCAAATTGACAATGAGCGCTCGCAAATCGCCATCACTCCACTACATCTCCGTCGGTCTCCATTTCGATCAATCCTCAATGCCCTGATCGGGGTCCATACGCCTAACATCGGATGAGATCACGCTGAGTGACTCCACCTTGACCCATTCTTCATACCGCCTAGAGCGTGGTGATAACAAATTTGGCGAAGCTCGGGTGCGAGCCTCACGAAGTCGATCGACTCAGGCAACGGGAGGAATCGCTTTTGCTGAGAGGAAGCTGGAACTTATGTTGCAGATGGAATCGCTGTGACGCTGTTGGACTGCCAGTAATTGAGTGACCTTGGGTGGCTGCGATCAGTGAGATAAGGTGGACATGCATTGAAACTGACCTACCGCCTTTTGTTCTCATCACATCTTTATCTCCTGTCTCCATGATATGGTGTTCCATGAGCCATATTTCGGTAGGCAACGAGACTGAATGACGGTGTGTCTACGGAAACCTGCAGCAATATTTCGGCGACCTTCGATTAGCCAAGTCAACATGACAGCCTGTAACGAGACCGTCCAACGTATGATTGAGACACCGCAAGCAACGCATATAGCCTGCGTTGATCTGCTCTTGCCATTCCTCCCATCAGGTTTCCACCCTACGGCTCCAAATCCTCATATAGAAAGCGCGGAGAATGTCCAGCAACGCAACGCCTCAATCCAGTCTCCTGAAATCAGCTCACGCACGATCACCACAACGTACTGGACAGCCGAACCCATCTAATTCACCGAGTGTCCTGTGAAACACAGGCAGCGCTCTCAGTCTCAATCGTGCCCAGCCGTCAGCAGTGTTACGTCTCTTCTATGGCGCAGAGAACATTCCCACGGTGGCCAAGAAGGTTGTGCTCGTCTCCGTGTTCTCCACCACGTCCAGGACTGGTCCTGGAGTCTTTGGCGCTCTGGCCTCGAATCTCAGATTCGACGATACCGTTCTGAATGTTCTGCTGGAAGGTGATCTGATAGCACGTTCCGAGTATGGGAAAAAATGCCATATGCCATCGGCTTCACTTGACACTGCAAAGTCTGTCGATGCGCAGATAGAGCTCGCCAACTGTCTAAACATCCAGGACCCTCTTACTTTGCGATTAAAGATCCCCAGAGCAAGCGAAGGAAGGGAGTTCGTAGGAGGATCACAGCCACTACAGCAAGTCTTGGATCTCAACAAGGAATGGATTCGTGTTCGCAGCGTTGAATACGTCCGACTCGAGCACCCCGAAAAGGAACGATTCGTACCCTCTACACCCGATAGCCGCATGACGGTTGGTGACCTCAGACGTCTTGCTCTGTATCTGCACGACGATAAGCTCGCCCGGTGGTAGTATCGATTCGAGTACGAAGGCATTGTAATGAACCCTCGATCGCTCTTGAGTACATACAAGATTCCGAACAAGGCCACCATCTACGTGATATGCATTGGTGTAGAATGCTCAATCTGTTCGACACGATACCCTGGAAAGGAGAAGAACGTGCCGATCACGAACAGGTGCAAGCATGAGAGAGCGACCTGCGCGTCCTGTCTGCGTACTTGGATCCAGAGCCAGCTTGAAACTGTTGGCTGGGACAAGATTAGCTGTCCAGAATGCAACCAGACACTTGAGCACCACGATGTCAGAACACACGCGGGGAAAACGGTGCTCGAGAAATATCAGCACGTAGCTTCTCGAGCAGCTTTGAGTGCCATTCCAGGCTTCCAATTCTGCCTTAACCCAGCAGGATGCGACTCAGGGCAGATCCATGCCAGCGGACAGGCGCCACCTCTGTTTGCTTGCATTGCCTGCGGGTATAAGTTATGCGTCATCTGTTCTCGAGCGTGGCGTTCTGAGGAGACATGCGAGCAATTTACGGCGCGAACGACGACGGCGACCAGGAATGAAAGGGCATCGGAACGATTCGTGGAGGCGAACACGAAGGAGTGTCCTAAGTGTTAAAGTAGAATCATGAAGGACGACGGCTGTGACCATATGACATGCCGTCGATGTGGCTACGAGTTCTGCTGGTTATGTTCTGCGGACTATAATCGCATCAGAAGGAAGGGCAATGCCGCGCACAAGAGGAGCTGCCAGTATCATTCATCTCGTGTAGGATAGATATAAGCTGCTGTGGCAGCAATGCGGAGAAGCAAGTCGGTCGCGACGGATGAGGGTGGACTCGCTGAACGGATCTAGCTGGTCGGGATCTTGTGAGGGTGTAGAAGGCTGCAGGTGTGGAATTGCGTAATATATGACTTTCAAAACAATTTCGACCGATTGTCTGGCCCCAGAGATGATATTTATAATGGAGTGTAGAAGACTGAGCTGCCTCGACGCATTGCGAAGTGACATGGTTGGATAGGTAGGGCTGAGACCGCACGCGATGATCTCACGCAAGGTGTTCCTCGTACAAGGCTACGTACTCGACGTCCATCCTTACATCGCGCCAGTCTATTGTGGCTCACTCCTTCATTGAGTCACACTCATTCTCTCGAACATGAAATTGAGGTAGCAGCTACTTTCTACTGCCACATCGAACGGTCTGGTTCTCCAAAGCGCCACACCATACCTCACTACACCCTTCTATCGAACATGATATTGAGGTAGCAATTACTTTTCACTGCCACATCAACATGTCGGCCACGCTCTCCGGATACCTTGAAAGCCTCCAAGGTGCCACCTTGAAGAAGCTGTATCGCCAGCCGTCCACGGTACTTGCGGTTTTACGACGGATGCTGCCGCACCTCGCGAAGAGCATCGTGATGGCGATGCTGTACATGCCTGGTCCTTTCTTGGAGTCAGATTTGTACACCTGGATAAAATCCGACTCCGTAAAAGAAAGAGATGAAGCACTAGATGTGCTAAGACGGCTTTACATTTTGGAGATACATCCAGAGCATCCGACTCCACGCGCATTCCGTATCGATCCCGCGTTCTCGTTGTCGCTAAGACAAGCGCTCGCTGGCGGAGGAAACCACAACTCTTTTGGCGTGCCATGTTCGAAGCCGGATCCCAACAAGATGAGCATACAAGATTTAGATCAATGGGCACGCGCTAAATGGGAGGCGATACTGTATTACATGGTTGGAGCAATGGATCGAGTATCGCGGTCGTCAGAGAAGATCGCGAATGGCACAATGCAGTTGCTGGCGTACGGTGGATTCGTTCAGCCTCATGGCGCGGGTACGAAGATCACGAAGGAAGGTTTCTCCTTCATCCTGCAAGAAGCGAACACACAAGTATGGCAGCTTTTGTTGCAGTACCTTGAGCAGGTTCCACAAGTACGATCACAATCTCCCTCGACCACGAACGTCACTAATCACGACCAGTTGAAAATGGATCCTGTGCAGGTCTTGTCATTCCTCTTCATGCTCGGATCCTTGACCCTAGGTCAAGACTACAGCACAGCGCCGCTATCGCCAACTCAAGTGCAGATGCTGTACGATCTTTCGGACTTGGGGATCGTCTACTGCCCGAAGGATGATAAGTCACGATACTACCCTACACGTCTCGCGACAACACTCACATCGGATGCCGGCGCGATCATTGAACCTTCAGTCGCTACCACAAAAGTTGATGGCGTGGAGACCGGCGGCAAGGGCTATATCATTCTCGAAACCAATCACCGACTCTACGCATACACAAATTCCGAGCTACAGATCCAGATCCTGGGTCTGTTTGCGAAACTGCATTCACGCTTCCCGAACCTTGTCTCTGGACAGCTCACCAAGCACTCCATTAATCGTGCCATTCTGCAAGGCATCACGAGCGATCAGATCATTGCATACCTTACAACGCACGCGCATCCGCAAATGCTTCGAAACAATCCCGTCCTACCGCCCACAGTCGTCGATCAGATTCGCCTATGGCAACTAGAAGAGGATAGGATGAAGTCGACACCAGGCTTCATGCTGCAGGACTTTGCCAATGTAAACGAGTACAAGGACGTGGTCACATATGGCGAGCAGCTCGGTGTGGTAGTCTGGCGGAAGGACAGTCTCATGAAGTTCTTCGTAAGCGACATACGGCAAATTCAAGCATTTATGAAGAACAGGCAGAACAAGCAGAAAGGATGATGCAGACGGCGCTTTCGAGTCAGAAGGGCAGCGCACAGGATACGGGCGGTAGACTAGCGCGGCGTCGCTGGAACTTGCATTAGAGATACCACGGTCAGTGTAGAATAAATATCCTGAAATTAACACGATCTTAGCAGGCACATCCTCACACTAGCAAGATCTCTTTGCATGATTTGCCTCTGAAGAAGTCCTCTTTTATCTTGTGGCAGGCCCCGACACGGCGGTAGATCGTACCTTCCGAGTCAATGCGCAGGCCAAGGCAGAGTAAGATGGGGAATGTGCATGAGAGAAGATACAATCATACTGATGAGGGAGCTGCAGGAGAAAGTTGATGCGCAGTATGCAATCTATTGGTATCTGATGTGCGTTGTGCTATCCAAGACCTGTTCCAGGCGTAATTAGTAGTGGCGCTTCGTCTCCACGGATCAATGCATCGATCTTTGGTATCAACTCCGGAAGCCTGAAGGGTTTTGCGATCGCATCATCGATTCCAGCTTCTCTTGCCTGCTGCATCTGCTCACTGCGAGCGTTCGCGCTGACAGCAATGATAGGAACATGGCCCCGAATGTCTTGTGAATCCTGCAGCTCTCTTATCCTTCGCGTACAAGCAAGACCGTCCATGACCGGCATTTCAATGTCCATCAATACCACGTGTAGGTCGATTGCACTGCCGTTTGTTGACACAGACTCGCTAGCTGAAGGTACCCAGAATGTAGTCTTCCGCAGGAAGTCAAGAGCTTCTTGTCCATGATTCGCCACGTGTACGATGCAGCCAGCCTTGCGGAGCTGTTGTGACAGAACTTTTTGGTTCACCAGATTGTCTTCCACGATGAGAATCGAGTACTGCAGCTTCCCTTTTCCCTGTCCGTCGGTCGATTTCGGGCGAATACTCTCAAGTGATAATTGTTTGCTGTCATCGACCTTGAGAGGCGTAGGTGGGGGCGCCAGCCTGGTGGATATGAAGAATGCAAAGGTAGAACCGACGTCAGGCACCGAATTGACACCAATGGCACCCCCTTGCAACTCTGTCAAGCGCTTTGAGATGAATAGACCCAAACCGCTACCTCCATAGCGAATATGCGTTCGTGGTGTAGCTTGCGAGAATCGCGTAAAAAGATTTCCCTGTTCGTCTCGCGACAGCCCGCATCCAGTGTCTCGGCATTTGATCCACAAATAGACTGGAAGACCTGATCCCCAGTCATCCTTGTCGAGTATAGTCTCGGCATGAGTTGTGATTGGAGCAAAGGTGATGTTGTCGAATGTCTGGCCTGGTCGCTGCATCGCAGCCCCCAAGCTCACTTCGATCTCACGTATCTGTCGGTCTCGCGTGAACTTGATGGCATTTGTAATGAGATTTATGAGCCTGCTCATGACATTAACAATCAGATCAGCTCCCAGGGTATTAAGTGGCAGACTCCTTACACTTGTAAAGCTCGAGAGGGGTCCATCATCACGGTTTGTGCTCCGAGAATCTTGAGCGATGGATCTTCGGTGAAAGTAAGTCGAATTCCATCCTTCTGGCACTCTAGCTCGAACATGTGGACGGCGTCAGAAACGACCTGAGACGGGCCTGTACGTACGGGACTTATCGTCATGAGGTTCGAGTCCATCTTGGATAATGTGAGAATGTCATCGACAACACGCTTCTGGTGGAGCGAGCAAGATATTATAGTATTCAGAGAGTCCGATGAAAGTCTAAGTTCATCCTCTAAGCGCTTTCGAATTCGGGTATTGACGTTCGACATCTCTGCGATCGCAGCTGAAACTGTCTTGAGCGATTCGATTGTGGAGTCCGCGCATTGTACGACAGCTGAGAGAGGATTTCTCATCTCATGAGAAGTCATATCGATGAAGCTAGACGATTGTCAGCCTTGCACTGGTGATGGGCACGAAAGCCGCGTATACTTTTCCTGTTTCCGCTTGGCTTCAAGCGCTTCCTCAATTCGTGTCCTCTGGATGTCTTCTGCCCATTTGAACCTTGAGATATCACTCATTGTGGCGAATATCGAGATGACATTGCCGTCAGCATCGAATTCTGGCGAGGCCTGACATTCAACCCAAGTTGGTCTCAGCACACCATCTCCAAGGTCCCAGGTTTTCCTCAGCCGCATATGAGCATGTGAGGGCTGCTTGTCTTCGAAAAGCGTTTTCCATAGATTCTCTATGATCTCTCGATCATCCGGAAAGACGATGCTCTGTGCCCAGTCGACGCTCCGGAAATCTTCCACAGGAGGATGACCTGTCAGCTCGAAGAATCGATTGTTGCAATAAGTCATTTCCCCTCTCGAATCTAGTGCGTAGATTGCGATGGGAGCAAGTAAGGCGAATTGTGAGAATTTGCGTTCGCTCGCGCGAGCCAGCTCTAAGGCCTCTGCACGCTGAAGTGCTTGCTCTTGAACACGTTTCTGCGCGTTGATGTCGATGGTGTTTCCTGCAATGCTGACAAGATTTCCTTGCTCATCCATAATGGGAACGCATGCGGATAGTACCCATTGGGCATCCTCAATGCCGTCGCCATCCGTCGCTTCCCGGTAGTTCTGCCCTTTCCATCGCATCTCAAAGGTGACAGGTATTCCTTGCGCCAGCTTATTCCACTGGGACAATACAAGTGGGCCATCAGGTGGATAAACCAGATCCATGAAGGAGAAGTCGCTGTGAGTCTCGTTCTCGCGCGGATGCAAAGATAGCCTATACCAGGACTCATTTGCTCGCATCAATGTACCTTCTTTGTTGTACTCGAATGTCCCGACATCAGACATTTCCATCATCCGATACAGCGATGCAAGCCTTGCATCCGCGATGTTGACTTCTTCCAATTTCTTGATCGTGTCATCATTTAATTGGAGAGGGCCTGTCCTCTCACTGGTGTCCACTTCGCCTTGATCTACGGCTCGACCAACTGAGCGAATACACTTGAAGCGACCTCCAATCTTGTATGCTGTCCAAACTCGACTCGCAAAGATGTACTGCTCTCTCCAATGGATGACGGCCTGCGTCCATGCCCGGAATTGTCTCGCTTGGTTGCTGTCCACTTGGATCTCCAGTCTGAGGCCCTCATCGTTGAAAGAGTGATTGCACAGCAGCAATTCGAATGGCAGCGGCGTCAATGGATTGATCGGAACCAAAAAAGTCGGATTTGGGTCGCCATTGATGAAAGCCTTCAACCCGGGGAGTTTCTCGCCCGCATCGTTCGTATCTTCCGGAGTTGGTGGAACCGCCACTGGTATGGACAGACTTCGATGTCGTTGTTGCATCTGTTCTGGCTTATCGATAAAAGCATCAGGGGAAGGATGTGATGTCAGCGGCGTCTCATTCCGCATCTGCGCGCGATTTGCGACCGCAGCGCAAAGAGCAGCCCCTGGCTGAAAACGAGTGTGCACAGTATCGTAGGTGTAGGGTAATATGCAGCGTGGCTAAAGGGATCAGAAAAACTGTCGGCATGTAGGAAGGATCTCATTGTTGCATGCGGATGAAATTCCTTTACCCAATAGCCTCCGCTGGTCTAGATCGTTAGCTGCTTCCTTGGACAAAGCCACCAGATCGATCGGGCCGTCTTCGACCTCGATTCGTGGCGTTCTTCATCTTCAATCTGGTCGCCGATGCGTCTGGAGTTGAAAGGAAACATTCTAATATCTGAAGTATGGGATGAAGAGTACGAAATGATCGTCGTAAAGACGTTAGACTCTGCTGGATGACAAAGGTACACGATTGCGGCTCTACCGAACGTTAACGCAACTGAGCATCGCTCGGAGTTTCGCCCGTTGCCCGCGATATGCTGACGACGCCGAATAATTTTGAGTGCTTCATAAGAAAAGGCGATTATCTTAACGCCATCATGAGGGATACTCCGTCGTCATAGATGAGGTCGTTGGTCACCATGCAGATCTGGGGAAATGCTGGAGCTGGAGTTGGAGTATGAGTGGCTGCGCCTCTGCAAGTTTTGCCACTCAAGGCAACGGTCTTAGGATCGGTGAAACGTGCGACTTATTCAACAACCATTATCGGCATCTTCATTCAATGTCCCAAAAATATCCGGCACATCAGCATGGCGCAGACAAACGAACGAACTTCAGCTTCAGAATTGGGCGATGACGACTGGGAACAGCTAAATCAAAGCCAGCCTGATGACGTTTCTATCATTTCCGACGACGACATCCCGAACGACGGCAACAATCAAGATTTTGTAGAGGTTGATCATCCAAAGAAAACATCTTACCCAGGAAGACACTACAGCAATCCCAAGGATGAGCCCTCTGGGCCCCTTCCAACACTGAGGAGATCCCTCTACGATTTGAAGGACATATTGAAAGACAGCATTAAGCATCTCGAGGATTTCAACCAAGAAGCGAGCATGCAGGCCCTATCTCTGAGCGGCCCAATCATGGAGGCGCAGCAGCGACAAGTCGATGCTCTCAACGTACTTCTTACGAATTATGCTGCAGATTGGGAGATCTCTGCGTCGCAGGGTGGTATGACATTCGATGAGTTCGCAGATATCGATCCTGTATCGGTGAACGAGCTGTACAGGATCTTTAAGAACTTTGCTGCCGAAGTCCGAGAACGAACTCGAGATGCAGAGGTTAAGGACGATGCTGACACGGATGATGAGAACGAAGATATTGGTTGGCTCGATTTCATCCTTCCTGCGATTGACGAGGTCAGTATGCTCCTGCGAGTTCCCGAGGAGGCTGGACATGATTCGGAGACATTACAGTCAGCGAAGGAGAGTTCATCTATTGGAGTGCCAGGAGGGGGTGCATCGCCCATGAACGAGTCAGCTTCAGTCAGAAGCCAGACGAACGTTCATGATGAGAAGGTACACGAGAAGATGATGATGGTTTCGGACTGGTGATTATTGGACGACACACTTTGGATCAGAATGACTATACCCAACGCTATGCAATACGCTATACCAAAGCAGAACAATTGGATTGAAACGTGATCATTCATCGTCATCACTCTCCACAACAAAACCACCTCTTCTCTTCACCTTCGAGCGCACTGGCAATGCGTCCTCCTCATCATCGTCCATATCCAAGTCTCGCATCGGGAGATCCGTCGCTGGTTTCGAAGAAGGCCGTGCAATGTCATCCACGTCAGAATTGCCATGAAGTTGCGATGAGATAGGCGTCTCAGTCATCTCAGCATCGTTGACCTTGGCTGATTCAACATCACTTTCGCCATCGCTGGAGGACGAGTCGCTGCTGATGTCCACGACATCATCTTCATCAACCTGTCTCTTGGCTTGCCGTGCTTTCTTCCGTGTCTTAGTTGCTGGCTCTTCACCATCAGAAGCGGAAGCATCTGGTGAGACAGACTTCCTCTTCTTAGCGGATGCTCTTGCACCCTCTTTTTCTGCTTTCGCGAGCTGCTTGCAGATACTCCGCGCGGCTTTCTTGCGTCGCTCCTCTTCAGCAGCAAAGAATCCCTTGTCGCGTTCTTCATCATCTTCCTCGTCGGAGTCATGCACGTACATAGTACTCTTGTACTTCTCCTTCTCGGCGAGCTTCTTGAGTCTGCGCTTCTCAGCCCTGGCCTCTTTTCTGGCCCTTGTCTCCTCGTCTGTCTCCTCTCCTTCTTCGCTAGTGTTTCTCCTCTTCTTCAACCTTCTTTTCTTCGGCGCTGCGTCCATGCCATCAGATTTTCGAGCCGTTGGTCCGCCGGGTCCATACTCGCCCAGGTCTTCATCATAGCCAACAGCACCCTCGGAGTCGTCATCGAAGGCCGCTTTACGAGCATCGCGCTCTGCAGCTCTCGCTGCAGCTGTCGAATTTCGTAGAAGCTCTTCTGCGGATTTGCCGTCCTCGTACGTGGGAGGATCGAACTCGAACTTCCCAATAAGCTCAAGCGTTTCACGAAGCTTATTCGCGGTCAATGTCGATGGGATCAGCCAGCTGGCCTCGGTGTCATCAGCATCCCCTAGTCGCTCGAATCCAGCTAGCTTCATAAGCAGTCGGAGCTTATTGTCTTTAAACATGGCAGTCCGTCGCTCATTGTTGTCTGGCTTCACCAAGACGGCTGGTGCGCGCGAAGCTCCGTCCTCTTCGATGCTTGGCCTGGCTTCAGCACCAGTTTGATCTTCACCCGATTCAGCTGGCTTGTTCTGCTCAGCGGCCAATGACCGCCGTGCTTCTTCCGCATCCTCCCACGAACGCCTCTCTTCACTTGCGGACTTGAGTTGCTCTTTGATCCATGCAAGAGCGTCTGACTTGCTTTGATTGATGAGCACGCTAACAGCAACACCAATTTGTTGGTCCCATTCCATTCCAGGTCGGACTTCAAGTTCAGCAGGCGGCCGACGTGCTTTGTGGACTACATTGTCGTATCCATGCTCCAGGTAGAATATGGTGGCCGGGATTTTGCTGAACAGCATTTCCACTGCGAGCTCAGGTCGTTCTTGCAGCTTCTTTATCAGCTGGCGGAACAGCTGTTTCGACAGATCGTACCATTCGCGGTAGTGTTGAGCTTCTTGGTCCAAGCCTCCAGGTCCTCCGATCATCTGGTGAAAGAGCTTGATAATGTCTACTCGAAACAGCAGTACACCTAGCTCGTTCTTGAAAGCAACACGGTAGAAAAAGCGGTGCGCTCGCTTGAGTTGCTCTTTCGACAACTCCTGGTAGTACTTCAAGAAGGACACGAACGTGTTTATCGACGCTTGTGTCAGGAACCGGGCAACGAATCGAGTAAAGTCGAACTTCCGTTCTCTAGACACGATCTGGACTTGCTCGACGTCGTTCGCATCATCGCCATCATCTCGAGCAGGTGTCTCTCCGTTCGCCGCTTGTGCTTCCTTCCGCTTCCTGCGTTGCCTTCTCCTAGATCTGATCTGCAGGTCGACGTTTTGCTTCGAGTAGGATTCCAGAAGACGAATGAATGTATGCGCTAGCTCCGTGACCGCATCTAGGTAGCCAAAGCCTTGGTCCTTATAATTCTTCAGAAGATGTACGACCCTGTCGTGTGTCGACTCTTCATAGAAAATACGATTCTGGATGTTCTCTGCGATTTCTTGGTCATCTTCAATGTCCGATGCTGACATTTGCTGGATGGTTAGAAGCTGACATTGTTAGCCTTGCCTTATTCGATCTCACGAGTAACTTACAATCTGTGTGAAACAGGTCATGCCGGCATTGAGCTCCTTCCACTCTTTGCTGTCTTTCGCAGTCTCCATAAATCTGTTCAGGAGCACAAAGGTCTCCTGGTTCAGAACACTAGCTACAAGACTGAAGCCGAAGTCTTCTTGTGTCGATACCGGAGTACCGATTCTTTCCTTGCCTTTCTTCGACTCTTGCGCCTGGCGATGCTGGCGCCTCGCGCACTCAGCCTTAAGGAACCAGCCGATCAGGTAGAAGTAGTGCATCGAATTCTCCGTAGTGACTCGCTCCTCCTCTCGCTCAATGGCTTTCCTGCAATGACTGAAAAGTGGATTGAAGGCAGAGTCAATGAAGTCGCTTACAAATCTTTTCAGACATTTACGAGCGGAGGAAGAGAGGGCCACTGATCGATTGAAGTTCATTGAATCTCGCTCCTTGTCAGGATCTCGCTTGCCGCGGTGCTTTGGTTTGTTCCACTTTTTGTGAGAATCCATATGGTTTATCGCCCGATCTGTGCTGTGAATGACGTCCTGGCCGGATACTGTGCGTCGCTGCCCTTGGCCATCGTCCAAAGACACCAGCGTTCCGAAACGGCCGTGTCGGCTCGGCGCGAATCGCTTGTAACCCGAGAGCAGTGACTTCTCCTTTTGGACCAAGTCTTTGAATCCGCTGACTGAGCTTTTTACAATCTGTTCCTCCTCCATGAACAATTTCTCTGGGTCAATGCCCTTCAAAATGTGGAACAACAGCTCAAGTGCCAACACGTCTTGGACGACATATTCTTCGCCAATGCTAGAAGCGATAGCAGAAATCATTTGCAAGACTCCTTGCGAGTGGAAAGCCTCGATCGTAGTCGAGCGCGAAACCTCATTCTCGTTGCCATCTGAGGGCAGATCCTTCGGTTGCTCAATGATCGAAACGTTGCGGAACAAGAACAAGGCCAAGCGAATGACACCCTCATCATGTGCAGCTCGTTCGGCCTTTGGCATGAGCATGTAAGGCACTGTCAGCTCAATGATCGTCTTGAGTATTTTCGTGACATCGTGATGCAGGATTGCTCGCTTGTATTCCACTTGAGCAAGACGCAAGTATGGCACATGTCTGTGGTGATTACGCTTCATTGCGCCGTCCTCGATTTCCATCGGCCATGTTAGAGGTACCAAGAGCTCAACTGCCATTTCCGTTAGCTTATGCCCGAATTCGAAGCATTAGGCTGCGCACGGCATTTCAGCGATATCTTCGCCTTCAATTTGTTCTTCTTGTCGCTCTGAGACCAGCTTGAAAGGATCTCTAAGAGATCACCCTTCACAAGATTCGATTCGGCCAAGATTCGTTGGACATCCAGTCTGTTTAGTCGTTGGTCGTAGACCTTGATCCATCTTCGCAAGTCCTTGAGACACGCAAGCGCATCATCACCAAGTACGTATCGTCCATGGTGCTCAATACTAGTTCCACCGAGCTATATTTTATGTCAGCTGCAGCATCGTCGTGTTAGTGATCGGAGAACATACCGCGGTGACAAGACTGCTAACGATAGCACGAGTCTCGACGTCAACAGTCTCGCGCTGGTTCACCCAGTCGTCCAGCGTGCCGTCCATGGCTGCGTCGTTGTCGCAAATCGCTCGCACGAGGTTGTCGCGAGGGTCATTGCACTTTACGCGTCGAAACGCGTCGACACTAAGTAAGCGCGTGAATCGCCAGGGCTGAGCTTCCCGGCGCGGCTAGCAACGGATGATGATGAGCCGACGGGCCGCGAACACTCGAAGCTTTCCAGCAGGAAAAGCAGTTCGACTTTTCTGTTTTGCACAGCTCGACTCTGTACAAATCTTTCTCCAATATCACACAATGGTTCTGACACATCCAGTCCTGCGCGCTGCGAGCCGCAATGGCGCGAGGCAATTCAGCTCTTCAAGCATAGCAAGAGCTGCAAATGTCAAGTCACTCGGCGTCATCGGTGCTGGACAGATGGTGAATTCGATCACTCAACTTGAAATTGCTGGATTGACACAGTGTAGGGACTCGGCATAGCGCTTGTAGCAGCACAGAGGGCACAAGTACCAGTCAAGCTCATTGACAATTCGCAAGCTTCTATCGACAAGGGCCTGAAGTTTGCAGGTATGAGATGGAAAGGTCGTACAAGAGAGCGTTCGTCCTAACAAAACCTAGACAAGCTCCTCGCAAAGGATGTCTCAAAGCAGAAGATCACGCAAGATGATGCGACAGCTGCACGAGAACGATTGACCACGAGCACCAAGGTCGAAGATCTCAGCGAAGTGGACTTTGTGATAGAAGCCGTTCCTGAGATCCCCGATCTGAAGAACAAGATCTTCTCGCAACTTGCCCAAATATGTCCCAAGCACGCTATCCTCGCCACGAACACCTCCTCGATATCCATTACCAAAATCGCTGCTGCAACAACGTCGGACCCTACAGATCTTCAGGCACCGTCGAGAGTGGTCAGCACGCACTTCATGAATCCTGTTCCAGTGCAAAAGGGTGTTGAGATCATTTCTGGCCTGCAAACATCGCAAGAGACTTTGGACACAGCGATCGAGTTCTGTAAGAAAATGGGCAAGGTACCGTCGATATCTGCAGATTCGCCTGGCTTTCTTGCGAACCGCATTCTTATGCCATACATCAATGAGGCGATCATTTGCTTAGAGACTGGTGTTGGTCAGAAGGAGGACATTGACAACATCATGAAGAATGGCACCAATGTACCAATGGGACCGTTGACTCTGGCAGACTTCATTGGGCTGGACACATGTCTTGCTATCATGAGGGTGCTGCACAATGAGACTGGCGATAGCAAGTACCGACCCTCCGTCTTGCTAACCAAGATGGTAGATGCGGGCTGGCTAGGAAAGAAGAGCGGCAAAGGCTTCTATGACTACTAATGCTGACTTTTGACTTTGTACAGTACGGCATAGACTAATTCATCGAATCAGCGAATCTTTGAGCAGCCGTGTGTGGACTTCTCGTGTACTAGATCTGCCATGAGGACAGCCTGATTACAGCATGACCTTTGAGATCCCGAGCTTCTCGCGAAGACGGTGATCAAATGAAGCAAAGACCTGGTTGAATAACGCAGAGAATCGTTTTGAACAGTAAGAATCTAATGAACAGAGGGAATTCTGTACCGCGATCACACGTTCCCATGCAGCCTCATATTTCAGACGGTGCGGATTCGGCCAAAGCATGAGAGATAATCGCAAGTAGACTCGTTATGCTCCAGCTACTTCACAGATCAGGACGGTATGCTCTGTACTACGGTAGGCTCTACTGTCCAGCTCTGATATCGTCTCGAAGCGAAAGGGAAGTAGCGCAAAGTTTTACTTGGGCAACCATTGTAAACGTGTCTGCTTCCCTTCTGTAAGAGGGTATTGTGTTAGCATGGACTTTGACCAGTCGCTCACTGTGCGGAGGAAGATCCTCCAGAACATGACTGCTCGGCGAATATTTGCCGAAAATAGATTGGTGGTCGGCGTTTTGTCTTCAACTTCTGCCGACCTCCCCGTCTGTGGTCCAGATTCGAGGTCAGAAGCTGGACTTTCGATTTTTTGCAGTCTCAGAGCGCTTGTCAATGAGTTGATCCTGCTCATGCCGGTAAGTGCTCGAAATCGGCGAATAGAACGTGCATGAGGACGAGGCTGTGCGTGCTTCCGCATCCTGTCTCAGTTTCGCGACATCGATGGCAGGTGTGGGTCATAGACGACGCCAATCGATAATCGTGCTTAGCCTAAATCCTCATGGCTTGGCGTGTTGCGGTCGATGAGAACAACCCGATGCTGCTCTGGTAGCCATGACATTATCATCAACGACCTGCAAGTTTGGAGCCTCTTGAGAATATTTCTGACTCGTTCTAGGATGGGAGACCTGTGTAGTGATTACAGATTCTCACGTTGTCGCGTGCATCTGACAAGCGAGTGGCCAAGAAACTTGATGCGCAAGCTGAAAATGAACCCGGGCTGCTAGGGCTGGGATATCATGCTTATCCCATTTCCGTGTGGAGAAAGAGGCGAACCGCTCTTGTCTACCTCCATCATACCTCCGTACGATCTCGTACAATACAATTCGTCTCTTCTCCGCACCCGATGTTGTAAACGCGGTACACGTGTACGTGTCATGGATCGCTCCTTCCTTTTCGTGTAACGTCCTTCGATCCTGCCTCTTTAACGCGGGTAACCCGGAATGGCGCGGCTTCCGACCCTCTCGGGCATACTCTGCTTGCTCGCACGAGTTGCCTCACAAAACCTGAGCGCATCCGACACAGCCCAAGGCTCTTATCCTACTGGCGACGACCAGCTTCAATTGACGCCGCCGACGTCGTACGCTGGCCCTCCGCGAGATCGTATACCACGCATCAACCTTGTCAATCTGACATCGGCTGCGGTCACTAAGCTCAGTGTCAGTAGATCCACCATTTCTGTTTTGCCCTGTTTCGCGTCTTAGCATGTTGGCCTTCCTACACTGCCACAACCTCGACCTGCATTGACAGGTCACCGGAGATAGCTGTATCCTTCTCCGCCGTTTCTGGATCTACCCCAAAAGGCGTTGTGACCCGCATGGAATACAGTTCCAGTAGGAACCAGTAAGGCTGACACGTCGGCTGCAGACTGCACAGGGCGAGAATCTTGTAATTCACGATAGCATCCAATACATTGCGCCGAACACGACCTATTCGATAAGCGACTTCACAAACAGTGACATAGCTATCATCCCGTGCGATCCTGCGCCCGGCTTCCTACAACCACTCCAGGCTGTGCAAGACGCTATATCAAGACAGAGCCCGGCGATAGTCCTGTACAGTGCAACGCAGGACTTCTGTACTATTACAATAGGAGAAGGAATACCTTCTGACGCTGTCATCTACTCCACGACCAATTCGACCAATTGGCAGATCATAAACCAGGGACGACAACGCTCGTCTTTCGGTGGCCCTTACCCACCGCTTTGGTACATTGGCAAGAAAGCCGTTCTCGACAACGTCACCGTGGCGGAGAACGACAGAAATGGACCGCCTTTTGGCGGTAGTGGCTCGCCGTCAACGGCGGTGGCCATGATCATCCTCTACAGTATCACCGGTGTGATCACTGCTCTCTTCCTCATAATCATTGTCACCGGTGCAATTCGTGCCCACAGACATCCAGAGCGATATGGACCCCGCAATATCATAGGCAGGCCGCGCCAAAGCAGAGCCAAAGGGCTTGCAAGAGCTATGCTAGACACCATTCCCATTGTCAAGTTCGGCGAAAGAGAAGAGGACAGAGCGAAGCCAGTCGATGTGGAGCTGGCGAACAATCGATCAGTGGACACAGCAGAAGATGGGACAACTGCGACCAAGACAGAGGCTCAGAAGATTGCACCAGAAGTCTCCACCGATGAAGCCAATACTTCCGCTGGCGCAGAGACGTCGATCACGAATGGAGATGGGACTACCACAGTACCAACCGCCGCTGGTGCCACAGTGGCCTCGTCGTCGCAATCAAATACAGAAGGGGGGGCTCCTGGGTGCTCTATCTGCACAGAAGATTTTGAGCGCGGGCAAGATGTTAGGGTCCTGCCTTGTCAGCACTCTTTCCATCCGGCCTGTATAGATCCGTGGCTCTTGAACGTGTCAGGGACATGTCCTCTGTGGTAAGTTGGGACTTCTCGAGTACACAAAGCATTGCTCTAACATTTCCCAGCCGCATCGACCTCCGTCCACCCGGAGAGCGCGACGCCGACGCTAGACCTTCCGCTGATGGCACTCTTCCACCACCGCTTGATGCAGAGGGAGCAGAAGCTTCCGGCCTTGCTGTGCCACATAATCAGCGTGCATCTCGACGATTGTCCGGCTTTATCACGGATATCTTGAATCCAAGTCGGATGCAGTCTGCCTCTCGTGAAGAGCGCATTGCGGCTCTGCGACGCCTTCGCGAACACAGAAATCAAAGTGTAGCAGAGGAGGCTGAGACGAGAAGAAGACGGAGATTGACTGCTCGTTTGGGTGAGACTTTCGGGGTCAGGACAAGAGCACGAGGCGCCAGCCCGCCGGCATCTGGCGGTACTGGTGCATCGCTAGCACCACCTGCTCCTGAAGCTTCCTCAGGTGCTCCAAGGAGCGTCGCCGAAAGCAGCATACCCGAGGAACCACAACGAGCTGGTGAAACTCAGTCTTTGAACACGAGGCAGTGAGCGGACGCCGTGAATGACGATTTGTTGTATTTCATGTTCGGTGCGACTATACATAACAGCAACGTGCTCGCTGTACAAAGTGGCCTCATCGCAAGCTATTGTTTAAGGTTGTGCATGGATGGGGCTTGGATGGGACCAGATGGCACAGCATCTTGGCGGTGTTCTGGAGCATACCCTGAATTAACGACCATTTACGAGAGCAGTTGCATGATACCACCAGTCCTTACGACGATATATCGCATGGGGAAAGCCAGACAGTATAGCTATCTGTACATTGTACATACTTGAAACACATTTGGATAACTAGTCCTTGATGACGAGTTGAGAGATACTTCGCGTACATCAACACTAAACGTTTCTGACGCTGTCTGCATGCTTCTGATAGGAATTGTCTCAGCACAAACATTTGCGGTCCGCATGAAAATGATCCGATCTAGAACGAATTACCAACAGATATATGTCTAAAAACAATTTGGGGCTACCGTATTATGTACGTTTTGAACAACCAGCGTGCTGCCCGACATTTCTCAAACACCAGATATGATGCCCAGATGCCGCTCATTGATCGTGATAGCCGGCAAAAGACCCCATTGACATCAAGTCGTTTTATCATTCTCATTCCATTTCCCAAACACCAGGCTATGCAATAATGACATAGAACGCCGAAAACATTTGCCCAATACCGGATGAAGGCATGACGCACCTAGGTAGCTTAGAGTTGCCTCGACCGGATGTCGATGAAATCCTCATCCTTGTAGTGCTCATCATCTGACTCCTCTTCCGTGCTCTCATACTCCTCTGCCCATGCAGCAACTGTGCGAACATGCGCGGTTTTGTTCTTCATGCGATCCACGAAGAAGATCTGCACAGCTCCTACGGCCGCAATCAATGCTGAGGCCCACCAAGCGATTGGGGTAAAGTGGACGCGACTTCCAACGCCATAGAGGTAACCAGAAATTGGGCTCGCCATCATGCGAGCTACGCCACCTGCTGATGCAGCAAGGCCATTGATCTTCCCAAGATGCGAAGACGGCGCAGCTTCTTTGATCAGGATGAGGAGGAGCGGGTAGACCAGGATGGCGAAGAAGTTGCGAAGCGAGAGAGCGCCGTAAATCCCGGTGTGAATCCAGCTCTCAGGTACCTGAATCAAGAATGGCATCACGAAGTACGCCAGTGGATGACCAACAGTCACGAGGACGGTCAAACGCCAGACACCAAGCCAAGATGCCAGGTATGGGAAGACTACACCTTGCATGAACAGAGCGATGAGTCCATTGACACTCATGATGATACCAACATCTTTCGTGGAGAGACCAAGGCCCCCAGACAGTTCAGATGAAGGCTCTTGCCGTGCATCTTGGAAGAAGATTGGCATAAGTGTATCAAATGTCATCGAATGGTATGTGAAGATGCCAAGTGCAATGGTGAGCATGATCACGTTGCGCGTGAAGACCTTGTGGGCGCCAGGGGAGGCTGATCGGCTGGTGCTTGCATTGCTGCGCCGTCGCTCTTCAGTGATGGTGACAGGATCGAAGGTACCGTAGCTCTCGGCTGCAAGATTGACTGGGGCATTGTCGAATGCGCCAGAAGCGGGGAATAGCGGTGCTTCTGCTTCGGTCTCATCATAGTATTCCTGTGCGCTCCATGGCTGCATGCCTGGATGAGTTTCGTGCAGGAAGAAGTATGCAATGGTAACAGAGAACGCCAGCAAACCAGCACAGACCAGATTTGGCAACAAGAAGGGATATCTTGCGAACACGCCGTTTTTCGAGAAGGTTCCTGGGAAGTTATCTGCTGGCTCAGACAGAAGACCTCCGATCATTGGGCCCAGTATCGTCCCGATGCTCCAAACGAACGGCATGATAGCGTATGCTTTTGGCTCATGTTTTGGATTTGTAACGAGCTCGCCGACCATGGTCTGAATGACTCCAATGTTGCCATTGAGAAGACCTCCGAGGACACGACCAACAAGGGCCATCCAGAAGTGAGAAGCGAAGCCGACGCAGAGGAGGGAGACACAGGTGCCGAAGCATCCTGAGATCAGGACTTTTCGTCGGCCGATGCGGTCTGATAGAGAGCCCCAGAAAACACTGGTCAAGGCTTCAGCAAACGAGAAGGCGGCAATGAGCACGCCAGTCCAGAAAGCTGCATCATCTCGGCCACCAACATGGAAGTGAAGCACGAATCTCCAAGCATACGGCAGTATCGAGGTGATGGCAATCGGTTCGGCTAGCCTGACGATTGCTACGTTGCACGTCAGTGAACAAACTCATTGAGAGCACGCGTCAAACTCCGAAACTCACCGAGTATAAACAATTGCCATCCTGGAAAGTGATCAGGATCCCGTGGTAGAAGTGGTCTTTGCTGTTGTGTCAGAGCCATGCTCAAAAATTTATCTTTGATTTCGTACGGCAGCCCCGCCGCAATTAAGCGCTCTCTTCAGACCTTGTCGAAGTGAATTGTCTGATGGCGATAGTCTGAAGAGCCCCTACGATTGCGAGCGACCTCGTTTTCAAGCGATCGGCGTCTTTCGAAGGATGACTTCAGCGTGAGCAAAATCCGTGTGTGATATGTGATGTATCCGTGTTCGCGTACTGACAGCGAGAAGGACAGATGAATGTGCAAGATTGTGAGCGGTGAGAAGCGCGTGAAGAAGAGAGATGCTCGAAGAGATTGCTGCCGTGATGGCTCCGAGCAGCCTTGACCAACGAAAGCAGTGAATTCTGCCGTTCCTTGGCCCAGATCAGGCGATCAAGGTCTATGCAACCAACCTCAACTCAACTTCACCAACCAACATTGCGGTTCGCATGCCTGCACTCGCATAATTGAAACTCGCCATTGATCGGACGACCTTGAGATCGTAATGATGCAAATATCGACAGTATCCTGATCGCACCCTGAACAAAGTACAGCTTTTGCTCTCAGGCACTTGGGGTCGCATCGCCACTTACTCACCACTAACGTAAACCTTATGCATGTTCCCGCTAGTCTACTCGGAACTTGCAGGACAATCCTGCAACTGCATCTGTACCTGTCTGGGACCCGCAGCCCATCAACAGGTGAGCACGCGAGCATAGAGGAGTGGAGTCGTCATTGTCAGCGAGAGATGCCTCATGTGCGTTTGCAGAGCCGCATTTGCGATTGTGATTGATGTTAATAATTGTGAGCGAGTGAACCGCAGGACGGATAAGACGGATATCGCTTCCGTTCTCGCCGCGTATGTGCCCTGCTTCGGCACGCTTGTCCACGAAAGCGGTGTAGACAGTGCAAAACCTCCAGACCCTTCTAATTCACATGCCCAGCAGGATCATAATGCACCTTCTACAGCAATTGGTGTGGGAAATGTTGAAATCAGGCTGCCATGGACGGGACGGAGGAATATCCATTGTCTTGTTGAATTGGTGTATGCCAGATTGCGCTGAAGTGCAAGTCAACCCCGAGACTCTTCTTCGCTACCACGCCAAGCCATTACGAATAGCATGCAAGACAGTGTGTAATGTCCACGTTCTTGTAGCTCTTCAGGGTGTGGCAGGGTCCGATGCAGTGTTTGGTTCTGGTCATTGATATCACAATATATGTACGAGCGACTCCAAATGGAATCCATATGAACCATGGTATGAAAATGCGCCTTATCTGCATGACTGTATATGATGAGACTGCGAAAGATTGGCAGCACAGATTGCCAATGGGAAAGGCTAGGAAATTGTTGGATAATACAGGCGCAGGGACATAGAGGGGATGCACAACGAATATCGAGAGGGAAGAGAGAACTTGCACTGTTCTTGAATAAATGTCTGATCAGACAATTTGATATACAAATAATAGATATCTATCGCAACACCTTCTGAAGTCTTATCAAAAACTCCTCCCACCATTTCATCAGCGCCGTCGCATGCTATACAGAAGCCGAAATCGTCAATAAAACATCATCGCAAAGATACTAATCAAAAGACATCATAATCCGCAAACTCACGCAGCAGGAGCCACCTTTCCTGGACCCGCAATGCCCGCTGCACCGTCCTGCTCATACTTCTCCCAGTTGGCCAGGATATTTCCTATCCTTGGCGAGTTCGTCAAGCGGTACACGTCCTCAAAGTACTCCTTGCTAATCTCGAATGGTCGCGCAGTGACGTTGGGAATGTACTTGCCAACCAGCTTGCTTGGGTCGATGCTGGTGCGCTGGATCTTCTTGAGCAGGAAGCTTCGGAACGGCTTAACACCGCTTCGCAAGAAGGTCGAGTGGAACGGCACATCGATACCCTTGAGTGGAATCGTGGCGAAACCACGCTGTAGCTCGATTGGCTTGGGCTTGCCGTTGGTCTGCTTCGCGCACTCCTTGACAATCTCGACGAGGTGCTCCTTGACTTCGTCTAGAGACATGGTCTGCATAAGAGCCTGGATGTCGATCTTCTGTGCCTTGAGGTAGTTGAGCACGTTGGTGAGACAGTCAAGTGCTCGCAGATCACCAGCAGCAACGTACTGCTGGTTCGCGACGTTGAAGTTGACAATCTCGAGGAGCCAGCCAGTGACCTCGCTAACGTTGCCAACAACGTACTGCAGGGCCTCTTCGTTGAAGGTCTTGCTGATACGCGATGGGTTGACAGCGCACATGCTGTAGTTCGATCGACCTTGCTCGTCGCGCTCGACAGCGACTTGCATGGTGAGACCACGGTAGAACACGACCGAGACAAGCGACTCAATTGGCATGACCTCAGCAAGAGCTGCAAGAGCAGAGTACTCGCCAAGGGAGTGTCCAGCGAAAGTGCTATCGTTCTGGACAAGGCCCTTGTGGCGCATGTCTTCGAACGAAGCCTTCTCCATGAGTGTCAAGGCTGGCTGGGTGAATTGAGTAGCGGACAGCAATCCAGTTGGCGAGCGGTAGGTGTAAGAAGTCGTGCTCTCGTCGATCTCCTTGAAGATCTTCTCGGACTTGACAGTACCGTCTGCCGCAACAGTCTCGAAGGTCATCGCCATGTAGTTCTGGCGGATGGCCTTACCACGAGGACCACCAAAATGGATGGTGAGCTCCTTGGGGTTGTTTTTGACGATGTGCGTGATCTTGAAGCCTATTCATGTGTCAGTCAAAGGTCAAACAATTGCAATTCGAGAAGAGCATACCATAGTTGTCCCAGAAGTGCTTGTCAGCACGATCCCAGACCTCCTTCGCAACAGGGCTGGCACCGTAGAGATCCATACCCATACCCTGCTCCTGCGAACCCTGACCGGTGAAGATGTAGCTCGAGCTCGGCTGCTCGACTTCAGCCTCACCAAGCAGAACCTTGTCCTCAGTCTCCTGGTTGCTAGCCTCGATCTTGATGATCTTGCGACCAGCGACCATACCGACGTGCTGGAGCTTGACGTTCAGCAGGTCGTCCGGAAGGACCATGCCGACAAGCGAAGCGTGGAAGCTGCGCACGCGACCGACCTGATTCTCAGCAGCCCAGTTCTCGACGAGAGAGCGCACGGCAGCACTGGTGTACATGCCATGAGTGATGGTGCCAGGAAGGTTGGCATAGCTGGCGAAGGCGCGAGAAACGTGGATGGGGTTGTAATCGCCAGAGACACGAGCATACGTCTCGTTCGAGGCAGGGGCCTTCAGAGTCAGCGGAGTCTTGCCGTTAAGAGGAATGGCATTCTCGAAGTTGATCGGTTGATCGATGGCGGAGCCATTGCGCTGCAAGTAGTCTGTGACTGGGTTGCCATGGGACACACCAGCCTCGTAGTCGACCGATGCGACCTGGATGACCTCTTTCGATGGAAGCTCAAGCAGGACTTCGCCCATCGTCTGCACATTGCTGAAGACAGTCTTGTTCTTATAGCGTACAAAGCTCTGCAGGCGGAAGGTGAGTGTCTGACCAAGCAGATCGATGTCTGGATTCTCAAGCTGGAACCACTCCTTCGCCTGAAGAATAGCAACATCCTTTGGTGTGGCCAGGGTCAAATTCATTGGCGTCTCGTTCTTGCGCTGGAAGGTGTTCTCAAAATCATCATAGTCGCCACGGTACAAGAACTGCGATGTGACTTCCATGACTGGCTGACCATCACGAGTGATCGTGCCACAGACCTCGACCATCTTGCCAGAGTCCTGGTTGATGACAGCGTTGATCTGTGCGGTAGTGTCGAGCACATCGCCCTTCTTCAATGGCTGTGCACCGGGGATCATCCGGAAGCCATTGGACAAGTGGACAAGACGGAGCAAGTCACCATCGATGACGCGAGGGAAGATGGGCTTGGTGATAGCTTTCCAGCCAACGACGATGGCGAAGTCCATAGGTGCCCAAACCTCCTTGCCAGGACGATCAACGAAGGCTTCACCATTGTTGCCAACGGCGTGGACGAAGTCGTTAATGGCCTCGCTGCTGACAGTGGCACGGCCACCATCGAAGCGCGAATCGACTGGGGACTCGAATGGCACCTTCTCGTTCTCGCCAAACCAGATCTTGTAGTAGAACTCCTTGATGCGATCGTTGCGAGCAGTCATGATCTCACGGATTGGAGCATAGCCAGTCTCGGGATGGTACTCGAAGCGGAAGGGCATGGCAGTTGGCTTGCCAGATGCAGTGCGCTCCTCCATCAGGTCGACGTGAATCTCGTTCTTGCCTGCAGTAGAGACCTTGACAGTAAGAACGTCCTTACCAGAGCCATTGTGTGGCTCCCAAACGCTGATGACGGTCTTGCCTGGCTGATTTGGGTTGGTGATTTCAACCTTCATGCCGCGGCATGGGGCAAAGACGCGTCGCATTGGGTTCGTCTGGAATTTCTGGCCCTGGATGAAGGCCTCGGAGGTGAAGAAAGCATGACGCCATGAGTATTGACGGCCAGCAAGCAGTTGCATCCACTGATCGGTCTCTGGGAGAGTGGCATTAGGAGCAGAGGACAAGCGGTAGAGGAGCTTGTCATCGGTCTCAATAGCAGTCATGTCTTCCATCTCCTCTTGCTCCTCCATGCTCAGGATCTTGCCACCGAAGTACTCGATGGTTGGAATCTTGCTTGAGTCGCTGCCGTACAAATCTTTCGTCAAAGCCTTGATGTGGGCACTGTGGACGCCATTAAGGATGTCACGAACGGGCTCGTCAACAATCTGGGAATACTTGACAGCCATTGGACCCTGCAGAATACAAGTTCTGCCGACATCCTGGTCAACCACAGCCTCAAGATCCTCAGACTGCCACAGCGAGTCCTTCTTGAACCAGAACTCAAAGTTCTCATCGAGAGATGGGACGAATGGCACTGGCTTCTGACCGCGGCGTTGGCACAACAGGAGGAAGTGCTGCACGTCTTGAGCGTTGATGAGCTGATTGTCGGCCTCTGGATAAGTGTCGAGCACCTTCTGCACAAGCGGGAATGGGCTGTCAAGCTCAGCGTAGCTTTGAAAGCTGGAGATTCCCTCAGCGGTAGCAAAGCGCTCTTCAAGGCGACGGATGAAGTCACCAGTAAGTTTGGCCAAACTCTTGTCGATCCAGCGCTTTTCGTGCTTGACATACATGAGGTCGACCATGCGGCGAACGACTTCACCATAAGTCATGTCTTCGAGGTCAACAGACTCGCCAGCCTTGTTGCGACCGAACCAGACCTTCTGGAAGTTGTCGTTGAGGTTCTTGATGATGTGCTCGCGCTGCTTCTTCAGCTCAACGAGGCGCTTGGCCTTGTCAAGAGAGAAGATCTTCTGGTCCATCTCCGCCCAGAATCTGACACCACGGGTAGCAAGCTTGTGGATTGGCTCGCCCATCTCCGAGCGAACGGTCATTACGCCGCCAGCAGCACCCTTGTAGGTCTTTTCCCACTCGCTGTCGTCCAGACCTTGGGCATCAACGATCGCCTGCTTAGCAGCCTTGGAAGTATGCGCCTCCTTTGCAGTCATGACACGACTACCAAAGAGGACACCGTCGAAAGGCATTGGAGGGTAGCCGAAGTCTTTGGACCAGTTACCAGTAAGGTATGGGTATGTATCCTCAGCACCACCGAAGCCCGAGCCAGCAACGAGCACCAGGTTGGGGCACTTGCGAATGCGGCTGTACATCAGGAGAATTGGCTGATGAAAGTCCTCAAAGGAGTGATGGCCACCACCACGACCACCAGTCCACTGCATGATGACAGGGAAGTGTGGATTGGCCTTAGCGATGTTGATCGTCTGCTGGATAGCCTCGACTGAACCTGGCTTGAAAGCCATGTGCTTGATGCCGAGCGTCTCAATGTACTCGTTGGCGACCTCGATGGATGGCACACCGGCACCGATCGTGAGACCCTCGATTGGCACACCATCAGCTCGCAACTTAGCCAGCAGCGGGATCTGCCAGCCCATGGCACGTGGGTTGACATAAATCAGATTCACAGTGATACCACGACCAGCTGGAATGACGTTCTCGATCTTTCTGATGGCCTCAGTCATGCCGCGCTCATTGTAGTAACCACCACCTGCGAGTTCGATGTGGAAGCCAGCATTCATGGTAGCAGCTACGAAGTCCCACGGCACAGTGCAGGGTGTCATACCTGCGACCATGACTGGAGGGAGACCAAGCAGTCTGCTCATCTTAGTGTCGACAAAAGTCTGGCCGACTGAAGTCTTCACGAGACGTGGACCATGCTCGCGAACCCAATCCACCGCATACTTGACAGCGTGCTCGAAGTCGCGGTCGAACAGCTCAGGCTTGTAGCCAACCTCGGCGTTTGTGCCATCAATGGTACCTGCCAGAATGACACGGACACCAGTACCATCCTTGTTGCGGTTGGTCAAGACACCAAGACCAGAGATGCCACCTGGGCCGAAGTCGAGGATGTGCGTTGCCTGTGGGAAGACCGTCGCCTGCTCCCAGTGGACTGGATCACGCGTGATCATGCGAATGAGAGCTGGAACAATGTTGTCAAGCTTCTCCTCGCGCAGATCCTTGCCGTTGCTCGTGTCGTACATCGAGATGCCCAAATCCTTGCTCGAGATCTTGATGTCCTTGAGATCCTGCTCGATGAGCTGCTGAGCCTCAGCCAGGTATGGGCTGTGGAATGGAGCAGTGATTGGCAAGAAGCGGTTGACAAATCGCACCTTACGCTCCGTGAAAGGAACACGAGTCTGATCGAGGCCGGTTGGTGCCTTCACTTTGCGAAGTCGCAAATTGAGACCGTACAACGACAGAGGTGGACCAGTAACCACGACATTGCGAGCACTGTTGATGAGAGAGATACCGATGTGGCGATCTTTGGGTAGATGCTCGTTTGTGGTATCGATATGTGCCTGGAGCTGCTTGATTGGCAGATCTCGAACAGACAGCATAGGTGTGGGTGTGCCCTCGCCATTGTCGACTGAGTCCTGGAGAATGGCTGGTGTAAGCGATGTGCGTGGGAAAGCCTGCTGGCTGCGAGAGCCGATCCAGAAGAGCACGGTCAGTGCATCCTTGGCAGCCTTCTCAAAGCTAGCCCAGTCTCCTGCTGACGCGATTGCTGCCGCTGTCACAACACCCTGTGAGTGGCCAGTCGTGCCGCTGAAGTAATCGCGGATGTGTCCTGGGTGTGTACCCGATACTCTTGCAGTTACGACGTAGTGTGCCAATTGTGTGAGACCAATCAATGGTAAGCTGACTGGTGCCGAAACCAAGTAGTCGGTGTCTGGCTGAGACTCTGCGTTGTGCAGCCATCGCATGACATCCAGACCCTTAGGATACATCTTCACGGCATCTGGATGCCGCGAAAGCTCAAGCAGATGAGCTGCTGAGGACGAGACGAAGTCCTCCAAGAACCAAGTGTATGTGTTGTAGATCTCTCGCAGCTCTTCAAAGTATTCCTCGATGTTGCCTTGGCCACCGAAGACAGCATAAATGTGAGCATTGCCATCAGCTGCTTCGCGGAACAGAGCGGACTCATGTGGCTTGATTGGCCTGTTGATGGCTGATCGTGCAGCGAAGTACGACTTCACCGTTACAAGCTTCTTCTCGGGAATGCCAGGAAGATTGGCAGCCACGGCGTGAATTTCGTTCCCGCGCATGAAGGCACGCTCAAACTCGTTAAGCATGATCCTCAAGACCTCGCTATAGATCTCTGGATCTTCACTCTCATCGAGTTCGTCGGCCACGTAGCCAAGATAGCGCGCGACCAGTTCTGGCACAGATGAAGGCTCGTCATCTTGAGCAAGCTCGTCTGTGGGTTCTGGCAGTGTCTGTGCGAAAGAGTCCTTCAATTGTGTCGCATTGAAGTGGAGGGCGGTCGGGATGAGGAAGCCATGCTCAAGCTTTCCGTGTGCGATGACGAGAGGTCGCAGAGAAGCCTGAGAACGTGGTGTTGAGACACCAGTCTGTGGGCCTGAGCCGTACATCTTGAGGTCTAGGGGGTATCACGAAGTGGAATGAACTGCGCACATCAGTCAGATATGACCTCGCAATCACTCGAAGGAGCAAACTTACAAGACACTATTTGCTGTTCAAGCGTCAACTAAGAGCTTTTCACAGTGTTGAGGGGCCGTTGCTGTTGCCGCAAAAAAGTTTACTAGGGCTAAACGCACCCGGCAACGAATGTCAATGCGCAGATGTGGTGATGGAGTTGAGGAGATGCGATAATGAAGAGGGAAGGCGCAATGGGGATGTAGTGTGGAATCCAGAGGTGGCAGAAGGCTTTAGAATCAGGAAGCAGCAATAGATGCAATATCTAGGACGCTCTTTCCTTCTCGCTTGGTTGAGCGATCTTGTGGAGGAAAGTCGGACTGTGAAGCTTTGGCCATTGAAATGCAGGGTCCATCTTCTTCCTACCGCCTGCCTCAATGTTGGGATACACTCGACTGGGGGGCCTCTCACGCTGATTACTGCGTGGGCCGAACACTTCCGCGCTTCGAGATGATCCGAAGGCATCGATGAAATCATTCTATGTACTCGAGCAAGTTGAACCTACATTGAGGCCTCAGCGTGTCCGCAGAAGGTCCTATTGCAGTTGTCCTGGTTACATGCTCTTTGCACACAAAAAGTTCCAAAGTGAACTAGCTCACTTGGACCTGCGTCATGGTGAGCAAAACCCTGTCGTGCATCAGAATGCTGCGAGTGCTCGTCTGAGCAGCAGCAGAAGATGCCACGATTCGATAATTGCTTCAATTACTCATACGGAGGAACTCATTGTCGCTGCCTGGCTGCACATCGTATCAAGTTGTGATCATTTGACCTCGGATGAGAGGGACGGGAAGAAGGGTTGGATGGATCCCTCAACGTGGAGAGGCTGGCAGGGATCGTCTCCAGAAGGCAAGAGCGGGTCGAAGCGGTACCTAAATAGGACTAGGGCCACAATTTTCACGTTGGGAAACAGCGACGGGGTAGCTCTGGCTCAAGTAGAAACGCTCAAGAAACTTATCAGTACAGCGTTGCTCAACAATATTGAATCTGAAATCAACCCGTGTTGCTCAATGACAGCGCGGAGAGATAACTGATCAAGTTATACGACTCTCCGACAACACATCATCCTCTCTACCATATCCCCAAGCACCCTTCTCACCTTACCCGCTCACTCTAGCCTCTCAAACTTTCTCTCACTATACCACAACATACGACCTCAATTGCCCGTGAAACACATTCGATTGTGTGCACGGCATAATCATAGAGGAGAGACAGTCTTCGCTTTGCATATTGAGGTATTCTAGCGGAGCGTCGTACGTCCTTTCCTTCACTTCTTCATTGAGATACCCCTAGACGACGAGCGCTGTCCACGCAGCAACAATATCTACTCGAGAGAATGCGCCCCGAAGTTGAGCAAGAGCTTGCCCATACCTTGCTCGTTGAGCTCCTAGCATACCAATTCGCATCTCCAGTCCGGTGGATCGAGACTCAAGATGTCATCCTCGGCGAGAAGCGCACAGAGCGCATCGTGGAAATCGGTCCCGCGGACACCCTCGGTGGAATGGCAAAGCGCACGCTCGCAGGCAAGTATGAAGCCCACGATGCGGCGCTCTCACTCCAGCGACAAATCCTGTGCTACAACAAGGACGCAAAGGACATCTACTACGATGTCGAACCTGAAGAGGAGGAAGCCGCTCCAGCACCATCAGCGGGAGAAAGCAGTACGCCAGCTGCAGCGTCTTCAGCTCCGGCAGCATCGGCAGCACCAGTCGCCGCAGCTGCACCTGCTCCAAGCGCTGGACCAGCTGCAGCTGTAGCTGATGCGCCAATTACTGCTACGGATGTGATCCGAGCCATTGTGGCCCAGAAGCTGAAGAAGCCGCTGATGGACATTCCACTGAGCAAGGCTATCAAAGACTTAGTTGGAGGTGCGTAGACCTATCGTTCTGCCTATGCGTTCAACCCAATGCTAATTACAATTGTTCAGGCAAATCGACCCTCCAGAACGAGATCATCGGAGATCTCGGAAAAGAGTTCGGATCTGCCCCCGAGAAGCCTGAAGATATTCCTCTAGATGAGCTAGGAGCCGCAATCCAGCCTACGTTCAATGGTCAGCTCGGCAAGCACTCCTCGTCGCTCGTAGCGAGAATGGTCTCCTCCAAGATGCCTGGTGGCTTCAACATCACAGCTGTGCGAAAGCACCTTGAGACAAGATGGGGCCTTGGTCAAGGCAGGCAGGATGGCGTTTTGCTTCTCGGTCTTACGAACGAGCCAGCGTCTCGTCTGGCCTCCGAGAACGACGGCAAGTCATGGCTCGATGACATGGCAAACAAGTACGCAGGCATTGCTGGCATCAGTCTGTCCACTGCTTCGGCGGGTGGCGACGCTGGTGGTGCAGCAGGTGGCATGATGATGGATCCAGCAGCTCTCGATGCTCTCACCAAGGACCAAAGAGCTCTTTTCAAGCAGCAGCTTGAGCTCTTTGCTCGCTACCTGAAAATGGATCTGCGAGCCGGAGATAAGGCATTCATTGGATCGAAGCAGGCAGCAGACGCTCTTCAGGCTCAGCTGGATCTGTGGCAGGCAGAGCATGGCGATTTCTATGCTACAGGCATTGCGCCCTCGTTCACACCGCTCAAGGCCAGAGTCTACGATTCGTCATGGAACTGGGCACGCCAGGATGCGCTTAGCATGTACTACGACATCATTTTTGGCAGACTTAAGGCAGTCGATCGTGAGATTGTCAGCCGCTGCATTGCGATCATGAATCGATCAAACCCTCGGTTGCTCGACTACATGCAGTATCATATCGACCACTGCCCAACTGAGCGCGGCGAGACGTACGAGCTCGCGAAAGAGCTGGGCCAGCAGCTCATCGAGAACTGTAAGGACGTCCTGAACGAGGCACCTGTCTTCAAGGATGTCTCCGTGCCCACTGGCCCAAGCCTCGAGATTGATGCTCGTGGCAACATGAATTACGAGGAGACACCACGCGCGAGTGTTCGCAAGCTCGAGCACTACGTTCGAGAGATGGCTGAGGGCGGCAAGCTGTCAGAATATGGCAACCGCACCAAGGTCCAGAGCGATCTGCAGCGCATTTACAAGCTCATCAAGCAGCAGCACAAGCTCTCGAAATCGTCGCAGCTTGAGATCCGAAATCTATACAGCAATGTCATCCGCTCTTTGTCCATGAACGAGGGTCAGATCATCCCAACGGAGAACGGCAAGGCTGTTGGTACCAAGAAGAATGGTCGCAATGGCCGTCTGCCAACCAAGCGCGGCAAGGTTGAGACCATTCCATTCCTTCACTTGAAGCGCAAGGACGATAGCGGCTGGGAGTACAGCAAGAAAATGACTGGTGTCTATCTTGACTGTCTTGAGAAGGCCGCCCGCGACGGTCTGACCTTCCAGGGCAAGTACGTGCTCATGACGGGTGCAGGTGCTGGGTCCATTGGCGCAGAGATCCTGCAGGGCCTCATCAGCGGTGGTGCGAAGGTGGTTGTTACCACTTCTCGCTTCTCGCGCGAGGTGAACGAGTACTACCAGGCTATCTACACTCGCTTCGGTGCTCGTGGCTCGCAGCTCATTGTTGTGCCATTCAATCAAGGCAGCAAGCAGGATGTCGATGCGCTTGTCAACTACATCTACGACGACAAGAAGGGTCTCGGCTGGGATCTCGATTTCATTATCCCATTCGCTGCCATATCAGAGAACGGCCGTGAGATCGATGGTCTCGACTCGAAGTCTGAGCTGGCTCATCGTATCATGCTTACCAACCTTCTTCGATTGCTCGGTGCGATCAAGACGGAGAAGATGGTGCGCGAGTTCGAGACAAGACCAGCCCAGGTCATTCTGCCACTATCGCCAAACCACGGCACCTTCGGCAACGATGGTATGTACGCTGAGTCCAAGATCGGTCTTGAGACACTCTTCACCCGATGGCACTCTGAGAGCTGGGGCAGCTTCCTCACCATCTGCGGTGCTGTCATTGGCTGGACTCGTGGTACTGGTCTGATGGCCGGTAACAACATCGTCGCTGAAGGTATTGAGCGCTATGGTGTCCGCACCTTCTCGCAACAGGAGATGGCATTCAACATTCTGGGTCTCATGTCGCCACAAATCGTCAACCTTTGCCAGGTCGAGCCAGTCTGGGCTGATCTGAACGGTGGCTTCCAGTACCTCTCCAACCTCAAGGAGCTCAGCGCGCAGCTTCGCAAGGATTTCACTGAGATCAGCGAGGTCCGCCGTGCTGTCGTCAAGGAGAATGCCATTGAGAACAAGGTGGTCAACGGCGAGGCCAGCGAGCAGCTCGACAAGACTGTCAAGGTGCAGAAGCGGGCCAACATCAAGTACGACTTCCCTTCGCTGCCCGACTGGGAGAATGATATCAAGCCTCTCAACGGCAACCTTAAGGGTATGGTTGATCTCGAGAAGGTCGTCGTCGTCACTGGATTCAGCGAAGTCGGTCCATGGGGCAACTCGCGCACTCGATGGGAGATGGAGTCGCAAGGAGAGTTCTCTCTTGAAGGTTGCATTGAGATGGCTTGGATCATGGGTCTCATCAAGAACCATAACGGACCTCTCAAGGGCAAGAGCTACTCTGGCTGGGTTGATGCCAAGTCAGGTGACCCAGTCGACGACAAGGACGTTAAGTCTAAGTACGAGAAGCACATCCTAGAGCACTCCGGTATCCGTCTCATTGAGCCAGAGTTGTTCAATGGCTACGATCCAAACAAGAAGCAGCTGTTGCACGAGGTCCAGATTGAGGAGGATCTCGATCCCTTCGAGACATCGAAAGAAACCGCCGAGGAGTTCAAGAGACAGCATGGCGACAATGTTGAGATCTTCGAGATCACCGACTCTGGCGAGTTCACTGTGCGCGTAAAGAAGGGTGCAACTCTTCTTATCCCCAAGGCGCTCCGCTTTGATCGCCTTGTCGCTGGTCAGATCCCTACTGGCTGGGACGCGCGCAAGTATGGTGTGCCAGAGGACATCATCTCCCAGGTCGACCCTGTCACTCTCTTCGTTCTCGTCTCCACCGCCGAAGCCCTCCTTTCTTCCGGTATCACTGACCCTTACGAGTTCTACAAGTACGTCCACATCTCGCAGGTCGGCAACTGTATCGGTTCTGGTATCGGTGGTACGAGCGCTCTCCGTGGCATGTACAAGGATCGCTTCCTCGATAAGCCATTGCAGAAAGACATCCTGCAGGAGTCCTTCATCAACACCATGAGCGCTTGGGTTAACATGTTGCTGCTTTCATCTACTGGTCCAATCAGAACACCTGTCGGTGCTTGCGCCACGGCTGTGGAGTCCATTGACATCGGCTATGATTGCATTGTCGAGGGCAAGGCTCGTGTCTGCTTCGTTGGTGGTTTCGATGACTTCCAGGAGGAAGGCTCATACGAATTCGCCAACATGAAGGCTACCAGCAACGCTGAGGATGAATTCGCTCACGGTCGTACACCAAAGGAGATGTCTCGTCCTACTACCACGACCAGGAACGGCTTCATGGAGTCACAAGGTTGCGGTATGCAAGTCATCATGGATGCTCAACTCGCTCTTGACATGGGCGTACCAATCTACGGTATTCTTGGCTTCACTGCTACTGCCACCGACAAGATTGGTCGCTCCGTTCCTGCTCCTGGTCAGGGTGTCCTGACAACTGCTCGCGAGCAACAAGGCAAATTCCCATCGCCATTGCTCGACATCAAGTACAGGAAGCGCCAGATGGATCTTCGCCGCAAGCAGATCAAGAACTGGCAGGAGTCTGAGCTCCTGTTCTTGCAGGAAGAGGCAGCAGCCATGAAAGCAGAAGGTGTCGAGTTCGACGAGCAGGAGTTCTACCACGATCGTGCCGACCACATCGCCCGTGAGGCCAAGCGCCAGGAGAAGGATGCCCTCAACAGCTTGGGCAACAACTTCTGGAAGCAGGATCCTCGCATCGCTCCTCTCCGTGGCGCTCTTGCCACTTGGGGTCTGACCATTGACGACCTTGGTGTTGCTTCCTTCCACGGTACTTCGACCGTTGCCAACGACAAGAACGAGTCCGATGTCATCTGCCAACAGATGAAGCATCTTGGCCGCAAGAAGGGCAATGCTCTCCTGGGTATCTTCCAGAAGTACCTCACTGGCCATCCAAAGGGTGCTGCTGGTGCCTGGATGTTCAACGGCTGCTTGCAGGTCCTCAACAGTGGTCTTGTCCCTGGCAACAGGAACGCCGACAATGTCGACCAGGTCATGGAGAAGTTTGATTACATTGTCTACCCATCGCGCACGATCCAGACCGATGGTATCAAGGCATTCTCTGTCACTTCCTTCGGTTTCGGTCAGAAGGGTGCTCAGGCCATTGGTATTCATCCCAAGTACCTTTTCGCTGCCCTCGAGCAAGGTCAATTCCAGGCCTACAAGCAGAAGGTCGAGGCACGACAAAAGAAGGCCTACCGCTACTTCCACGATGGTCTCATCAACAACAACATGTTCCGTGCCAAGGACAAGAGCCCGTACGAGGAGGCTCAGCAGAGCAAGATCTTCCTTGATCCATCCGCCCGCGTCGCCATTGACAAGAAGACCTCGACCTTGCTCTATCCTACTGCGGCCAAGAGACCAGTCAAGGACGCAAAGGCCGAGCAGACCCGCCAGATGATTGAGTCACTCACAAAGGCGACATCTGCCGCCAACTCCAAGGTCGGTGTTGATGTCGAGACGATCTCAAGCATCAATGTCGAGAACGCGACATTCATCGAGCGCAACTTCACGGCGGCTGAGAAGGCATACTGCGCAAAGGCGCCAAACCCACAGGCAAGCTTCGCTGGCCGATGGTCAGCCAAGGAAGCTGTCTTCAAGGCACTTGGTGTGCAGGGCAAGGGTGCCGGTGCCGCCTTGAAGGAGATTGAGATCAGCGCTGATGAAGAGACTGGTGCGCCAGTGGTCACTGTAAGTCGTTTGACTTCCAGCAACTGTTGACCGTAATTAACAGAGTTCACAGCTACATGGCGACGCCAAATCGGCTGCCTCGCGCGCTGGTGTCAAGAGCGTGAACGTGAGCATCAGCCATGACGACGATCAGGCTGTTGCTGTGGCAGTGTCAATTTTCTAGAGACACAAAAGATCAATGTATCGTGTGGCGCCCTGCTTGAATGTTTATTGTCATTTAGCAATGTAACCATGCTTGCACGCAAGTAATTGGGATTGGCGCTGGGTGATGGGATGATGATTTTGACTTTTTTGTAAGACAAAAGAAAGGCAACTTGTATACTGGACGCCTGGGCATGGATTGCTGTTTTTCACGGGATGACTCCTGAGATGAGAGTATTTTAGCACCTAGTTTAGATCAAGATTCTGTTATTCTTAATCCATGCCTTAGATCTCCAGGCGCGTCTCGCAATCATCGTGTCTCATTTATTGTTGGAGCTCCCTGAATGCTTCCCAAATGTTTGCTGCGCCCGCAACATGTCAATATTTTCTGAATCCGCTATCGTGTTTGTCATGCTATTAGGTCTAGAGACTGGGAAGCCTTGGTGTCTTGCTTGCCTCGACAGGCACGATTCGCTAGGAGGTAACTCCGCCGCCTTGCTCATCGCATCGGTTCTTCCCTAGAAAAATTAAAGAGGAGAAGCCCGATCCTCGTTGTCAGCGGCCTGCAGTGCCATGGTGTCGGCTCGTGAGAGAATTTTTGAGTTCCTTCCGCCTGCTCCCGACTCGGCTTTATTCCCGAAGAGCATCGACTCTTCATCGGTTCTGCGTGAGTCCCACTACTAGCAACATGGTCGCTTAGTTTGCCACGGTGATCTGAGCGCATACCAGCCGCCTTTTGTGCACAATGTGCCGCATAATCTTTTCCGGCTGCTTTTCAGTTGTTGATGCCAAGTGGCGTAATATGGAACCTGCCTCTCGCTTCTGCATTGTTGCGTCGTCTGCAAGTCAGGAGAGACGAGTTTGTCCATCGACGTCGAAGATTCTTGCTTCGCCGTCGACCTTCCGACAGGTTTATATCAAGGTCTCCATAATCCAAGCATTAGTCCTATGCTAGAGGCTCAGTTGATCGTCCTCTAAGGCAACTAATCTGCCGGCCCGATTGTAGCGCCTGGGTTATCTCTAGGCTTGCGCTGGACTTGCGACTTTAGGTACGGGCCGCAGCGGCGCAGTTTTTTAACGTCGACTTTGTCTCCACTACGATCGACTTTCGATCTCAGAATTGCCGAGTCGAGTCGACCCAAATGTGCGGTTCTTGCTCCCACACTTCTCCTGATCAGATGATACTTTTCTCACATGTCACTTTGCCAGCCCTTCGGCCATTGATGCACGCCCTCGCCTGCAAAGGCCTGGCCCATTTGCGCAGGATTCGAGTGAGGCGTCATTAACATCAGTATCGCCGAGATTAGCAAAGATCAGACGCGTATTCAATGCTGTGCGATCCCACTAGGTACAGAAAGTGGCTTTTCCCCGATGCAGTACGGAGTGTGCGCCGCGCGAGCGTTCACTGGTCGGATGGGTTGACCTCCCGTGCGACCAGGAGCGTTTCTTCGATACCCAGCAACGAAAAGTTTCTTTTCCAGCCTGTGGGCAATCGTGAGAGCTGAGTCAACCTGAAGTCGTCGATACCAAGCCATCGGCAACACTCGCCGAAGATTCTTGATCGGTAAGTGTCCCGACAGCACTTCGACCAAGAAGTGCTGGCTAACGCAGCCTACGAACCCCTCGCTGATTTAGTGTCCTATCAAGCAGGCAAGCCGCCCTGGAGCTCACACCTGCGCTTAATGGCCAATCGCTTCCGTGTTTCGTAGGAGAAGTTCTAAAACAACGATTTCAAATCCGCTTGCTGTTGTGGTATTGATCGTTAATTTAGCCTCGCGAGGCTGCAAGAAAACGAAAGGATTGCAGCCACAGTCCGAAACGGTCTCGTCATGCTGGTGCAGGCACAGCTTTTGTGCGACAGCTGCTCGTGGTGGAGGGATCTAGTCCAGCAGCTGCATGCATATCCAATAGGACCATACCGTTGAACGTCCGCGGACGCTGATTAGTGGACAGGTGTGTGGCGAGCCGTCAGAAAGCGACTTGACTCCATAACCAAGACCTTCTCAGTCAACATGGCCACAAAAGATCTTGGATAGCTTCAGTATTGGCGGGCTTCTTGTAAAAACTGTCATAGGAGTCAATCTGGCTTTCTGGCGAAAGTTCGGATGAGAGGAGTCATGTGGAAGCTCATGGAAGGCCCGAATGGAAGCCAGGACGGCGATGAGGAGCTCAAGCTTTCATGCATTTTGCAGCTGGAAGTCAGGATGAGGAGAACCTTGCTACATTTTGATCATGTACAGTACGTGGAAGCGCGTACATCGATCTGGATCCACTCCACGGAAGCAGTTCCCCTATGAAATTTACGGGACGGCCGATCCCACTCTGGGGTGATCTTCATCGAAAATACGGATGCAGCATGTCATGCATCCAAGCATGCAGGACACACTGCAGCGTCGTCTTTCATCTCCAAGGGAGCGTCGATTCGTCGACACCAGTAGGATATGTTGCGGGATATCACCCGTGGCTGCAGCATTGCAGCATTGCAGCATTGAGACCACGGTGTATTACCGCTCGTCCTGCCATAGGCCAAGCTGACTTTGGGCAAGGATGTGGAGTATATTCCGACTGTCCTCAAAGCCTGATAGGGAATCGTACGACAGTGATCATGGGGCGAACAATTGTGGCGTCAGCACCGTGTACCTATTGGCTCTCGATGTCTGCGTGGGTTCGACAACATCGCGTCCCTGAGTCTGAGACGAGCGTCCGCGAGAGGGAACTCCGTGGAGTGTCCCCTATGGTTATACATAATTGAATGCAATCGAATGAGGGAGCGCACTTTCACTGTCGCGCCCTGGGTGTACAGGGTGCATGAATACTTCGTAGCATACTTTTGCTTTAGCTATTCTAAAGCAACTCGTAGCATTCTAATCCACAAAGAAGTCAATAAAAATCAAAACCATATCAAGACTGCGTGTACATTGGTTTGGATATAGTGCCTCCCATATGCCCAAAAAACGCCTATCCAAAATGTCTCTTCACTTTAATAAGAGTTGCTCGAGACGGGGTATTGTTGCAGAGCCGGACGGTATGCGCATGACGCCATGTATGAGGAGTTAGGAGGGGCCACATCTGTGTAGACGGCAGGCGTGTTGCGCAAATCGATAGGCGACCAGCTCGGAGGCACTACAGATGCCGGGTATGCCTGAGGCGCAGTCTGCTCAACGGGTGAATAAGTCCCCCCAACATAGGACATGGATCGTGACTGTTGGGACGGAAATGTTAGCGACATGGGCGTCGGAAGCGGTGCCTGCCCCTCTGGCTCTTGTGGTGTATGGACGGCGCGTACGCCCATTGTGTGTTGTTCGAGCACTCGCGACAGTTCCGGCAGATATGACCATCTCCCATGACAGAGAGTTTGCTCAATCATCTGAACGACCATTGGATCCTGCGGGATATTGTATCCTCGCGTCAGTGTAAGAACAATGTTCCTCAAGCTGGTAATGTCGTCCAGCAGATGATCAATTCGCTTCTTGAGAGCCGATGTTCTCCTCATGTCACTACTTGAATCGTAGAAGCAGTTCGTGTGTCCTCTCTGCACGCAAGCCGAGCAGATGGGACGATTTCCATCGCACTGTACAGACTGATTAACGCGACCAACTCTGTGAGCTCATGCGCAGCGATCCGTACCTTTGTCTTGCGCTTCCGGCATGGCTGGCATGCCATAGCCACAACTTCCCTACGACCTGATGAGGCTCTGGTGTCATCTCGTCCTCTCGTCGTCGCGCTCCCTCTTCTCGAATTGCTGTCAGAAGTCTCCGTGGACTCTGAACCAGGGAATGAGAGCTCTTCGGGCCGTTGACGCTGCATATCTCCGTGGATCGTGTTGTTAGTCAGGGCCTCGGAGCGATGCTGGAGATGTAGTCCACAGATCGAATGTCTTAGATCTGGGTTGGATATATGTCCTCCAAGCAGGGACTTATGTAGAGAACAGCTTGAATGGGAGATCTTCCTGATCTTCCAATGTCAGAAGGTAACAGTATTCTAATCTCGATCTAATGTGGCAAGATTGCCGCATATTTGTGTTCTGGGGCGTTGGGCTAGCATGCCACACGATATGACCAATGTGTCCCTGGATGGACAAATGCATCACACAGGCAGGATGCCTGCGCATTCTCACAATGCTATCTGGTTGGCCCAATCCCGATGATGAGGAACCTTCAATGCGATAGATCTGAGAAACCCAAAATATTGTCCTACATAAGATGGCACTAGAGTTCTCACTAGAGTTCCCACTAAGTAGTCCCTGCCTGTATCGGTTTCGGCCTGGTAGCAACGAAAAAACCTGTGGATGTCATGTTCCAAGCGATCAAGTAGGCCATGCATATTGCGCAACCGTCAAGATCTATGGGCCTGCTAATGCATGCGATTGTGTCTACCCGCAAGCCCCGATGACATGGCTGGCGACCAATAACGAAATTCCTGGAAGAATAAGACCGAGGTAGCGCCGATTCGATCCAGGATGTCCCAGCGCATTCATATGAACATTCTGGTCTGGAATGACATGCGCCTCAATCGCACAGCATATTGATCTCCAAGCTTTTATCGATCAAAAAGTATGGACATGATGACATTGGCTTTGTCGAAGTATCACAACTGCAAGCTTCGTTCTGCTTGGCTGTCTTTCTGCCCCGAGCTCGTGGAGGCTTGACAACGTGAACTCGATACCGCCTTGTCAGCATCTCCGTGCTAGGCAAGCATCGAATTGCGGGGAAAGTCCTCAAATTAGCACAATCTCGTCGGATACGTAGACATCTAAGCATCTGTCTCACCGCCCGATTCCTCGCGGACGGGAAGGGTCCTACACGTGATGCTCGGCCATACTCCGATAGTACTGGCTAACTTGACCTTCAGGCTTCGAACACTTCTGCATGTTATTCGTCTGCTTCGATTTGTTCCATCGTGGACTGTAGACACGGCCATACTTGCCACGCTGTATTCGTGAACCGCACTGCCCTGGGAGGTGCGCCTAGCTGGCATTGATGACACCAAAACAAGCGGCCACAGACGCGATGCTGCAGATGCTTTCGTACTCGAATCTCAGGATGGACAATCGGAATGCCATGCTGCTCAACGCCCTTGTCCAAACGGCACGCACAACCTCGCCAGGACGCCTCGGTCTAATCCAATAGAGGATCCACATTGAGGCTAATTTTGGCCAATACTCGCGCTGGTAATGTGCCGCCTTCGCTAGACAAGACGACGATGTGTATGAGGTGTGCCTGCACAGTATTAAGATTGCATTCAATGGTAAAGCATGAGGTGTCAGAAGAGACGTCGCAGAATCTGTGGCGTGTGACGAGTCTTGTACGACCTGTATAATGCAAGTCATGCAAGCATGAGGGGCTGAAGCCAAATGGCGGATTATCAGCCAACAGCGGATCCTCATGGCTCGCTCCACTATTGATATCTGCGTCTAGGAGGAAGAGACTGCAGGTAAATGAGAAGGTGTCTGGAAATCTGGCCTTAGCATTGATTGGCCCTTCTTCATGGCTAAAAGAGATCACGTTTGCATGGAGACAACCGTCAGGCAGGTAGTGCCTGAGAAGCCTAAGGCGACAATATGACAAGGCAGGTGGCGTGCTGGTTCGCACTTGCCTGTGCTATGACGTTCTCTGCCCACCTGCAGGTAGGCGCAGATTTAACAGCAACCACAATCACAAACATAACGTTGACACCAACAGCACAAGTTATTCAACTCTCAGCTTTCAGAGTCCCCATACACATAACAGAATTATCAACACAAAGCTTCATTCGCAATGTCTAGCAGCGTCGTGCACGTGTCAGGCATCTCAAGTTCTACAAGCGAGAAGGACGTGAGGGATTTCTTTTCTTTCTGCGGCAAGATCAGCGACCTGAAGATTGAAGAGGACGCAAAGACAGAGGCCGTGCCAACCAAGAAGGCCACCGTCACCTTCGAGAAAGAGACTGCCGCAAAGACCGCGCTCCTCCTTGACAGCACACAGCTCGGCCCCGCTCAGATCCACGTCACATCTGGTAGCTCCACAGCTACTAGCGCGAAGACCGCCAGCGACCACGAACATGACGATGTCCCACAAGAAGAGAAGCCGCGCTCGCGTATTTTCGCAGAGTACCTAGCGCACGGCTACGTCATCTCAGATAAAGCGATCGAGAGGGCTTTGGCTCTCGATCAACAGCACGGTGTTTCGCAGAAGTTTACCTCGTACCTCAACACCTTCGACCAGAAGTACAAGGTCAGCGAGAAGGGCAAGGCCGCTGATGAGAAGTACGGTGTCTCAACCCGCGCCAACGCTGCGTGGGGTGGACTTGCCAGCTACTTCGACAAGGCCATCAACACACCAACTGGCCAAAGGCTGCGCACTTTCTACGAGCAAGGCAATAAGCAGGTTATGGATGTTCATAACGAGGCACGCCACCTTGCCAACCTGAAGAGCACCAAAGCCGAGCCGCATCCAACCGAGGACGGCTCTCGAACAACCTGCGGCTGCGGAGCTTCGACAGGCAAGTGCGGCTGTGCCCCAGGAACCTGTGCCTGCAGCAGCTGCCAGAAGAACCCTGATGCGGCCACAAGCAACGTTGGCGCCGAGGAAGCTGAAATGCACACCCTGCCAGGTAGCGATCGTACCCAATGCAACTGCGGTGCCACGACTGAGAAGTGCCCATGCGAGCCAGGCAAGTGCGCCTGTGCCAACTGCGCGAAGAACAAGGACACCACAGGAGTCGCATCGACCACCGCGTCGGCATAGAAGATGTCGGTTGGTTGGTTGACAAAGGTGAGATGGTTTCCTGATATGGTTTGTGAAAGCATGCTGAGTTGGGACACGGCGCAATGGGAGTGTCTGCACAATGAGATGAACGACGGCGGCTGATTCTTCATGATTGTATGCTTCAGTAGTGATATTCCAATTGAGACCTGAAATTCCTTGAACACGTTCCGTTCTTCTCTCTTTCTTAGAGTGGGTGATCTCACTCTGTCCAAGCTCCTGCTGAATCAGTCACCTTCTCGGTTGCTGCGCCGATAGCCGATAGCTCCGGCAGCCTTCATGCCACACGTGCAGCAACACGAGCAGGAAGAAGACTGGGTGGGATCGCAGACTTGGATGAATAGCTCATACAGATCGCTCGGTGACCTGCATGGGCTTCTGCAGCAACATCGACATGAATGTCAAGGTCGACGTAGCGCAGAGCGGCAGCTTCCGATGAATGTCTCGACTCCAGTCGGCGACCAGTATGCTTGAGGCCTCGGATGCAACACAATGCGATAGATTGTCTGATGGATCTCATCTGTCAGCAGTGAAAGGACCGACTTTCTAATGGCCAACCATTGTAACGACGGATAGCGATCCGGATAGGACTTCGGCCTTACCTCGTTCCACACTTGACTACATTCGGGCCGACTCGCGGTGCCGTGCACACCAGGCCAACGACACTACTGTACAGACTACAGTACACGCAGGCAGGCATCTGCTGCATCACAATGCCTGTTTGATCTCGTTGATCTCATTGATCGAGATCGTTCGAGAAGCTCATGTTGCTCCAATAAGCGACTGCCAATCAGCAAAGATGTCCAGGAAGCCGGAATTCTCCCATCCGTCGGTAAAGACGAAGTTGTCCATCGTGCCTTCAAGAGCAGGCATGTCCAGCTGATTCGTGGGTATCGTCTGTGTTGGTGTTGGCGCCGAGAAGACACTGTTTCTCGCTTGTTCTTCGGCTCTCGCACCGTACTTTGCGGTCCATATTGTCTCGTACATGATATTGGTGGCCATGCGCGACTTGACGCTGAAGCGAAGGCGGTTCTTCTTTTGATTCGTGGAAGCTGCTGCGGTAATCGAGTTGCCAGATATACTGACTGCAGAGTTAGCCCGACCACGATCAGCATCCTCAAGCTTTCGAAGAAGCCATTCTACGTGACCCGACACACGCGAGAAATGGTCTTTTTCGAACATGCTCCACGAACGCATGACGGCAAGACCATCACGAATGGCATCAATGAGCTGTCTGCGCTGACTCGACCCATTGGGCTCGATGTTGGCCATGGGAATGGCGAACAGGAGAGCGTACATGACTGCGTACTTAACGAACGCTGGCCAGCAATTATTCGATGCAGGCGCACCAGCTGCCGCTCTGCACAGCTGAAGCGCTACATCGTAAGCTTTTGCGTAAATGATGTCGACCTCGACGTCGGTCTGCGACACATCGTTGCGAACACTCGGCGAATCCAGCGCAAAAGAATACAGATGCAACAAGTGGGAGAGGTAGAGCAAGTGTGTCTCTGGGCCCCACTTATGCTTGAAGCGCTCTCGAAGCTGCATCGCCTCTGCTTCGAAAGCGCGGACCTGGGTCAAGCAATTGGGTAAGACCCCGCTTTGGGAGTAATCATCGTCGCCTAAAGCTGTCTGTGCTTTGTTTGCGAGGTAGGTGAGATGGAGGACGCTGATCAGTGGCTCAGGTACAACAGATAGTGTGCCCTGCGTTAGTTCTGACAGCACGGCGTTTCCTGGTTTGATCGTCGATGGTGTCCCGAGCTTTGCAGTAACACTGTCATCAATTAGATTGTGTGTCCATCACGTATTCAATATACTCACAATTGATTAACAATGCAACATCCAAACCAAACTTTCTTCCTCGCAAGTTCGCCAGGATCTGCCTGTGGAAGATTATTCTCCGTATAGTCGGCTCGAAAGGACGGTCTGTGTAATCCAAGCTGGTATGCTATCTGAGATGCGAGTGCGATGTACATCGGCGAAGGGTCGTTGATGGTCTGCTGGAATGGAAATGGCCAGACGCAGAGCAGTAGAAGTGCTTGTACCGTTTCGAAGCTCCGGCTTTGTGAAGCATATACATCGCCGGCTAATCGTCGCACGGGGTCGACAAGATTCGAATATAATGTAGCATGCTGCGTTGACTCTCGTGATGCTATGGCAAGTACCGTCCATAGCAGGAGCTTGTTGAAGTTGTACCTGGAAAGGAATACATGCTGATCTGGAAGTATAGGGAAGTAAGCATGAAAACGAGCGTAGAATCTGGTCAAAGGTTAGCTGCAGCAAATTCAGAGACGGGCAACAGCTGGACTCACTCTTCGATGAGACTCAGAACGACATTTGGCAATAACTCCACGCCATGAACCAGCTCTGCTGAGATGTCTTGTTGCGGTGTGGGCTGAAGGGCTCCATTGAGATTACCATTCAGATTGCCGTGTAGACCACCGTTCAGGTTCGCGTTCAAGCCGGTGCTCAATGATCCATTGATGTTCTCTGGGGTGCTGTTTGGCAACACGGGATTTTGGTCCAATTGTGGAGTAGCCGCTGGATCCAGAACAGAGGGAGACGTTGTATGCGTTGATGGAGAAGCCTGCCGTTGGCGCAGCTCCTGTCGCACTTGTTGAAGCTCTTTCTCAAGCGAGTCCAGGCGTCTATATACATGTGTCAATGTTGTCCATCAAGGTATATGACGCGCGACATACTGCTTGTTGGCAGTCCTTCTGAAGGAAGGATCAATGGTGCATCTTCTGCCACTTTTCGAATTCGCGCATCGCGAACAAGGTAAGGGAAATCGTTCAGCCGCGTCACATTTGAACTATGATATCGTATGAGTATGATTGGCGAAGTGATACAAGGTAGCGTGACCTACCTTGAGCTGCCGGCAGTAAGTGCAAGCACTACCTTTCTTGTTTCTTCGCTTCACTACCCGATCCGGAGGTGATGACGGCGCTTCCATGACTTCACATCGACCAACAGGCTACTGAATGATGCGCATCCATCTCACGCGTCTTCAGATGAAATCCTTGTGATCTCGTTCTTTTTGCGACAAGGTTTGGCGGTCAAGCACGAGTGGAGTTGACGATGCTCGGGTTAGTTGCCGATGGCCCGCCGTTCTCGCTATACTGCAAACAACGCGCCAACGTGCTGCTATCTTCTGGCCCTTCCAGTTATCTCGTTCTCACATCTGTTCCTTCGACACAAAACACATCAATTTGGTTGGCTTTGATGCGACCAGAAGGATACATCTGCAAGGTTATAGAGTTCTCACCAGACGAAAAGAGGTCCTATCATTCCACGATGAACGGAATAAAGATTTTGAATATCTCTCAGCTGGATTGCAAGTTGAGCACTTCTCACCAACTAAATTCTAATCACAACGCGATTTTTTGCCTGCGCGCTCTCCTTGTACGGAAAGCGCTTGTACTTCTCTCCGCATCTCTGCGCCGGGCTGCGAGCTTGTCTTCGATGTCAAGCCAGGCTTCTATCTCTGCCCTTCTCATGACCCTCTTCGGTGGCGCAGCATTCAGCATATCCACGATATCGTCAGGTCTTAATTGACTTACCGTGCCTCCTCCAGCGTTGTTGCTGCTCTCTGTGATATCACGACCCTGGCCATCTTGTGGAGTATTTGGTGCTTCCGGATTGCTCGAAGGGGAGCTGGAAGCGATTTCTTCAACTGCCGGAGACTGCCCTTCGGGCTGCGCTTGGGTTCCACTTGGAGCCGGCGTGTCCACTGGTGCTACATCAATAGGGGGCGCTTGACCTTCAGCTGGTGGATCTGGGTTGTCAGCAGGCGGTGGCGGTCCTTGCCCTTGCCCAGGCAATGGATCGGGCTGCAAGAGCGTGCCTTGGTTCGCGCCATTCTCTGGTGATAGAGTTGGCGCAGGCAGGTCCATGCCTGCAGTGGTAGGCGCTGGCTGGTTTGGATCTGGCGTTAATGGCAAACCAGACATCGAATTGGATTCTGGCTTGGGTATGTTATCACCTAGAATCTCAAGAGGCACGCTGATGCCATCGGCGTTCTGGAACTCGTTCACGCCAGCACCAGCGGTTTGTGATGTCCCTGGTGCAAATCCAGAAGATGTTGTGCCAGCCTTCGCGTTGCTGGTGCTAGATCCAGCCGACTCGCTGGCGGCCGCTGTCGTGCTTGAAGCGACCTCATTCGCGGCCGACGAGCTTGTAGTCTCTGGCGCCACAACTGTGTTTTCTCCTGCAGGTGTGCTTGAGGCGCCTGCCTCTGAGGTAGCAGAAGCGCTCTCTCCACTACTCGATGTTGCGGAAGTCTGTTCGTTGGCAGGAGCCTGCGCACCAGGAGACGGAGAGGCTGATGCAGAGCTGGCTTCACCTTCGGCAACACTGGTAGATGCACTCTCCGCGGCACTTGTTGTTGATGCCTCGCTATCTGCCGGAGCCTGAATTGGACTCGCGATCGCCTCCGTACCATTGTTCCTTTCCTCACCATTGCTCGCTCCGATGGTCTCGATCGCCGTGGCCGTTACTGTCACAGTCTTTGCCTCGTTCGCATCTGCTGTTACTTGCGATGTGGTGGTGGTCGTCACTGTGACTTCGGGTACCTGTCGCGCTGCCAAGTTCATGGGATAATGTTCAAAGCGCTGGTCTCTTCGTCTAAGCTCTAGATTCTGAGCTGAGGCATGGGTGTTCCGATCTTCTGTTGCGTTATGGCTCTCTGCTTCCTGTTCTGACGATGGTGCAGGCAGCGGCTCTGTCGGCGTGGTACATCCATGCGGGAACGGCACCAGGAACATTTCTATCCTTCGTCTCATGACATTGAACTTCGAATATGACGCTCTTCGTTGCTTAGCGTTCGTCGCTACTTTGTCTCGTCCTTCAAGTGGGTTGAAGACGCTCGACTGCACATTAGCCATAGGTCCATCTGCTTGGACAACAGCTGCAATGAAATCAGAGAAAGATCACCAGTCGAACGGATGCGACCTACGGCCAATGCCTAGCTTCAGCGGGCTCGCCGCAGTACCTGCCGCTGCAAGCAACACGCCGACTTCGAGTATTATGCCCTTCATGATCCTGCACGCAGAGGTCCAAAAGAGTGTGGATTAGTTGTGAGGCCAGCTCATACTATTACGGAATGGCAGACCTAAAGAAAGGAAAAGAAGCGATTGCAACACTGAGTGAAGTCTCGATACTCGTTGACAGCGTCACCTGCAAGGTCTGCTTGCTTCCAACCGAGCACCTATCTGCTTCGTACGAGGCCAAATGCGGTGCCGAGCAAATCTTGTCTCCGGAACGTTTGTATACCGACCTATGAGTCTGGACTTAGCGATTCGACAGAAGCAGAAATCAAGGCAAGCTGGCACACGACAAGAACCACAAGCGTCGCGAGCAAAACAAGCTCAAAGCTTGATTTCAGTATGCAGCGACATGATGGCGCGAAATGTCAACGCTAGACTTTAATCGCAAGTAAAGAGGATGCTAGGCAGTGCTTGTGTGTATCGAAATGCTTGGTTGTAGTTTGAGATATTGTTGTCGGAATCTAGTTGTCCGAAACGCGGATGGTTTCAGCAACGCTTTCGAGCTAAATTCCCGCGATGAAATAGCTCACAATGAGCAACTTCCCATTCTCAATGGAAATGTTATATCTGCATCAATAAAAGCGCGATCAGTTCTGCTCAGCATAACACGGTAGTCCTTCCACGGGCCTCGATCCTCCAACGTGGCATCCGGACAGTGACATTGGTCGATGCGCGATGGGCAACGCGCTTGGATTGAATCGCTGAGCTTGTCCAGATAAGACGTCTGGGTTCAGGCTATCCTCCGCTGACACATGCCGAATCGCAAGTCGTCATACTGCAGAATATGCACATTTCATGGTGGCACCACTATAGCTGGAGCCAATCCGGTCTCACTCTCGCTGTCGACATCGCTATCGCTTGAATCCGATGTATCAGAGTCTGAGCTGTCGCTTGTCTGATAGCCATGCGCTCGATGCTTCTTGATCCATGCCTTGTCCTGCACCACGATCTGTTCCTGCGTGTGAGTTATGGCCGCACGCATGTCGTATCCATGTTTTGCCAAGTCATCCGGAATGGACATCATGGCAGTGATTTTGCTAGGTGCATCGTCAGGGTCGGAGACATTGGAGCGGAAGGCGATCGAGTTGATGCGCAGCCCACCGCGCTCCGTACGCTGAACCTCGGCTAGACAATTGAGCATAACGAGTCTCAGATGTGGTATCTTAGCTAGCTGATCGAGGACACTCATCCAAGAGCCATTGTCGAGCAGAATCTGCTTACATATTAGTGATGAGCAAAGAAGTTGTAGTCACCAAATCCCAGGACTCACCCTGAATGTCACAAAGGTATGCAGGTTGGAATCAGCCTTGGACATCGCATCAACGAGCATCTTGAATGTTTTTTCGCTCATTGTCAGCTTGCCAAGCTCGAGATGGGAGATCTTGGCCACACTGAACCACTCCGCAATGCACGTAACCTGAGAGTCGAAGGGATTGATCGGTCCCATGCGCATAATGAGATCTCCATTAAGCCTAATCCTTGTGACGTTGGGTATGTAGCGAATGAAAGCTTTCAGCTGCTCATACATGACCTTCTTCGAGGTCGACGAGCGACTTGCAGGATATGATTTCAGTGCGAAAGCGATCAGCTTCAAGTTGGCAAGCGATCGGCGCACGCTTTCGACCTGGAATTTGTCCAGTACGAATGCGTTGTCCTGAAGCGCGTTCGGGTCGTGTTTCGTGATGTGGCCGATCGAAGTGCAAACCATATCGCTCTCAGCTATGGCATTCACGACTTGGTTGAAGATCACGGAAGGTACCTGGACGCCTTTGAAGGTATACTCTCGCGTCCAGTGGTAGCGGACTAGGCCTCCACTTTCTTTCCACCTCACAGCTCCATAGCTACGCCAGATACCGTCGTCTCGGAGCTTAGTCCTCGATTCGAAGTCTCGAATCTCGACGTGCTCGCAGTTGGGTAGGTTGCGAAATGCTGCAGTGAGATATCGTTGGAGACTACCGAATGCAATCAGGTTGTTCTGATCAGCTATGCCGGACTCGAGATCAGCCTCGGGGTCGCGCGCAATCAATTGTTCGATGCCAATGATGACTTTCTTGAGAAATCTGTATAACATCAGTAATCGAGCATTTCAAATAACAGTCCTTTGCACCCTGATGGGTGGCACACGATCACAGAAAGAAAAACACCTACTGCTTCAGCACTGGATGCCGCGATATATCTAACAGTGTCTCTAATGAAAACGTCGTGATCATGAACTGCTTCGTTGAGAAGAACTCCTTGGCGAACGATTCGAAAGTACTCTTCTCCATCGTCGACGACACGAGTCGGAGGTTGCCATAGCTGGGCGTGTCCAGGAAGCTGGTGATGTTGAGGAGAACCTCAAGAGGCAACCCGAGGAGACTCGGAGCCATGGCTCTTGATGCTCAAAAGCCTTCGAGCGTTGTCGATTCTGCTCAGACTTGTGGTAGATAAACAGTTTCTGGACAGCCTTGCTCTAGCGATGAGATACATGCCACCTTGATCAGGCTACAGTATCCCACTAAACCACGTTGGGCATGGTCTCCTCTAGCGCCCCACGGGTGTCCCCCGATGACGATGCCGCTAGCTCAACAACTGCACGACTTTGAGCGCGTCAACTGAGACAAACAATCATGATATGAGCAGATGAAGATGTCTGACGCGTCGGACGATGAGCTGGAGCCCGGAGCGCTCGTCGTGCTCAAGGTCACCCTCACCTCAACATCCATTGATATCTCGCTCACATTCTTCTAGGACAAGCTCGTCGCGCCATTGCGTGTGCCGCTGAGAAAAGCTACATCAAAGACGGCGCAGAAGGCGTACCTCAGCACGATACTAGCGATTGTCACGAGCACGATTCTGTTCTTCGCGGCGGCAGGCGCTTATATCGTGTTCTACTACTCCTACGTGCCAGCGCGTGGCTTCACCAAGCCTGTATACCTACAATTCGGCTCGAACCACCCTCCCTATGGCTATGCTTCCATCGCTGGAGCATTGGTGTCGTACCAGCCGTATGACATCAAAGTCCTACTTCACATGCCACGATCGCCCGACAACAAGGCTGCCGGTAACTTCATGGTCGATCTTCGCCTCATCGCGCCAGGAAGCATTCTCGATGCAGTCATGGACGATGATAGCAAGATACTGGCCAAGTCGAGCAGACCTGCTATTCTGAACTATCAGTCAGCAACTATGGAGCTCGTACATCAAGGTGCATCACTGCCCTGGCATCTGATCGGATGGCGTGAAGAGGCTGAAGTGCTCAAAGTGCCAATGATCGAGGGCGTTGAGTTTCCGAAAGGATGGAGGAATATCCCCGACCAAATACGCTTGGAGCTGCGAAGTGATGAAAAGTTGCAAATCTACAGCGCCAAGATCGAAATCACAGCGCGACTGCGAGGACTGCGGTATGCTATACTTTCATACATTTTCGCGCTACTCTACTGACGGTATGCAGATATCTGATGTACAGCTGGCGTATTACATCGTTTGTTGTTCTCACGACCGTGTTCTGGCTAGTCGAGCTCGCAGTAGCAGGCACCGTGTGGGCTTCGCTCAGCGTCTACCTCAACTACGTACCGCCTCGAGATCGCGTAAAGAAAGAGGAGGTCAAAACCGAGCCACAGATCAAAGACGAAGAAGACGACGAACTGTCTGACACGCCGCATGTCTTCCCAACGCTTAGCGGCCAGCCTCCGCTACGATACACATCACGACGCGTGAAGCAAGAGGATGAGGATGACATGTCAAGCGAACAGCCACCTGCAGTAGGTGAGCAGGCAGACGATGAAGACGAAGATGCCGACTTCATTCGCGATGACTTGGGCGGTCGTGGCTTCACTGACTCCGGTATTGGCACGAGCATGGAGAGCAGTGGACCACGCTCCAGCGTGCGTCGCAGAAGATCTGGTCGTCTAGACGGAGAGTGAGATTTACGGCATACTGTTTCAACGCTTTGTGATCTGCAATGTTGCTACACATGTTCGAGTACAAGATACCCTTTTTGCATGAATGAATTGCTCTTGTAGAGACTCGACCAAATGATCTCATAAGCATTTCCTGCAACTCACAAACCTTCAATCCCATGTCTCGCCCACGGCTGGAAAGTCAGAAGTAAGCATGTGACATGAAGCGCATATTGCATGCAGAAGACATGCGCAACAGAAATTTTCTCTATAGGTTCTGAATGCACCCCGCGAAAAATCCCAGCACAGCGATGTCGCTCTGGGCAAACTACGTATGGCCGCCGGCAGATCTTTTCTCGACCGCACGCTAGGAATATCCAGTCATACACCAGACTTACACAATTTAAAGCTTCCAGGCCCTTGGTACCTGAGCGACTACTTTTTCCTCCTCCTCACTTCAACCTCATATACCCAAAAGTAGACCAAGTGTTTGTGTACATACAGTACTTCCGCCCACCCTACGCCCACCCAAGATTTTTGCGGGGCAATTGAACCTCTGAACGCTACCAACTCGGTACTAAACTCGTGAACCACGAATTCACCGCTACTCTCGAGGAGCACATCTCCGGCCGTAGAACAATTATTCAACCCACGATACACATCCGACACCATGTGCGGCGACCGATCGAACATTCCAATCGCCAATGGCTCCTCACAAGTCAACGTATGAGTCGAACGGGATTGTTGAGACAGAAGGGCATGGCTAATGTCTTCGCAGAGCAATGGCGTCAACAGACCTGTGAACTCTAACAACCCATATGCTCCTGTTCAGGACTTCCTCAGCAATGTCGACAAGTTCAAGATCATCGAGTCAACGCTGCGAGAAGGCGAGCAGTTCGCCAACGCATACTTTGACACCGAGACCAAGGTATGTGACTCTTTCGTTGACTTAACATGGGGGAAGAGTCTAACATGAGCGCGACAATAGATCAAGATCGCCAAGGCACTCGATGCCTTCGGTGTCGACTACATCGAGTTGACCTCGCCCGCCGCCTCGGAGCAGTCCCGCGCAGACTGCGAAGCGATCTGCAAGCTCGGCCTTAAAGCCAAAATCCTCACACACGTACGATGCCACATGGACGATGCAAGACTAGCTGTTGAGACTGGTGTTGACGGTCTGGATATTGTCATTGGCACCTCGTCGTTCCTGAGGGAGCACTCGCACGGCAAGGACATGACATACATCAAGCAGTCGGCTATTGAGGTTATCAACTTCGTCAAGAGCAAGGGATTGGAGGTCAGATTCTCGTCAGAAGACAGCTTCCGATCGGATCTTGTTGATCTGCTGAGTCTGTACCAAGCTGTGGACAAGGTGAGTCACGTGCGCAGAACGAGAGCAACGAGCAGCATGCTGACAAAACACAGGTTGGCGTGAACAGAGTCGGCATTGCTGATACTGTCGGCTGCGCATCACCAAGACAAGTCTACGACCTCGTAAGAACACTGAGAGGCGTTGTGTCCTGCGACATCGAGACCCACTTCCACAACGACACTGGCTGCGCAATTGCCAACGCTTTCTGCGCTCTTGAGGCTGGCGCGACTCACATTGATACGTCAGTACTTGGTATCGGCGAGCGAAATGGCATCACCACTCTTGGTGGCCTAATGGCACGAATGATCGTCGCCGCACCAGAGTACGTCAAGAGCAAGTACAACCTCAAGATGCTCAAGGAGATTGAGGATCTGGTTGCCGAGGCTGTCGAAATCAATACTCCATTCAACAACCCCATCACTGGTTTCTGCGCTTTCACTCACAAGGCTGGTATCCACGCCAAAGCCAGTAAGTCTTCCCCGACAAGGCAATGTGACTACGAGATGCTAACACGACTACAGTCCTCAACAACCCGTCGACCTACGAAATCCTCAACCCAGCCGACTTTGGTCTCACCCGCTATGTGCACTTCGCCTCGCGTCTTACAGGATGGAACGCAGTCAAGACCCGTGTCGGCCAGCTCGGCCTCAACCTCGACGACGAGCAGTGCAAGCAGGTCACCGCCAAGATCAAGGCTCTTGCCGATGTTCGACCAATCGCTATCGACGATGCCGACTCGATCATCCGCTCATTCCACTTCGAGATCCACGGCGACAAGGTCACAGTCAAGCCAACGAATGGCGCAGCTGACCATGGTATTGTAAATGGTGATGGTGCGGCGGAGAAGGACAAGATTAATGGCGAGGCTCAAACGAATGGCGAGACGAATGGTGTGACGACTGCTCCAGTTACCGTGAATGGTGCATAGATCGACTTGAGAGGTTCTAGAGGTCGGGAAAAGTGATCTTGCTTCTATTTGCATTGCGCCTTGAGCGCATATTTGAGCGCAGCAGGTTCAAGAGAGTCTTGCTTGATATCGCTCCGAGTACATCATATTCCTGGAGTTATGTAGCATTGGAATGAGTTATGTGCATGAATTAATTACCTTCCACGTTTGATATCGAGAATATCACGTTTCTGTCACGTCGGGTTACACCTTCAGATTTATCGGTCAGACGTTTCAAGCAGTTATTGGCAAAGCACAGAGTGAAGTGTCGTCTAGAAGAACTTGACGCAGTCCTTGCTCGCGTTGTATGGATAACAATAGTCTTATGCTTATGCAAGCCCACCTACCTACGGGCTATACGTTAATCTAGCCCAGCCCAAACGCCATGCTTCGTGATGCTTCTCGTAAGCTTCATACGCTGTCATCCAACCCAGTCGCGCAACTATGAGCGTCTATTCTGGGTACGGTGGCACTGCCTTGTCCGCCTTCGCTTGATCCCACACCCAGACACCATCAGTCTGATTCGGATCAGCCGTGCATCCGATCTTTGGAGCAAGCTTCTCGAAGACGTCATGTTTCTCTGTTCTCGTAAAGAACTTGCGCTCCCACGACGTGCCAGACTCCTTCTCCTTCTTCCGTAAAGCTCGCTGTGCCTCCTCAATCTTCGACTTCTCCGCTTGTGTGGTGTCCATGTCGCCCTTGCTAATACCTGCAGCCACTTGCTGCCAAGCTCGTCGCGATTCGAGTTCGTGCTGTTGCTCGATGGGTGCGATCTGGAGTTGCGTGACGGGAGACTTCTTCGCTTCGTAGACATCGATCTCGTTCTTCTTCGCGTCCTTGATCTTGAACGTGTCGTTCCACTGTCCGTCCACGGTATACAGAACCTCCTTTGGCTTGTCGCTTGGGTATAGCGTGGCCGAGAAGGTGTTCTTCTTGCCTGACAACCACCCTCTGCCGCTGTAGTCGATCTTTGCCGAATAGCCTGACGATGATGTGATGTACGAAGCCGAGTTCAGTTCGACGAATGGTGCGCCGCTGTATACACCCTCGATGTGTAGATTTGGTAGCGTGATCAGGTAGTCCTCGTTGAACTTCTCGAGATGAAGGAGCGCATGGCCAACTTGCTTGACGTTGATAGTCAAGGTCTTAGATATCGAAGCCTTCTGTCCATTGTAGCCCTGCAGTCGCACGCCATGATCGTCATTCCAGATACAGTATGCGGTGACTGGAGGGTGATGGCTACAAAAGTCAATACGTGTCCTCATATCAAGTCCACGCTTTGGACAGTACATACCTGACTTGCTCGCTCACAAGCTTGGTCGTGCCAGCATCATCTTGCCATTTGCCTAAGAACAGCTCACCCAGAAATGGGTTGAGTGGCTTCTTCTCACTACCGAGATTCTCGGAACGACTGCTGTACTGCTGCTTCAACGTGGTCAGAAACCACTTGAGCACGAGTAGTGCGCGCTTCGCAGGATCTTGCTCTTTCGCGGGGGCAACGAATATGCTTGGGTGCTCAGTCCAGTACGACGAGTATTCGGTTAATGATGTTCCGCTAAGGATGAACGGCGGCGCGGTCAAAGTCGAGATATCGCCTGAGAAGGATGTGATTTGCTGGTTATATCGTCAGACTGGTTACTCATCATCGTGCACATGCTTGAAGATGCTGTACCTTCAGGAACGAGGACCAACTGCCCTTGGCAGCGGCTGGGACGTTTGCGCCTTCTTGAGCCATGATTTGGAGGATTTAGGAATGATTTAGGATCTGAGGTTGTGATTGAGGGTTTAAGTTGGAGAAAACCAATCTTGAAATGTACTGCCACAATCAAGTCAACGTACGATCGTGTGCCACAAATTGTGGGAGGGATCGCTATGACGTCTCCACGATGTACCTGGCCAGTTCGCCACGTGACTTTTCGCGATAGATATCCAGCCTATCAAATGTATACATGATTGCAGGAAAGGACGATAATTTGACACCGATTATGATGTATCTCAAGTCGACTGGGTATCGAAGCATCGCATGATCGCATGGCCAGCAACGTCGCACGATTCGCATCTGCTTGTCCGACCTCCATCACAAGCCTGAGGCTTCAAATTCGAGTCTAAGGTTGCAGAAAAGCTTGAGAGATGAATCACATTTCTTGACTGCCAAACAATGCATCTCAAGCGGTCTTCAATCAGCGATTCTCCAGATCTATCGAGAATCTCAGCCTTCTCATCTGCATGGATCTGTCCAATCACATATTCTTGTCTCGATGAGCGTCATGCACGGTCCTCCTTACTTGACAGCTGGAGAATCGACTCGGCGCCGCTAACCATGTCGGAGAAGGCTGGCTTTCAGCACTCCCAAAAACAGACCTTGCCCTTCGGACGGGCAAAGCGGGTCTCTGATCCATTTGAGGCCAAAGCTCCCTTTTCTCCCCTCCCACTCGCGCGGCGCTGGTGCTGAGAGACTGCCCGCCCCCAGCTTTTCTGAGAGCTCTCTCGCTCCTCCGAGCGCTGCTTGTCTGCCCGGCCTTGCCTTGCTCTCCCTGCTCCAAACCTCACCTCACCTCCTTCACATCCAGTCCCCTACCTTTCCGTTCAGACGTCTCTTCATACGCATAAACCAACACAATGTCAACGAGAAAGAGAAAGCAGGATGCTGAGGAGGAAGAGGAGCTCGTGAGCTTGCCTGAGGATGATGAGAGCGAAGAGGAGTAAGTTACGTCACCTTTGTCGCGTTTATCGAAAGCTGTCGCATACGCCTCTTTTGTGGTCAATCGCGGTCGCCTACCCTGCGCGACCGTATTCTACTCTTTGCGATCTCATTCTGGTGATGTTGTGTGTCATCATTGAGCTCTTCTGATGTGGTTATCAACGTCTTGGCATCACCTTCTTGAGGTTGCTGACACTGCAACGCGAGATACATCTCCATCGCCAATTGTCAGCGCCTTTCAAGGCTTCGTGCAGGGAAAACATGTTTGAACACCTGATCGACATCGTTGACATCAATCCACGTTGCAATTGACTGTCTGTAAGCGTTTCTCCCATACTGAGGCTGACACAGGGACCAGATTCGTTGAGGAAGGCTCCGAGGAGGAGTACTCCGGTGATGAGGACGAAGAGGATGATGAGGATGCTGAGGAGGACGATGATGCAGCTGAAGGTAATACGCATAATTCTTGCAATGCTCCATCTGATCTGACACCTCCCGTAGCAGCGCCTGAGCCGAAGCCAAAGCGGCAAAAGACCAGCGCTAAGCCAGCTGCCGATGACGAAGATGAGGAAGAAGACGAGGAAGCTGAAGGAGAGAGCGGTGATGAGGCTGATGGTCCTGCCGCTGCTGCGAAGAAGAATGTCGGTGGTGCCGTGCCCAAGGAGGATGATCTCGAGGAAGTCGAGGCTGATAAGGATGATGACGAGTAAATATCTTATACGGGCATTACTGCTTCAACGCCGTGCTTCTAGACACGCTCCTCAATCTCCTTCTGAGGACTCGATCAAGTGAATGTCGTTCCCGATCACATGACCACCATCCAGCAACTAAGCCCCACATCCCCATTCGGACGAAAAGTGATTCACTCCGGTGAGGCCTACACGCAACGCTGCAATCTTTCGGAAGCATGCCAACATCTTCTCGGATCCTACAAAAATTCGCGAGCACCGGAAGATATGAGAGAAGCCAACCACCACCTTTAGCAAGCTGAATAACTCATAGCGCGAGAGCCTGCTTCGTTTCGTGCTACATACAGCCTTTAACACTTGACAATAAACATGGACGTCGACCGGATGCTGTATGTTCCAGAATATGTTTATCAGCCTCTTTCAAGCGAGCGCGAAGTTCGGATTCTTATACTTCAGCCTGCTTACGATTGGGCAGCACCCATTGAATGCAGATTAGAGCGCCACTCAAGGCCAGAACCTGCAACAGACCCATATCAGCCGCTGGATTATACTGCTATCTCATACGTGTGGGGCACCCAAGCATTCACACACTCGCTGATATGCGATGGTAGCCGGCTTCCAATCACATCGACCGTGGATTCTATGCTTCGTGATCTGCGAAGACCATGGAGATCTCGACGGTTCTGGCTCGATGCTGTCTGTCTCAACCAAAATGACATGAAGGAGAAACGACAGCAGGTGCCGCTCATGGGGGAGATCTATGCTGAGGCCACGAGGGTCAAGATTTGGTTGGGAGGTGATGAGGAGACGGGTGCTCGCGCGATCAATGCCATTCGCAGCCTCAAGGTTTTCCGCGAATGCTCGAAAGTGGATTACCTTACTCTGGGAGCGCTTCGGCGTCATCCGTGGTTCCAGAGACGATGGACCATACAAGAGGCTCTCCTTCATGGCGACACAGTCCTGCATTTCGGGAAGAGCCGAATAGGATGGAACGAAGCAGTGAATTTGCTGAGCGCCCATGCTATCAAACTCGAATACAAAGACGAGACTGTGTTATACGCTATCGAGCGAATCCGCACGATGCATGGACCAAAAAGGGGCGTGCTCTCTCTGCTGAAGGACCACCACGCGGCACAATGCGGTGATCATCTTGATCGTATCGCCGCTCTGCAAGGCTTGGTCTTAACTTCTGAAGGTCGTCGATTCAAACATGTGCTCAAGAATTGGCCGATTCATGACCCTGACAATAAGCTCCTGGATCCAACTCTAGAAGTACTATGGCTAGTGGACTACGAGAAGGATTGGATCGCCAACTTCAGCGCTTTCACAGCTTTTCAGCTCTCGCGAGGTCACGGAACTAGTATCGAATACCACCTAGCGGGCTTTGGAGACTTATCTCGGGTCCAGCCAGATTTGCCTTGCTGGTAAGTCTGTCTCGAATCATGGGCCGTACCTTCCAGAAGACTCGTGCAGAAGTACATCGTACTCTCAAACTACCAGTACCAGCCGGGCTATAGGTATAGAAGCTCTTCTGGATTCGATACGTGACCCCGAATGGGTTTCTTGCATTGAACATCTGCCTTACGTGGCCGATATGTGCAGACAAATGTTTCGACCAATCGCGCCTGACCGTTGGGAGCAAGCATCGGGTGCCTTCTTGGTCGTATCACAGATTGCCACCGTGATATCTCCGTCTACTTGGAGAAAGCCCTTGTAAGGCTGCGTTACTGAGTTGGACCTGACCGAAGCTTTCAGTGTGCTCATTGAGCATCTATGCCAGGCAGGAGCTAGTCTGAGCTTGGAGCATTCGCTGCATCTGACAATGGTACTACTTCAACTAAGTTACCCGCAACATCCACACTGGCCAAGCAAAATGTACCTCCTGGACCGACCTGAGATTGCACTTCGATACATACGAGGGACGCAATCAGATAGAGCAATCATGGCCCTTGTTGAGATCGCGACATTCAACGACATATTTGCACCGCTTCTTCGACACAGGCTGTCGACTCACTACCTGTATGTGACTTGTGCTGGCGAAATTGGCATCTCAGCTGCTCAAATACGTCAGGGAGATATGCTTGCTGGCCGAGGACAGCTCTTTCATCTTCGTCAGTCATCTGAATTTAGTGAGTACCGCGATTCGGAAACATACACTTATGTAAGACATGACTATGATCAAGTTATCCTCCGCCCAAAGATGGGCAGTGATGACCACAGCTCCTTGCAGGAATATGCTGTGATTGGGACAACATACGTAGGGTGTCTGATACCCACGCCGGAGCAAGAACTTGATGAGGACCCGCAGATGTCACAGCACCAGCATGTCAACGGTGTCTGCTGTCGCGAAAGCGTCCATGCGGATATGGACAATGAGGCGCTTTGGAAAATCCAAGACGATTGGCGTGAGAGCCATGTGTTCTAATATTCGATCATCTGGGGTAGAGCACTGTTCGGTGATATGTATGATGCATGCTAGACCTTTCATGGTAATGTCGTGAGGACAAAGCAGGAATGTATAGGAAGGCAAAACCATCAATCATGATCAACGTAGTTGTCATTTGATTCTTAGCTACCGCATGATTGCGCCTTGTCTCAACTAATGAGACTAGACCGCAAAGCACCATACATTTTACTTTTAGCTCGTTCAACAGACAAAAGTCTGTTCTTGAGTGGGTATCATTTAGACCACAGCGGCGGACTTCTCGTCACTCTCCTTCCTGGTTGCCGTTGGCTCGGTGGTAGCAGCAACCTCGCGAGTCTGCTCAGCTGGTGCAACACTGCCGGTACGGCCGCGGTAAGCAGACTCCTCAATCAAGTTCCACTTGTCCTCCTCGGCATCAAGGTGTCTGAAGCAGAACCAGAATGCAATACCAGCGATGAAAGCAAGCACAGCGACGACAGAGTAATTCCAGACGAGCAATGGGTCCTCAGACAAAGCGACGAGAGCCTGACCGATGGCACTGGAAATGGCGGACATGAACAGGTTCACGGCCATAACCAAACTCTTCATGTTCTTTGGTGCCTTGGAGAAGGCATACTCGAGCGAGGTGACGTTGGTGAAGATCTCAGAGATACCGATGAGGACGTAGGACAGAGTCTGGACCCAGACGTTGATGTCGGCGTACAAAACATTGCCATCGTCGTCACGGCAGCTGCCAGCGCTGGTGCCGCAAGGAGACATCTTGTAAATGTAGTGTTGAGTGACGGCGGCAGTGATCATGGCAGCGGTACCGAAGAAGAAACCAGTCGTCATACGCTTGATTGGCGTGAAGTGGATGCCACGCTTGCGAAGACCTGGGTAAACGAAGAAGTCGAGGATCGGGATGAGGATGACGATGGAGATGGGGTTCAGGTTGGTGATGAGATCGTTTGGCGCGCCGTGCAGGTTCATGGTGCTGCGATAATGTTAGTGAGAGGTCGCTAGATGAAAGAAGTGATTGACTTACGCTGCCTGCGAGGTCAAGTTGTTATTGATCTGGTTGTATGCAAGGAAGAAGATTGGCAAGAACAGGAAGACTTTGCAAGCCTTCAGACCACGTCGGACCTCGTCGACCCAAGCATCGTCGTAGGTCATCCAGGTTGGGCGCTCAGCAGCTGGGACGAGCGATGGGCGGACCTTGTCCCAGGTGAAATTGCGCTTCATGGACATTGGGTTAAATGACCAGACGCCCTTCATGGCAGTAGTCCACATGCGCATGAACTTGGACAGGATGGAGCCAGTTGGTGGGTTGAGCACATAACGCTTCTTGAACGTGAAGAGCACGATTGGTGCGACCAAGAACATGATGGTTGGCAGCATATAGGACAGCCAGAAACCGACGTACTTCTCAGCGAAAACCATGGAGATCTGGCCAGTGACAGAGCCGATGTTGATCATCATATAGAAGTACAAGAAGATACGGGAGGTTGTCACAGCTGGGTCGACCAGGACGCGCTCGCCCTTGGTGGTAGTCTCAATGCGCATCTTGGTGTCGGTCTGCTGCTCGGCGAGGAGAGGCGAAATGTTCGACTTGAACATACCAGTTCCGAGACCGAAGATGATCAGACCAAGAGCGAAGACACCAATGGATGTGTCTGGCTTCTGGATGACGCTTGGAGCGGCAGAGGCAGTGAGGATAACGTGACCAGTGATACCGACGCCAATAGCGCAGAGAATGGTGTTGAAGCGACCCAGGTAGCCATCAGCAATCCAAGCACCGAAGAGTGGAGTAATGTATGCCCAGAACTGGTTGAAAGTCGTCAGACCAGTAGAAGCGCGCTGACCCATGTCGAGGGCACCAGACTGTCCCTCGAAACCGGCACCCGTGGTCGAGCCTTCTGGAAGAGGCTGCTGGATGAAGTTGACGAACACGATCGTGGTACCATAGTAACTGAAACGCTCGCAAAGCTCGACGAACGCGACGGTGAAGGCAACCCAAACGATCTTGCCAGAGACACGGCGTAGCGTCCTCAGGTCAGTTTCGGAGATGTGGTAGTTGTCCTCCGCAGAGCTCTCAGACTGAGTATAGGTGCCCATCTTGCCTTCGCCAGCAGTGGACTCTTTGCGAGTGTTGGCGAGTCCAGCATCTGGAGCCTCAGCCTTCGCCAGGTCGGCGACATCGATGTAGTTCGACATGTTTGCGAATGCTCGACAGATCACGAACGTGGATCGATGTCAAGATGCAAAAGGGTAGGACAGGTACAACTGATAAGAGCAAAGGAGCTCGAACTGATCGTCACACGAAACTGATCGCACGCGACCTTGCACGACCTTCATATACACATGCTCCTCTCCACCCTCCTCCCATCTTTGGTGGCAACGGCGCCAAGGGTGGTATCCAACGACGGCCCATATCGCGGTAGTGCTATCACCACTGGAGCGCGTGCTATGCGAGCGGCTTCTAAAGCCGGGAAGATCTTCAAAGAGGAAGGTTACAGTTGCGTCAAGATAGAGAACCACGCTAGAAGGCGGCGATGGAACAACGCCTCGCCACTTAGAATGCTTGATCTTGACCAAGGACTCTTGAATGATCGCCATTTAGGGCCTGGGCACGACTTGGCTTTTGTCTTTCACTGCTTATTTGTGGGTCCCGAGGTTGGAACAGTTCTGAACCATAATTTCAATCGGGTCTCCGGCACAGCTAATTGAAAATACTTTGAATCTCGAATGATTTTACTGGACATCGCATTGTGTGATTTGGGTGACTAGCTTCGGAGTCTCCTTGGTCGCCGCCAGAATCTAAGGGACGTGGAGATCACTCCGCGACAAAGTGCACCGAGGCTCGTGGACTCCGACCCACTTGATCACAGAACACACCATCAATCCGCCATTTTAGGTGATCTTTTCAAGTTTAGGAAACCAACACGATCACATATCTTCTCTGCACCAGCTTCCCCAATAGCGTTCGGCAAGACCATGAACGGCATGCGCCGTGGATGACGCTTATCAGCGGATATCAAGCTGGAATTTACCTTTTGATTGTAGACGACGTAGTGGTGGCTTCGATTTGGCTGCAGCACTGCATCATTTTGGCGCAGGTCGTGTGAGGGGTTGGTTCGATTGTAGAAAATGAACGTTGCGTTCCATGCGTCGGGAGGATGCATCGACATGAAACTTGCTGCTTCGAGCTAAGCTCCGAGGAAAACCCTAGCCAAGAGAGGAAGCCAGTAGGACAAGAATAGCCAATACGACGAAGCTATATGTCAAGCAAATGTGCAGCATGCGCTTAGCGACTTCGACGAGACCGTCGAGATGGTCTCTTGGCCCACCAGAGAGGAACCGATGTTTGGTATCCCTGAAGTGACATGGCAATCTCATACGCGGAGAACTTTGGATATCTCCACAGGTCGTTCTAAGATGCTCGGGTGGATAGCCTATTGCTGGGGGCCTTATCAAGGCACGTTACACTCAGTTTTGTGAATCCTTCACCTGGGCTACGAGAGTACTGTATGTACACAGAAGGTGCATACTCGACTACATCGCGTGATGCTGTCCGAATGGAACAATATGATAACGTGTCGAACCATCAATGCACTAATTACACGATAGCAGTGTACGCAGCACAGCTTCGAAACGTTGCGCCAAGCCAGCATTTCCACTATAGCTAAATTGGAGCGTTCTTAGCCTTGATCATCAATTCGAAGACCATTGGGGACGTCGGCTTTCGCATAGCTGCTTAAGTTCGAATGCTCTCTGCAGCACTTAAATCTGGTTTGCGCAATATGCGCCAGCGGCGGCGACGACTTCCTGTCCATGACCATACCCTGAGGGCCTTCGAGCTCCCAGGTGCGATAGCCAATGCTGGAACATTGACGCAACCAGCTGCTGCATTGTTTCCTAAACTTGGTCGAGACCATAGGATCCCAGCAGTCGTAGGGTGATCAGACGCCCTCTTCATCATGTTTTCCTGGGTCGAGAAGCGTCATCTTCTCAACGTTCGTGTTCGCGACAATTGATCGTGATCGCGCAGAGATAAGGGGCGGCTGGTCGGTTGGATGTGCTCCAAATGGCAGGGGTTTGCGATCGGGACATTCAGACACATTCACCACAAGTTGACAGGTGAGTTTGAAGCTGCAGCTGACAGTGATGTTATAAATGGCGATAAAGGCCCGTGCGTGTAGAATGACCGTTAGTTGTGGGTGAACGGTCACCTAAGACTCGAGGTCCACCCCGGCAGCATGGCAACGGGACCCTGAATTGTAAACACGACTTTGTCGCAACACATCTTGCAGCTGCAGCTACCATTCAACGAAGAGATCATAATCACCATGGACAAGCCCCAGAACTCGTTATTCGAAGTCTTTCTACGCTTGAGACCTCCAGTGTCTTCCGCTGCCGATGCAGCTGAGCGCTTTCTAGATGTCGAGGCAGGAAGCGACGGCGAGCTACCGAAGCACATCACCATCAAGCCCCCCGCAAATGACCACCGAAAACGTGCTGTGGAACGGTTCGCGTTCACAAGAGTATTTGAAGAAGAATCAGCACAGCTTGATGTCTTCCATGGAGCTGGTGTGCTGCCACTCGTGGAGGGTGTTCTAGGTGTTGATGGCAAGGAAGGCCGTGATGGTCTTCTAGCCACCCTCGGTGTCACTGGCTCTGGCAAGGTAGGCAATGGATGTTGAGTGACCTCTGAATGATGCTGACCGCTCAACAGAGCCATACGATCCTAGGCACGAAATCACAGCGTGGACTAACACAGCTTTCACTTGATCTATTGTATCAAAGCCTTGGAGAGAACTTGATACAGCCCGCCAACCTCACCTCCGCCTTCCCCTCGATCGCGGGCTCAGACGTGGCCGAGTCGCAGATGTTCCCAGCCACCGTCTTCCTGGATTCAGTCTACGGTGATGGCGCCTATGGTAGAGGCAGCTGTTCGCGTGCTCAAACACCCATGCCGGTAAATTCACCTTTTCATAGTCCGCCAACTTCACCAAGCAGAATCATGCCGGGAATGTATCCCTCACTGTCTCAACATCTCAGCGCAATGTTGTCACCACCAAAGAATGTGTCTAGAGCAGGGCCAAAGGCATACATGCCCGCCGTCTTTCAACGTCTCACAAGAAGCCAAGCTAAACAGTTGCCACGCAAGGATACATCGATCTTGAGTATGCCATCGACGAAGCATCGTATGCCACGACCGAGCACGCTTCCGCAAACGCCGAGCGTTGACGGCTTCCTTTTGGACGCTGACCCGTCTGCTGAATATACGATCGTGTTATCTATGTTCGAAGTGTACAATGATCGGATCTTCGACTTGCTTGCAGGTAATGCAGCAACGGCGGGTGCAAAGCTTGGCCAGACAAAGCGAAGAGCGTTGCTATTCAAAAGCACGGAGATGAGCCCAGATCGTAAAGTTGTGGCAGGATTACGCAAGGTGGTATGCTGCAACCTTGAGGAGGCCCTTACGGTGCTCGAGACTGGTCTCATCGAGAGACGAGTTGCTGGAACTGGCAGTAACGCAGTCAGCTCGCGGAGTCACGGCTTCTTCTGCTTCGAAGTCAAGAAGCGAAACAAGATGCACAGGGGCCCATGGTCAACAAGCACACTCACCGTGGTCGACCTCGCAGGTGGGTATCTTCACAGATGAGATCAGGACGTCGCTAATCAATAATCAATGTAGGCTCCGAACGCGCCCGTCAAGCAAAGACCGCTGGAGCAACTCTCGCTGAAGCTGGCAAGATCAACGAAAGCTTGATGTACCTTGGTCAATGCATGCAAATGCAGAGCGATAACCAAGAAGGCAACAAGCAGAACATTGTCCCCTTCCGGCAATGCAAGCTCACGGAGCTGCTCTTCTCTAACTCCTTTCCATCGCCATCTGTCACGTCGCACCATAACCACTACCACTATAGCCAGCGAAATCCACAGAAGGCTATAATGATCGTGACAGCCAACCCGACTGGCGACTTCAATGCGACATCTCAGATTCTGAGATACTCTGCTCTTGCTCGAGAGGTTACAGTGCCACGAATGCCTTCGGTCACCGAGCAAGTATTCGGCTCGGGCGGCGTACCTCTGAGCAGCGGGAGAAGCACACCTATAGCTCACGAGGACCTTGAGACCGCGCTGAGAGAATTGGCACGACTCGCTGAAGAACGCGACATTATGGCTCTGCAGCTTGAGGAGGAGCGATCGAGACGAGAGGCTGCAGAGGCATCGTGGACAGCTGCTGAACAGCGGATGCAGGAGGTAGAGCAAGAGGTCCGCGATGAATGCTATGCTGACTTTGAGGCGCGACTCGAACAGGAGCGACGGAGGTGGAAGGGCGCGTGGGAGGAGGAAGCCGACAGAAATGATGAGCACTTGGACAAGAAGATCGATATTCTTGCCAAGGGCATTGATAGCACCTTCGAGATTCACGAAGATGGCGCGTCGAGCGAGGGTAGTAGAGTGCGGGAGCTTGAAAATGAGAATGAGGCTCTGCGGCGCAAGCTAGAAGCCCTAGAACGGGAAATGCTGCAGAGAAGCCCGGTCAAGCTCAAAAGCCAGCGCGTCCTCAAGACAAAAAGGTGGCTTGGAGAGGAGAATGAGCTACTGGGAAGTCCTTGATTGTTTTTGATCAGATCAGTGGCCGTTCTGCAATGTACATGGTTTTGAGCGTTTTTGCTGGGTTCTAAGCTCAGCCTGACGAGATATCCAATCCTCTTTTGCATGTATGCTTCCTGCAACTTTCAGCTCCACTTCTGCCTTGTCGCACACGGATTCGCGAAAGCTTCACGTGAACTGAAGGGTGATACTTTACATGCAGATATCTACATCGATGCGACTCTCTCACTAACGCCTCGATTCACAAATGACAGCTTCACGCCTGCTGCCCATCGTGACTGCTTGGTCACTAGTCGATATCGATAAAGCTGATTGGCGACGAGCGATTTCACGCACGGACCAGCCTCACCCACAGACGGCGATCACGGCCTCGTCCCCATGCCTCATCGAACTTCTTCCCCAAACTGCTTCTCCTCTCTCAAAGCAGCGCTGCATTCTTATCGACGTTCGCTGCTTGCGTGAAGGCCATCACGAGCCAAGTGTGAAGGCACTGTGAGTGGCACAGCCACGGAAGCGAGAGCTTCAGGCACCACCGATGACTCCACCTCGCCTGGATCTGCCGGTCAGCAGGACAAGAACGACTGCGAAGCTTTGGGTTCCAACGACAGCAATATCTCGACCATCGACGACGACGCAAGTGCGGTGTCAAAGAAAATGGGCACAACATTGCTGGACCTGCCGCCGGAAATTCTGGAGATGATCCTTTTGGTCCTTCCGCCAGATTCGTTCTCGTGCATGTTGATGACATGCCACTCCATACGGAACGCGGTGTTGTCGACTCAGAAGGTGCTGCGAACACATCTATGGAATGTCCCGGGACTGCGGCCACCAGATCAAGCTTCGCCCTCAGCATTATTACAAGCCTTTAATTCACGAGCCGCAAAAAGTGCATGGAATGGTCTTGAAACTTTCGCAGATATAGTCGTCCATCAGCCTGCTTTACCGGAGCATGCTTTTGAGCCATGGACCCGACCGAAGTTCAACTCGATCCAGCCTTGTTGTGCGGGAACACGAGGGTGTGATCGTGGCCTGCTTGCGACAGCAGCAGACTATCGCGGGGTCATACATGTATATCGCATACGCAAGGGTCGCATCAGTGCTCTGTGCAAGCTTGACCCTCGGACCTTGGGTCTTGAAGATGGCGACGAGCAGTTTATCCAGTATCGCTGCATTGCGACGAGATGGACACGATGTCCAAGCAGCAATCACAGCGATCATCTCGTGGGGTTGTTCTCGTATCACATCAATCGAGCGCACCCAAGAGGGAAAGGAGAGTTCGCAAAATCATTCATTTCGGAGGCCGCGAGCAAGACGGCATACACTTATCACCTGATATGCTGGAAAGTCAACAAACTAGACACAATGCCGTGGGCGAGCCACGAGATTGTACTTCCACCAGGCTTCGAACCCAAGATCTTCACGCTGAAGACAGACAGCACCAAAGAGCAGGCCTGCACACCTGCAGCACTCGTGTCATGGTGCCCTCAACTGAACTGCTATTCCATCGCTGTTCTTCGCATCATGGCCAATCGAAAGATCCATGCTCTGGATTTGAAGACCTCTGAGACCACAGCAGACGAGAGCATCGGACTCAAATTCTCCGAGCCAATCCTGCGAGCCGAGTTCACGAAGGGTGCAAATCCTGAGTTGTGGCTATATGGAGCGGATACGGCGCCTCTGGACAATGTGACGGGCATCAATACGATCTCGCTTGGTGCATTACGGTTGGCGAATACCGTGAGCACGAGCAGGACCACGCCTTACCTGTTCTCTACGAACGCGTTCCCGCGATGCTTTAAAGGAATCCCGATCAAAGCAAATCACGACCATGAATGTGGAACATATGACACAGGGACCAAATACTGCGTCCAGACAGTCAGTGCTTCCTCTGCATCAATCGACAGTATACTTACTGACTGCTATACATAGGTACTCGAACTCGTGGTCCCCCGCGCAGATAAAGTCTCCGGCGCCTACCTGATAAAGTATGCTGAAGAACAAGACGCCTGCTCCGTCTTCGATCTCAGCATGGAGCTGCCCGCCCTCGAATACACCGTCGTCGCCAAACTGCTCGGCTCAGACTACACACTCGCCTCGCCTATGGGCCGTATCATCGCGCTTTCGCCCGACAAGGAATGGGTCGCCATCGCGCACTGGGATAGCATCAAGCTCTGGGGTATCCACACACCAGCCTTCTTCTCACCCACTGTCGGATCACTGCTCCCAAACGCGCTACAGCCCTCCCCACTGTACGGGGGCAGCGGCCTCTTCACCTGGCGGGAAAAGCAAAATCGAGCACGTAAACAGGAACTCAGCGTGCCAGACGACAAAGCGTACACCACGAACTGCGCACAGGGCTACTTCCACGACCACATCCGCGTCAAGGGCGAGGAGAAGCAGCGGATCGTCGGGATTAGACCGATCGAGCTGCCGAGGAGGGGCGTGGTTTTCTCGATGGCTTTTTCTAAACATAATACACTTTGGGCGTGGACGGATGCGGGGTTGGTTAAGTGGGCTTGGGGGAGTAAGAGGAGTGGGGTGAGGGGGTGTGTGCCGTTGCCGATGGTTTCGGATAGGCTTTGGGGGAGTGTATGAGCAGATGGTGGAGATGAGAATTAGTCAGTGTTTTTGTTGCGCTCAAAGCCTCATTTCATGAAAGACTGGTCGTGTTCAGCTGGGGATTGGTGCCACAACCATGATCATCATGAAGAAGCGTACATTCAATATCAGTTGTATTGCCTACCCAAACCAGTCCGATACCATTCGTCCAAGGTATATCCGGGCGGAAAATTGCCGCCAGGATGAACGCGATGTAGAGTAGACCGGCGGATGCAGCTCTCGATCGAATTTCCTAAGATCCAACGAAGAGTGGAAGGATCTTCCCATGTGCTTGGGAGTAAGTCGTATGCGATTGCGAATGGCCGGCGCGAAGTTATGGATGGCTAAAGATTTTCTGAGTGGCAATTTCTTAACTTTGGTGGCCCTTGGAATCCATGTATTGAGATTCGTCCTATATATGACACACATATCAACAGACTCAGAGCAGCTCACTGCTCAACCCTCACCATCCACCCCGTCCCCACAGTCCTCCCATCCGCATCCTTCCCACCCCACACAACAAGTCCGGCTTCCTCAACTTCTGTGCCCCTTTCGCAAGCCCAAGCAGACGCAGCCCCAAATGTCCGCATCCGCGCAATACTCCCGCGCACAACCTCCCCATACACATCCGCATACTGCACCTGCACGGCCTGCACCGCCTTCGGTGGGTCTCTCCTCTCCTCCTCCTCGCCCACGAGCTCAAGCCGTGTGCCCGCTATGGAAGGGAGGAACCCGCTCTCGTCCTCGCGGGAGGACACGTCTACGGCCGTCACGGTCTTAGCGCCCGGCTGGATCGAAAGCAGGATGTTCCTGCTATCGCCTGGGTGACACAGGCGGACTGTGGGGCCTAGAAGTGGCGCGGAGAGGGACGTGGGATCCCATTCGCGCAGGAGGGAGGAGAGGGATTTACGCTGGGTGAAGGGTGTTTTGAGGAGTTGCCCGACGTGCAGCGAGTCAGTCTGGAGAATGTGTTCTGCGTCTGTGCGGCCGCCGACGCGGTAGAGTTGTCTATCGTCAACGAGGACGAGACTCGCACCCGGTCGAGCGGGCGCAGGTGGTGGAGGGAGGGGCAGCCACGTGTGCGAGCAGATATCGTAGGCCCAGGCGTCGTTGAGGAGGGTATCCGGGTTAGCGGGATCGCAGCCCCCGTAGATGAATAGGGTGCCCCATGAGTCTGAGGGCGAGGGTTCCGAGATATGCGGTTGCATGGAGGGATTGAGGTAGGTGCGTTGCAGGTCCATGGCGTCGGTGGAGCCGTGGACTGGACCTGGTAGTTCGGAGACCGTGGCTGCGTGTTGCGTTCGTGGGGGTGGGTAGGGAGCATCGGGGCGGGGATCGTGGAAGGACCAGCGCGCACTGATTGTGTCGAAGACCCATACGCGTCCTGCGGTCTCCTCCTTGGCTTTTGCGGCGAGCTCGCCACCGAAGATGTAGATTTCGTCGCCGACTACGACGGCGCTGTGTCCTTTGCGCGAAGAGGGGAGATCTCCACCCTTTGGTGTGGCGCGAGGGGCAATAGACTTGTAGTCTGCTTCCAGCACACCGCCAGAGGGTAAGATGACAACATGCATGTGATCGTCTGCCAGAGAGCCCTCGCCATCCTCACCGCCAAAGATGTATGCGCGCCCGTTGATCACGGACAGACTATGTCCCGACCTTGGAAGAGCAAATCCCGCAATCTCCTGGAAGGTAGCCTTGAATGGCCTATCCGGATCATAAATGCCCTTCGCATACTCCTGCGCCCATACACTGAACGAACCAGCCCTCTGTACAGCGCCATCCCTCGCACTCGCCAGAATCGTGCCCGTCCTCTGCAAACCCACCCCCGCATTCTCCCTTGCACTCTGCAACATCGTCCCCGTCCTCTGCAGCGTCGGATTCTGCTGCGCAGTCTCCCCCACCGCACCCGTCCTCTGCATAAACCCCTGCCTATATCCCTCCAGCACCGTCCCCGTTCGCTGCAGCCCCTCTCCAGCGCTCTGCCGCAGACTCGCCGTGCGCTGCATGAACCCGTCCTTGGCATCACCGACCAGCGTGCCCGTGCGCCTGAGCCCGCCGCTGATGGTCTCGCTGACGGTCCCGCTCCGCTTGAGCATGCCCTCCTTCGCTTCGCCGTAAAGCGTGCCTGTCCGCTTCAGGGCGCCCGCGTAGAATGTGTCTTCTTCTTCGAGACGCGAGGTATCGGGTGTGGTGCTTGTGGGCGTGGGCGTGAGATCGGCTTCGGCGTCGGTGCCTGTGCCTGTGGTGGAGGAGACTACGCGCTCGAGGGTGGCAGGCTCCGCAGGCGCTGTGGTCGGTGCCGGTGCGGCGTCGGAGGGTGTGGTGGTGTCTGCCATTTCTATGGGGAAGGAGCGACTGGATCTTACGGATGTGTAGTGTTGTTGAATGAAGTCTTCTTCATTGATTCTCGCTCTCTCCCAGCAAAGAGTTGGCAGGATTGTCCTCGAGCTGAACGATGCAACGCAATCCCCAAGGCTGACGCCAATTATAGAAACACGAGACGGGCGGAGTTTGGTAAGGCCTCCGACAGAGGTAACGACAAGAAATCAACAATCACACAGAATGCTGTACAAGACGACTGTGCATCAGAAAGCTGTACAGAAAGAGGATTGAGTGTTGTACAGTGAGCTTGTGGAGCGATGTTTGAAACAAGTCGTTCTTCATGAGCAGGCTGTCATGGCCTGTCAGCACGGGCAGCGGGCTCAAAAAAGTGGGCCCAGTACGACATTGGGAGGTAGACGGTTAATGTTCAGGATTGGTGCATATACCGCTTACATTGTGGACAAGGTGGTGTCGTTCGCGGACCTCAACCTGGAACTGGGTCATCTCGTGGGATCACATTGACGGTAATTTCATGAATCATAAAAACAAGAGATGAGATTCTACATGTCCAGCATTCTATTGACCCAGCACTTACATACTGACATCTTACTCAATCAGGTCCAAAGCGTGCCGTTGCTCCAATTGCACCAGCTGTCGACAGAGAACAGCTCTCCCTGGCTCAAAGATGGGATTCGAATCGATCTTTGCGAAATTGTCGATGTGCACCAAGGCAGTCTTAATGGCCGCCGCAGCGCATTGCCTGCTCAGCTTGAACTGCGCGGTGGCAAGATGGGAGGCGCCTCTGACAAGGAAGTAGTTCTTCTGCCAGTCGTCATCCTTAATCGCTCTGGCTCTACGGATTAGCTCCGACGCTTGAGCTTCGACCATTCCATACTCTTGACGTTGGTCGTATACCTCAATGGATCGCGAAAGCACCTCCAGCGCACGGACGTTAGATGGTGCGAATGCGTGGTCCAGCATAACTAGGTTGGGCATACACTCATGTACGGCGACCCAAGGACTGCGACCTAGCTTCCGACACGCACTGTTGAGTCTCATCACGAAGCTGTTGTAGTGCATGTAGCCTAGGTGCTGGCCGAAACTCTTCTCGAATTGCGCCATGATCCTTTCCTCGACCTCGATTAAAGTCAGGCAATCCATCTGGCCAAGGGCCTCAAAAATGAATTGCCGTTCCGCACCTGCGATCTGGCGCGCTCTACATGCGATATATGCTTGCAGATGAGAAGCAACCTCATGGTATCCGGCAGCGTAGATGTCGTTGATCTTCTGTATGACGTTTGGGATGATGTCGTGGTACTGTGCGCGAAGAAGGACGTCCACCTCGGCGAACGCTGAAAGCCAGTGTTGACCTGCCTCGGACCACGATCCTTCGCCTGCAGCTGCAGATCCCATGTCTATGCAGCCGTAGAACTTGTGCAACGATTGGAGGTCTTGTTGGCATGTATTGGAGCTTGAGATGATCTGCTCGTAGCTCGTCTGCTTCCATTCTCCTGTCATGAAGCTCCTGCAGATGAGATGATCACTCTTATGGAACATTTCGTTTGCTATGCGCAAAGTATCAGGCATAGCTAGCGTCCTTAACACCTGCTCAGGTTGGGCATTTTCGGTGCCAATGGTGTCCTCAACACCGTGTGTACGAGCGTCTTCGAGTGCGATGCCATTCCTCGCACAGTATCTCTGGAGTTTTCCATAGTCAGACACGGCATCGTCAGTTGCAGTGTTTAGAATACCGGTCGTGGCTCGACTCTGGTGTAATCTTCTGACCATTTCGGTTGCCTTTTCTCGGGACAGGTTTTTCGTGAAGTTCCAACGTTTGAGAAGCACGCGCAACTTCTTGGGTCTGTTCCGTACCTAGGTTACAGGAAGTTCCTTCGAAACCACGCTCATGCACTCACGATATGTCCATGCCATGATGCTCGCGGAGCTCGGCCAGAACCTCTTTCAGGGTAAGATCCTGCACCATGTACAGCTCACGAATGATTCCGCGATACTGATCCATGTTCTGACAGATTGGCACTTCGCTGTACCATACATGCATACCAAAGCTGAAGCTTCTTGCATTTGGTTCAGGACCTCAAGTGCTCGTTTGTTGACCGGACGCTTGGCAACTCTCTTTGAGCAGTCGCCTTCCTTTGGCCAGATCAATCTAGCATAGATCACCTCATGACTTTCGTCTGATTGGCTGCACCGGCCTCGTGGCTTCGAGTAGCTATCTGCATCTGCCAGGCCAGCTCGATTGGTCTCGAGCAAAATGTCCTGCATGCAGAAGACCATGGGTACGTAGTGCCGATCCTCATTGGCTTGCGTAAAGGAAGGATGCGCCAACACTGACTCTGGGTATGACAATTGGTCGGTTCTTCAGCCTGGTCCCCGAGATACAACAAGACGCATCTGTATATTCGTACACGGAGCTCAAAGGTCAAGACGTGTATAAAAGGATGAGCTCACCCCAGAGTTTGTCTGCTCAGAAGGAACAACTCGAAACTTCTACGATCCCCAAATACACCAGGCTTTTCTCGTCCAAGCAACTCAGCCCTTCCTTATCAGCCCTGCCCTGCGGTAATCCAGCCTTGTAAGGTCTCTACTTTTTTCGGATCTATGTAGCAGAGCTCATTCGTGTGTCGAAAGCAGTGCAGCAGATTACCAGGCCACGACAGAATGGGTGGCAATCCAAGCAAGGAGAAGCAATTAGAGCGCGAGTGGCAGACCAAGAACGATGGCGAGGGCTCTACCTTCTCCAACTTCCTCAAAGGCGTGAAACAAGGGTCCAAGGAGTTCGGTGCTAACCCGAGTCTGTCGCATTGGCTGAAAGATAAATTGTATCAGACTAACATGAGGCAGAAAAATACTATGATCAGGCTAGGGATGATTTCGAAGGCGCCCACAACACGATCTATGGCAGAGACAACTGAGGAGGGGCTGGCGAGCTAGTGCGAGACTGGAATACGAAGGGAAGTCATCACTCGTTTGATCGAAGTAATGTAGTTCCGAATCGTGTCCAGTCCTTTCCAAGCTCTTAGAGAAAACCATACAATACAAGACTCTCCCTTCAATCATGGTGTAGACGAGTCCAATTGCTGCAGACTAATCCAACGCTATGCCTACAAATACATAATTACAATCACCTCCCCAAGACTACCTCGCCCCCACAGCGCTCATCCACCTCTGCTCATCCTTCTTATCGAAATGCAGCAACATGCCCAACACAGGAATCAACTGCATCTGATGCTTCTTATCCCTCTGCTCCAAAAACTGCAGGAGCACATTCTTCAGGTACACGTAATCCATCTGGGGATTCGATCCTGCCTCACTCGCTGCTGCTGAAGTGATATTGCCCATCCTCTTAGGTCCTAGCACGCCACTGGGTGCAGGTGAACCCAGACGAGAAGCGGAGCGCGAGGACTCGAGGGAGGAACGCGTGGATGATTGGATGGAGGGCTCGATTGTTTTGCGGAGGGTGGCGGCTTTGAGCTCGTCGGAAAGCGTCTTGGCTTGTTTCTGCGTCTTCTCCAGTTTCTGCGTCGCTTCGTCCAGCGAGCGTTTGAGATCGCCACGTTCGCGTTCCAGCTCGCGGACCTGCCGTTCCGTCTCGTCGAGTGCTTCGCGTAACTGGCTCATCGCCGTGCGTACTTCGCGCACTTCGTCCTCGTCCCCGTGAATACGTCGTTCGATTTCTTCTTTTTGGCGGCGGATCTCTGATTCGGCGCGTGCGAGTTCTTCTTTCTCCTCGACCGCGCGCGTGAGTGCCCGTTCTGCATCCCGCACTTTCGTCTTGAGCTCCTCCATTTCGCGTCCGCGCCTTCGGGTGAGATTGCTTGCCGTCTCCTCTGCCCTATCCCTCTCCTCAATGGCGACCTCCATGCGCTCTCTCATCTCCTTGACACGCGCTTCTGCGCGCGAATCACTCTCGTTCAAGAGCCGCCTCATTGTCTCGCCCTCTCTGCTTCGCTCGCTGAGCAAGCGATGAGCATCAGCCAGTTCTTCTTCGAGCGACTCGCACCGCTCGCGGACTTCCTTCATCTGCGCGCCGATTTCCTGCGTCGAGTCTTGCATGCTGTTCATGAGGGACTGGGCGGAGTTGTACTGCGCTGTCTTCAATTCCAGCTCATCGCGAAGGGCTTGCGCGTCCTGCTCTAACTTCTTGACCTGCGACTCCAGGGTGCGGAGGGTCGAGCGCGCGGTTTCAAGATCGGCTTGAGCGCGCTTCAGGTCCGTCATGGTCTTCTCCCTCGCCTCCACAGCCTCACCCTTCTCAGTCTGCGCACGCTGCAGCTCCCTCTGCGCCTTATGCACTTGCTCCTCCAGACTCCCCCGCTGCGAATTGCCCACCCCAATCTTCTCATTCAGACTCCGCACCTCCCCATCCCTCTCCTTCATCAGGCCCGTGAACCGCGCCACCTCAGCCCTCAAATCCTTCTCCCGCGCCTCCAGCCGTCTGACCTCCGTGTTGCGCGCCGCGAGCTCCACCTTCGACTTGCGCAGTTCGGTCACCTCACTACGTAGCGAATTCAGCTCCGGCTGCGCTTTCGACATCACGTCCCTTAGGTCAGTGAGGTCCTTGAATCGTGTCGCGGCGAGCTGCTGCGCGGCTGTAAGGTCGCTTTGCAGAGTGTCTGCTTTGGACTTGAGCTCCTCAAATTCTTTCGTCAAGCTATCGTGCTTCTCTGCGCTGCCTGCGTGCTGTGCGCTGCTCGTCTTGAGCTCTGCGATCTCTTTCTCCAGCTCCGAAATCGTCTTCTGCAACCCGGCTTTCTCAGCGAGCAGTTCCTTGACCTTGTCCTTCGCCTCGACGTGCTCAGCTCCGAAGTCACGCAGATCGTCGCGGAGGGATTCGATCTCTTCTTGCAACGCTTCTTGATCTTTGATCTTGGATTCGAGACGGGTGATCACGGCTGTCTTCTCTTCGAGCTGCTGCGTCAGCTTCGTGAGTTCTTCTCGAAGGGCCGAGTCGTCCCCTGCTACGGCTGGCTCCTCGGCGACTTCTTCGGCTGGCGGTGTGTCTGTTCCTGTCTTCGCTGGGCCAGCGGCACCTCCCTTCTTCTTTTTCTTGTTCTTCTTCTTGCTTCCTGCCGCAGTTGAGGACGCACCATTCGCTGACTCAGCAGGCGCAGCAGTGGGTGTGGAAGTACCATTTACCGGAGTAGGCTTTGAGGCGTTCTCAAGCTGCTTACGCAATTGCTCGACTTCAGTGTCCAGCTTCTTCTTCTCGTCCTGCGCAGACTTGAGCTGTTCACGCAGACTCGACATGAGACTGTCTAGTGTCTGATTGCGCTTTTGAGCCTGCTCTTGCGATTCCGAGACGGTCTGGAGTTCTGTCTTTAGCTTCTCAACCTCCTGTGCCATGCTAGACTTTTCTGACGTGCTCTTTGCGGCATCTGCTTGTATGGCTTCGAGCTTCTTTTCAGCCTCCACTGTGGCTTGCTTGAGCTCCGTGATTTGAGTCTCCTTGCTCTTCGCAGTGTCCTCATGTGTCTTCGCCTCTTTCTCTGCGGTCTCCAATTTCGATGTGAGCTCGTCAATCGTGCCTTGCAGCTTCGTAGCATCAGCAGATACCTTCGCGTCCGCACCCTCCTTGCCATCCCTCAGCTCCTGCAAGCTCTTACTCGAAGCCTCCAGATCGCGCGCAAGTCGCTCTGCCGAGTCCCTCGCAGACGACAGATCCCCCTTCAACTCCTCGTTCTCCTTCTGCAACTTCTCCATCTTCGCCTCGTACTGCTGAACCTCCTCCTGCAACCTGGGTAGCTCGCTCTCGTACGAGAAGAAGTCGTCGCCGCCATCCTCCTTCTCCGCGGTATCCTCCTTCTTTGTCTCTTTCTCCGCCTTTAATTTCTCTAGCTCTTCGCTCATCTCGCGTGATTGCTTCACGCTTTCCTCGAGCATCTTTTTCAAATCGTCCCGCTCTGTCGTGACCCTCTTTAACTCGTCCACGACCATAGTCGTCTTGAGATTGTTTTGCGCTAGATACTCCACCAATGCCGTAGGTTCTGCGATACTCGTCAGAGGCGTGTTTTCTCTCAATGCTGCCTCGAAAGGTTCGATGAACTTGTTGCGCGCGTGAGCGAGGCGGTACGACTTCAAGAGGTCAGAGTACTTCGGTTCGAGGCGGTCGAGCTTGCGGAGGCGCGCTTGGAGGTCTGGTGTTAGGAGTGGTTGCTCAGGTTCGCTTTTCCGCGGCTCTTCTCCGCCATCTTCTTTCTTCTCTTCCGCGGTTTGCGCTTCTTGCTCGCTATCTTTGCTTCCTTCGACCGCTGTCGCAGTCGTCGCAATCGACGGCGCCGGTGTGCCTACTCTACTCGGCTCCACAGAGTCGCCCTCCTCCCCAATCACAAACTCCGGCTCGAACTCGCTTGGATCCGGTTCCTTGCCGGAGGGCATAGTCGCGGGACCAGCGCCATCTTGCCCATCTGGCCTCCTTCGTCTCCTGGACGGACTGATGTTCCTCGATCCTGATCTTGGGCGCGGCGTAGATGTGCTTGGTCTGGGCGAGGCACCTGCGCTTCCTGAGGCAGCGGCTTTCTGGCGCGCCTGCTCTTCTTGTATACGGTTGTCTACGGCGTCTTTGAAGCGCTGTTGCGTGTAAGTCCAGTCCCAGGCGTAGGAGAGCCAGTCCATGCTTGGACATCTAATTAGGGGACTACATACCTGCCACATGATGGAGTAGTTATTAGTATGAATGGATGTATGGTCTATGAGTCTTGCAAGGGAGTCATTATGAACTCGTGCGCTGCGAGTGAACGGCGTGGGAATTGTGGTTTCACGCCGTCCGGCCACGATTGCTACTTTTGGATCTGGGGAGAGCTAGGGGTGGGTGTGTATCTATCGATCTCTTACATAGACCTATAGCTACCGTCATCGCTGCATCAATCAGCCTGCCTGCCCTTGCAAACATTCTCCATTCTCTAGTGCAATAACATGCACCCACGCACGATCTTTGGTCTGAGGTAGCAATAATGGTCAAACTCTGGCCATGGGGTGTTCGTCTCTCATCTCTCACAATCGCACCCACACTAACACGTACCTAAACCAGGGCGACAACAACTCCGCCGAATCCTTCGAACGCACCCTCAGCAGCCTCGCCCAAAAGATCTCCAAAACCTCCGCCAAAAACGACGCACTCAGGCAACGTTCCCGTAAGCTCAAAGTCAGCTGGACAATCTACGGCGGCTTCACCTACATCCTGACCGCACTAATCTTCATCCTCGTGACCGGCTGGCAGAACTGGGGCTGGGTCGAATACAGCACCGTCGCCGGCGGTCCCGTGCTGCTGTGGGGCGTGAGGAGAGCGCTGACGCTGTGGTATGATTACCGCATCAAGAATACGACGGAATATCTGGAGGGGCTGCAGAAGGAACGGGATGGCACGATTGAGAAGTTGAAGAGGGCGACGAAGTATGATTCTACGCAGCAATTGATTGATAAGTACTCGTCGAAGCCGAGCACGCCTAAGACGGAGGAGAAGGGAAGTGCCTCGAAGGGTGGTAAGAGGGTGCCGTCTCAGGGTGGGCAGCAGGGACCTCCGCAGGGACAGCAGAGAGTCTTCACGCAGCCGCCGCCCACGGCGAATATACCCCGAGGGCCGGTTCCGCCACCGCAACAACCACACAGCAGACCTACATCCGCAGGCTCACTCCACGGTCAACAACCACTGCCATACCAGCAATCTCCAACAGGACCACCACAACCAAGCGCCGAATTCGCACCAAACGCCTTCTCAGAACCCGCACCAACAGCACCAGCCTCTTACGGCGAAGCAACATGGTACGACCGCATCCTAGACGCTCTACTCGGCGAAGACGAGACCTCAGCAAAGAACAGGTTCGCCCTCATATGCTCGAGCTGCAAACTGGTGAATGGGCAGGCGCCGCCAGGTGCGAGGACGCTGGAGGATGTGGGCAAGTGGAGGTGCAGTGCTTGTGGGGCAATGAATGGGGTGGAGAACGAGACGAAGAAGTTGGTGGAGAGCGTGGAGAAGAGTTTGCCTGTGCCGGATGTGGATGGTGCGAGTGGTGGTGATGAAGGAGAGGACATCGTGGTGGCGGAGGAGACGAGTGGGGAGGAGGACGCTGCGGATACGCCTGCGATATCGACGAGGAGTAAGAAGGGGGGCAGGAAGGGGTGAGAGTTGTTTACGGTTCACGAAGCATATCTAGGAATTGCAGCGGGTTATGGGCAAGCATTGGATCTTTAGCACAGCAAGTATAACCATTTTTCCTTTTGACGAGACATTAGCTCTTCACCATTCTGACTGAGTACTGTACGGCTGAGCTAATTATAGCACACACTTTCCCGGCATGCATCTCGGTCTGAGCAGCCAACTAACCGAAGATCCTTCAAGATGAGCATTATCCAGCACTACCGCCTCTCCAAACCATAGAAGTAGCTTTTCACCTCATCACGAGCAGACTACATACATACTCTCAATATTCTGAGCCACCAAAGGCAGAAACAAGGCTGTCCACCCCAAAACCCAGCCTTACAACCCTGAGTCGAAACCCCTGCAGCCCATCGTCAAGCTATACCGCATCTAGCGGCGGAAAGGCCTTGGCAACGGCCATGAGCCACGCTCCTTCCCTGCCGTGGCGAAGATCTTCAATCCGGAAGCCCGCTGGCCATGTTGCTTGCACTCGCTTGTGTGAATGCGCCTCATGACTGCATAGGTAGGTAGACTGGCTCGGTAAGGACGGCGGGTGGGGTGGAGTTTGTGTGGAGAAAGGATGTTGGACCTGCGTCTGTACTTAAGTGCGTGACATGTCCTGGATGGATATTCTTGGATTCCTGCTTCTGGATCTAGGACTGGACACTGGACACCGAGATGTATGGACGGACGATATTCGCGGTGCTGCTCTTTGGCGTGCTACGGGCGAGAGCGCTGCCACAAGCAGATGATGCCACAGAGACAGCCGCATCATCCTTCCTCCTAACACCAATCGAATCGGTATCATCCCTCCAATCAACAACCACAAGCTCCCCGATCTCAGTAACCCAATCCCTCACCGTTCTTACCACTCAAACCACTGCCGCCTCCTCAAGCCTCATCTCCTCAGCAGCCGCCCTCCCCACCACAGGCACCTCCGCCCGCCTAATCGGCTGGTCCTCCGGCTCCGCCCGCTACAACACAACCCGCTACCTCTCCGCGACCTGCTCCCGGTCCTCCATCTACGTGACTTCCACTTCCAACGGGACCACCTACGCCGGCTGCTGCGACACGCGGCGCGCGGGCGGCATACCCGCGTGCATGACCCGCGAACTGGCGTATTCCTGCGCGAACGGCAATCAGATGAAGGGCACGCGGACGATTTCCGATTGCGGGACGAGCAGTACATGCGCCTACGCCTATGTGTTTGAGGATGTGGGCGATGAGGAGAGAGATGGTGTCGAACCGATCAGTTTCGTCATGTGTAAATACTACGGCAGCCGATTCGGGACGCTCTTCCGGAACCTCCCAGCGACGTACGCCGTAACGCGCGATTTCCGCGCCACGAGCACAAGGTCTAGTTCCCTTTCTGATGATGACGACGATGACGAGGATCCGATCCGCGGGTTCAGACAGACGGCTGTGGCGGCTGTGGGCGGCGTGATTGCGTTTATTGCGCTGTGTGTCGTGTTACCTTGTTGTTTGCTAAGAGCGAAGAAGAGGCAGAACGCAGAGGGTGGTCGTTCTGCTGCGAGGCCATCGACGTTTAGGCGGAATCCGCCTGAGGTGACTGGGGCTCCGGCGCCGCCATATTCGCCTCCCAGCGGTGGTGGAGGAGAAAGTGGGTACAGGAGTGTTCTTGACCCTGGGAGTGGGGGTGGGCAGCCGAAGCCTGAAGATGTGCCTCCACCGCCGAGGTACGAGGATGTGGGGAGGGATAGGATTGTTAGATAACGCCGGTCTTAAAGTAATGACATGATACCCCATGCCAGCAACGTGGAACAATTCGCATTTGATTAAAATCGAGTCCATGCCTCGCTTGCGTGTTTGCTGTCGTCTACGCTACGATACGAGATCTCTGTCTAGCGCCTGTGTCAATCTCTCTATGGCGCCATAATATCAATCGTGTAGGAAATGCCCTCGATCAAAGCCTCAACAGTTGCCTCCTGTGGATGAATGTGCTCAAGACAATCAGCAGCCATCCTCATCCTCTAGATCCGACTCCGGATCGCTTCCTCCTCCCTCTCCAACCGCCTCCTCCGCATCTTGATCTGGTGCCGTCGCTTCTCCCCCGACTCAAGCGGCCACTTCACGCTCCTGCGCTCAAAGGAGGAATCCGAACCTTCTGCTTCATCTTCGGCAGAATACGCGCCGCCTTCGCTGGCGGTGTCGTAGTCTGTGCCTTCTTCGGAGGAGATAGTGGGGCGGGATGAGAGTTTGATGAGACGCTTGGTGGGATCGTGGTGGATGTCGACGAATGAGGTGTCTTGCGGTGCTGAGGGCGCGGGTTCGTCTGTGGCGGCCTGGCTAGTAGGCTTGGTAACAGCGTTCCATCTGTCTCGCACCATCTCGTAGCGACCGCCCCGGCCTCGCGCATGCAATTCCGCAGGTCGAGCATCGGTCCCAGATCTCGCTGGAGGTGGACGTCGACCTGGCGTCGGTGGCGGCACAGGGTCCCTCTCGCTGACATCCCAAAGGTTGCGCACACCTTGCACCGCGCGATCGAACAGCCCAGCTACGAAGCCTGGCTTTGGCTGCGCATAGGTCGGATCGGTGAGTGCGGGTTGTGATGTGGAGAGCACATCATAGTCGGGTTCATCTTTTGGATCTATGCGCGAGCGGTCGCGCTGGTGAGGTTGCGATGTTGGTCGAGCCGTTTGGCTTCCACGTGAACGATCCATGATCAACTCTGTGACGACGACGATTCAGAAGTGCTAATGAGTAGTGGTGTCAGCGGCGACGGCCAGAGAGCGAAATGGTTCAGCAACGGCGGCCCTGAGCAGAACGATAGCGGCTGGAGCAAGGTGATGTCGAGATAGTTGAAGTCAGTATCTGGATGGCAACATCTACGCATCGTCAGTACCACGTAGAATCAGCAATAACGGGCAGAGAGAAGGCTTACACAAACCCGTGATGTGCAGCAACAGGTGCGCAAGAAACATGTTGCTGAAGTCTGCGGCGGTGGTTGCGAAAGTGCAGCAGCGAAGTGTGAGATAAGTAGCAGCGATGCTCTGACTTGCAAGGCTGAGTAGGTAGTTACGCGAGATCTGAGGCAGCGATGTTGATAACAGTGGCTTGCGCGTGCGCGGAAATGACGCGTGCTTGTCGAGTGACAGACCCCGAAGTTCTTGAGGTGAAGAAGTGCTTTTGAGAAGAAGTGACAGGTTGCAGAGTAAGGAAGTTCTTCATAAGCTTCTTCTCGTAGATTGGCCAATTGCGCAGGCTGTCCGATGTGCTCTATCGTGGTTTTGACTTTCGACTTAAGCTTTGTGATTAGGTGTTAGTCCATCTCTGAGACACGCAGAACATTGTATGTCAGCAAGACGTGGAGAAACACAGTACTTCATTGACAATGACTGTCCCTCAACCCTCCTCCATATCATCATCCTCGTCATCATCCACTTCCACGCCACTCTCTCCACCCTCATCATCCTCATCCTGCCAATACTCATCATCCTCAACATCATACTCCATATCCTCATCCTCATCTTCACTCCCCTCCGTCTCACCCTTCCTCGATGCCTTGACCTTCCTCTTCTTCTCCACATTCTCCCTCTGCACCCTCTTCCGCTCCTCCTTCTCCCTCCGCTTCGTCTCCCACTTCTGCTCCAGCTCCCGCTCCTCCTGCTTCGTCTTGGCAATGTGATCGTGCCACATAATTTTCCCGCCACAGAGGCCCTCCTCCACCTTGATGAGGCGCAGTCGCATGCGCGGACCCAGCTCCGTGAGTTTGATGGCGCGTTTCTCCACGCCAGAAGATCGGGATGCTGGATCTGACTTTGAGGCGCCGTTTGTTTCGGTTCCACTGCGCATTTTCTCGCGCTCCTTGCGGCCAAGCAGTTTCTTGGTGCGCGCGGCCATGACCTCGACTTCGCCGTCGGTGTCGGTTTCGGTCTCGCTGGCGCTGGTGTAACTGCCGTCCCCCGTGCCGTTCTCCCCGCCAAGCAGAAATTCGCTGACATCTCCCATGCGACCTAGATTGGGCACGCCTCTCCCTCTCCGCTCGTTCTTGTCGCCCTTGTCGGCTTGATTTATTCGCTTGATTGGCTTGTTCAGGCCCGACCGCCGTGATGTGATGGCGTAGTGGCGGAGTGTGACTGTGTATGCGTTATTTGAGGGGTCGGAGGGTGGTTCGCGGTTGAGGAGGAGAACACGCTTGATCGAGGAGAGAGGCGTAGCTTGTGGGTTGAGCGGCGGGAAAATAGATTGGAAGATCGTGGTGACGAGGGTTTCGAGATGTTTAGGTACGGCTGGCGTGTCTGAGGCAGGTGTCTGTGTCGAGGTGGAGAAGTTGTTCATGACGAGCTATGTTCCATGATCAGCACTTTATCGCCCCAGCAATTGAATCCACATACCAATGGCGCAGTAACATAAAGATCCTTGGAGTTCTTCGGTCTCCTCTGACTCTTGGCCAAATCCTTGCACAACGAATAATTCTCGACCCGAAAATGCAACGTCGGTCCCCTCGGCGTGATCGCCATCCTCAAATTCGTGTTCCCGCTCTCACTCCGCGAGAACAGCATCAGATGCGTAACACCCAGCGGTCCACACATGGTCGTGAAGTCCCTCAGCTTATTGCTCTTGCGTTCGCGCAATTTGCTCGCTGTGCCCGGCTCCATTACCAAACGCATGTCCTTCACCAATTGACTGATGGAGGGTCCCACTTCGCCGGCGCCGACGCGGATCACCATGCTCTTGGGCGAGCGGTCGATTGATTTTTTGTCGGGCTGGTTGCCATTGTTGGCGCCGATGTGCGTGCGCTTCTTTGTCCTTCGTCGCGCCATGGTCGGTTGCTATGTGGGAGTTGTGTTGCTCTCGTCGAGTATCTGGTGTCGGCGAGGCTTGACGTCGGCGAACTTTTTTCTTGCAGGGATTCTTCATGCCACTGACCAATCAGAGGCCGATGCGACCGAAATCTTGGCGCGACTTCCAGACTTTTTGGTGGGTCTCAGCGCTCACCAAACCGTACTCTTCGGACATCACTTTGCACGATCTTGCGAGAGGAGAACTCACTTTCACACTCTCAAGATGGCACCTGAATCGAGTGTCCGGCGTGATGCTAAAGTCCAGAAGAAACGAAAGCACCAGGAACGCGAGCAAGCGGAACCAGGACCAAGCAGGAAGAAGAGCAGACCCTCGCCCCCGCCAAAAGATGACGGATCCAATGTTGAGAGCGAAACCGAGGAAGTTGCTGAAGCTGTTACGACGCATGGAGAAGCGGTCGTGAACAAGACTTTTGAGGATCTCGGAATCATCGACTCACTTTGTGAAGCATGTGACAAGTTGGGCTTCAAGAAACCAACACCGATCCAAGAGCAAGCGATACCGATTGCGCTTCAAGGACGAGATGTCATCGGTCTCGCGGAAACAGGCTCTGGAAAGACTGCAGCTTTCGCCCTGCCCATCCTGCAAGCCCTCATGGACAAGCCACAACCACTTTTTGGCCTCGTCCTTGCTCCAACCCGCGAACTGGCTTACCAGACTTCTCAACAATTCGAGGCCCTAGGCTCAGTCATAGGCGTCCGCTGCGCAACCATCGTCGGTGGTATGGATATGGTCGCTCAATCAATCGCCCTCTCAAAGAAGCCACACATCGTAGTCGCAACACCAGGCCGTCTCCTAGACCACCTCGAGTCAACCAAGGGTTTCTCCTTACGCACACTGAAGTACCTCGTCATGGACGAAGCCGACCGCCTCCTCGACCTCGACTTCGGCCCCGTCCTCGACAAGATCCTCAAAGTGCTCCCTCGTGAGGGCCGCCACACCTACCTCTTCTCCGCGACGCTCTCTTCAAAAGTCGAATCTCTCCAGCGCGCATCCCTACAAAACCCCGTCCGCGTCAGCATATCCTCGACCGCGCGGCAGACCGTGGCCACCCTCATCCAAAAATTCATACTCATCCCGCACAAGCACAAAGATCTCTACCTCGTCCACCTCCTCTCCGACATGTTCCCTGGTCTGACAACCATTATCTTCACGCGCACCCAGCACGAGACGCAGCGGCTCGCCTTCCTGTGCCGCGCCCTCGGACTTGAAGCTATCCCCATCCACGGCGGCATGTCGCAGTCCACCCGCATGGGCGCGCTGTCCAAGTTCCGCTCTCGCAGTCGTAAGATCCTGGTCGCCACCGATGTCGCAGCACGCGGTCTGGATATCCCCTCCGTAGATTTGATTCTCAACTTCGATCTCCCGGACGACAGCGCGACCTACGTCCACAGAGTCGGGCGTACAGCACGCGCAGGCAAAAGCGGCAAAGCCATCAGTTTCGTCACGCAGTACGATGCCGAGGTGTTCCTGCGCATTGAACACGCGCTCGGACGGAAGCTGGAGGAGCTGGCGGAGGTGGAGCGGGATGTGGCGATGGCGCATGCGGAGAGCGTTGGGGAAGCGCAGAGGGTGGCCAAGGCGCAGATGCGTGAGCTGCAGGATGCGAAGAATGGTGCGCGAGGCGGTGGTGGGAGAGGCGGCAGAGGTGGACGAGGTGGCCGGGCGAGAGGTGGCAGAGATAGGATGGACCAGGATGATGGTTGATCTCTGATTGATGAACTATGAATGCTTAAGCGTATGTATGATCGGCTTTCTCTAAAATCCATGATTCCCCACCCATCACGAACGCGTGCAACGACCAGCCCAACTTAACTAATGCGCTATCTAGAAACACCAACAGTTATGATTGCCATGCTTTCAACGCGAGCACCAGGACTTTTATCTGATTGTTAATCGCATACCACGCTATTGAAGTAAGACGATCACCGACTCGAACCTACCACCTCCCATCGCCGCCCTCGCAACGCGCAAAACAAAAGCTTCACCACCCTCACCACGATCTCATCACACTCCCGACTCGAACCTTGAACCTCCTCGAACCTCGAATCCATCAGCAAAAAAATCAGACGCCCAATCGCGTCCTAGAAAACCCATTGTCAGATGAGTTTTTCTCCGTCGGTATCGAGCAGGACTACAGGGATCGATCGTGTAGGGTCGGGAGTCGTGCTCGAACCATCATCGCATCTCTAGTCACTTGCCCAGACACTTTTCTCGCTGCCAGCAACGTTGTTAGATCGGTCCTTGATCGGTAACACGTTGGGCCAATTGTCTGGGGAAGTATTGACTACCGTATCGGTTCGTATTCGTGAGGGTGGTTTTGCGCGGATAGGGTTATATAGGGCTTGAATGGGACTTTGGGTTTTAGGTGTGAATGACGGTTTGTTTGATGGTGTGTTTGAGTGGTGTTGTGTTGGTTGTTCGACGGTGTAGTTTCGTCATGACCTGTTTACGCCAAAGACCATCAAGGAAGAGGATGTGAGTAGCATCACCTACATTTTTGTTGCTTCCAGATCCGAGGAGTCCAACAAAAGTATTGATTAGAATATCATTATGTATCGACGCTTTCAGATATGATTTCAGTGTAATTCAGATATCATGTACGAGGACCACAATACTCTTGGAGTATGCTTCATTGAAATGTTATCGTCAATTGCGTCTGCCGTCTCATTATGGTAATAATGCTACACACCTCCTTAATGCACGACTGGAACACAAACCGAAACTATAATTCCGAGCCATGAATCCATGCGTGAACACCATCGCAATGCTGAAGTAATAATCACCCCATGTCCCATATCTTCCTCGAAGAATAACCCCCTTGCTTGCGCAGAACCGTGCCCGACACCTGCGATGCCCTCTACCAAAAACTACACCAACCAATGTAATGCTGACACAGATTCTCCAAATTCGTCGCCTCCCTAATCAACCGATCGACCTGCAAATCAACCCTCAACTCCGCGCCCTCCGCAGTCGGCGGCCCCGCCCCCGCAACCCCCAACCCACGATCCTTCTCCTTGGCCGCAAAGTCCATACCCGTCAGCTTCTCCTTTACGCGCCCAAGCACCTGGATAGCGCGCGCGTTCTGTACTTCCTTGGCCTCCTGCTCCTCGGCTTTGGTGCTGGGGAAGGCGCTGCTGCGGTTGCGCGGGCGGTACATGTCGGGCCGGCCGGATTCGGGGACCGTACCGTTTGCTGCTGCTGCGGCGACGCTGCTCGAGGGACGGGGCGCGCCGCCGCGGGATTCGATCCCGGCGATGAGGCTGTTGCGGCGTTCGGATTGGAAGGTGGGTTCGGGTGGGGATTCGCGGTTGAGGCGCCATGTGAGGAGTGGATCGTGGATGAACTGGTTTCGTCGTTAGCTTTGGTTCACAAATTTCTTTTGTACGAGGAATACTCACAGCTTCCAAGACAGCCATGACAGACTCCTTGTTCTGCCTCAACACACGCATGACGTGCTCGCATGTCGTCCGGTAGCTACCCTCAATATTGCTGACCTCCATTGCGTACGTCAACATGCGCGTGAGACGGAACGGCACTCGCTCAGGATATTTCTCACGATGCATAGCCACCTCGAAGCAGTCGCCGAAATCGATATGGATGATCTTGCCGGTGTTGCGGTCTAGCATCAAGTTGGAAGGATGTCTGTCGCCCAAGCCGAGAATGTAGCCAACCATGGACATGACTGCCAGTGAGCGCGTGTAGTTTGTTCTTCGTCCGAGCCAGGCTTCTGAGCTTTGCGATTTGAGCCACAGCACACGGTAGAGGTCTTGCCCGGTGGTGTTGTCGAGTGCATAGCCGAAGACCTCGACTTTCTGCATGAGCGTCAAGCTGTCGTAGTCCGGTGCCATCTGCAGCATGATCCTGTGCTCGATGTTGAGCAAGATCTTCCTACTATCACGGTATTCACGAATGAGCACATGCAAAGTATCGCTGTTAGGCACCCAGCCCAAGATACCAGATTGCGTAGATAGAGGGATCGCAGCATAGCGCTGGATGTTAAGATGTCTCTTCCTCGACTCCGCATCATTGGCGAGGAGAGTGTTGCAAAGACCGAACAGCTGCATGACACGTTCGTCTTGACGGATATCCTCGTGTCCCTTGAGCAAGTACTTGTGCTCCTTGCCATCGCTACCACGGATCATGAGCTTTCTAGGCCGCTGCTTCGACTGGATGACCGACGAGACTGGATCGAACGATTCGATGTGAATGATTGGCTTGCCACTCTCGTAAGTGCCCGGAACAGCAAGCTCGAGTCCACGGACCTGCTTCAGCTTCGGTGAGACATACTGCAGCTCAAGTGTCATCAGCGACGGCAGCTGCCGTGCGATCTTGCGGAAGACCTGGTAGTAGAGGTCCCAAGCCTGGTTCAGATCGCCAATCTCGTTAGTCTGGCGATATGTGTTGCACCAGTCACGCGCTTCTTGCAACTCACGACCAAACGATTGGATAAACGAGATCTCGCGCAGTGTTTCTGGGCCTTTGTCTAGCATGGCGTGAAGTGGCTGCAAAGTCGCAAACATGCCTTCGATGTTGTGGTCGCCGAAGTACAGGCGCGAAGCTTCCTCTAGACCCTCGTGCCATTGCTCATGCCAGAGGACAGCAATGCGAATGAGCTCGTGGCTGACGATATCTGCTTGCTGCACGAGAACTGGCGAATGCGTGCGCATAGCCTCCATGAGCTCTTTGGCTGATCGTGAGCGGCGAGAGACGTCCGACTTCATGGCCACAGTCAATGGGAAGACCATAGCTTGAGGATGCATCCGTCCGACATCGTTGATGAGCTTGTGGATGGACTGTCGTACTCTCAGGTTCGGCTGATTGATGCGAGCAAGCAATTGAGGAATGACCTCGAGCCAAACATCAATGTTGACTTGTCCGATGCCCTCATTGATTGCTGAGTTGACCTCGGAGTGTGAGCCATGCGCGAACCATAATGTGAGGACTCGCAGAGTGTCCTGCAGCGAGCTTGACGACGACAAGGATATCGATTTGAAGAATCCGTCGATCGCCGGCACAACATGATCCTGAACCACGTTTTGCGGAATTTCGATGTTCTCCCTGTCGCCGTGTGAAGTCATGGCAGTGACAACCTCGAAATTGGCCAGCGCCCAGGCATGCCATGCCTTGTAAGAGGAGTTGTTGTATCGTGTGGCAGCATTGTACGAAGCCAAAATCTCATGAACATGATCATCTTCGCCCCACTCGCCACTCGACAGTGCCGTTTGCCAGTCACCTTGCTTGAGGTAGCACTTGGCGAGAAGTTTGTGCTTTTCGAGCAATACCTTCTGGGACACGCCTTGCTGCACACCATTCGAGACACTCAGCCCGTTCATGCCGTCGGTGATGCCGTTGACTCCATTGACCATTGAGGCCTGTGGCCTGATTTGAGCTTCTCTTGCTTGGCTTGCCAGATCATCCGCCAACTTCGCACTGAATGCCTTGAGTGTGTCCAGTGCGACGGTTCGCTCGCCAGTAGCCCACATGAACTTGAACGTCGCGTATGCCACATTGGGATCGACGCGATATGTGTTCTCCCTGATGTAGACCGAGACCTTCTCCTCCGTGTCCAAGAGCCCATTTAGGGATTTCTCTGCCAGTCCCAATCGCTGATTCTTGCGGCATAAATTCGTAAACTTCAGCCACATCTGCTGACAATCCTTAGGTGAGATGACAAGAGCGCGCACCTTGAGCATTCGCTGCCAGACTTCGGGATTGGCTTGACACCCGCGCATACGTCGCATCCAGGTCTCCTTCATGAGCTCGAGCTTCTCAACGTTACCCTGACTCTGATTCTGCTTGTAGACCATGATTTCTTCCAGCTCTGCAAGCATCTGTACACGCATGATCTGCATATACGCTCGATCATATGATTCGCCGAGTAGAGCTCTCAATTCTGTCTCCAAAAGGCTTCGTGCTTTGTCGATGTGCGCATGTGCCTCATCGAATTGGTTGCGGTGAATCGACAAGATGGAGCCAAAGAACGATCGATCTGGCGAAGAAGGTTTCATCACACCAAGATACTGGTCCATGAGCTCCCACTGGCCCAAACCCCATGCAGCAGCCGCAGCGAGCGGTGCAATCGTCTTCCGTACCTCCTGGTTGGCGTGGATCCACTTGTCCTGTGCGAGCGAAGAGAGAGTCTCCCATTCACCAAGTGCGTGCAGACACCGCATCTTGCCCATCGTGGTCTCGAAAGTCTCTCCTGTCTCCTTCTCACGCTTCTGGTATGACTGCAGCGCCTCTTCCCATCGGAACAACTTCTCAAACCACGTCTCCTTAAGCTCCACATCGTTGTAGTTCTGTGCCTTTCGCAGGATGCCGAAAGCAGCATCGTACTGCTGCAGCTGATTGTTGATGCTGATGAGTGCTTCGACAGCACTGGGATTCTGTTCGGCATTGAACTCCAGCTCCTTGTAGTGAAGTGCTTTTGCAAAGGCATGACACTTCGCAGCGTACATGCCGAGCGTGCGCACGTCGATTGGCAGAGCCTTGTCGTCATGCTCCATGAACTCCGCAAGATTCAGCAGCATCTGCAGGATCTCTGGCGGGATCTCAGCTGATGTGATGGCGGTCTCAATGGCGTGGACTAGCTCCTCTTGGTACTGATCGTAGAGCTCAGTCCAGCACGACACGAATGCCGAGTTGAACAGCGCTCGAGCGATTGGGTTGTAAGCACTCGCAAGCATGGTACAAGCTCTCAGCGCCTGCTGCGGCGATTCTCTCAGCAGCTCGACACTGAAGCGGCGCATCCACTCCACCCAATCGTCTTTCGTAGACTTTTGCGATGCCTCCCAAGCATTCTTCAAATGCTGCTGATTTACAGCCAATTTCTTGATACCGACATCTAGGAAGAGGTTGTCATCCTCGTCCTCACCATACTTCTCATCGGGGCTGAGATCTTGGGGTAGCGGATCGCCCTTCTGTAGCTTGGACACAATCACAGCGTAATTGTTGTGCGGTATCTTGTGCGCAGCCAAGATCTTGCTGATGGTAGGGACGAAGTGCAGGTAGTCGGGACCAAGCTGATAGATCAGGGCACATAATGTCTCGAGAGCTGTTGGCTTGAGGGCTGGATCCGGACCTGCCAGAACTCGAGCAAGAGGATGTATGATCTTCGCTGCGAATTCCGAGATGTTAACCTGTCGTGACAGTCGTCCTACAGTCTCCATTGCCTGCTTGCGGATGTGCTGCGGTTGCCCAATCTTATCGAACATGCGCACAATGACAGGAATGATGAGATGCATGTACTCTTCGGCGCTCGAGCCGAAGACTAAGAATGCATGCAGTACCCTTTGCGATGGTGTCCGCTTGGGTGTGCTGTCCTGCTCGAGCACGCTCAGGATGAGAGGCAGAACGTCAGCAAGATAGAGTTTGAATTCTCCCTCAAGCGCCTTCGCGATTGCCTCGATCAATGTCAGGATCGTGGCATGTAGTTGAGGCGATGCGGCCCAGAACGTCTGCACCAGCTCGAGAATTTGGTTCAAGAATGGTCGGATGTGTTGGCGCACGATCCTCACCAGCGTGGCGAGCTGATTAAAGTAGCCCTCTGCGGCGATAGGACCACCTGCTCGGATGACCGACATGAAACCTGGGATGACGTATTTGAGGAAGCCGACGCATTTCAGGCCCATAGTCTGGTAGATGTTCATGACCGCTTCAATGACCTGAGAATGATACTGCGCAAGAGACATATCCTTCAGCAGGCCCATCAAAGTCTGGATGACGATCTTTGGGTAGTACTCCTCGGTAGAAGGTGTGATACCCTTCATGATCAGCGAGACATCTGTGACCTCGTCGGCTTCCTCCACGACTTGCGCATCTTGGACCTTCTCCGTGAGCTTATCCTGCTCGTCCGGGTCGATGGCGCCAAGAATACCCATGAGCTTGACTGCCTCCTTGCGCAGCGCGTCATTTGGCTGCTCACGAATAATAGATTTCAAGATGGTCAAAAGCTCAGGGTACGCTCTATACGGCTCGATGACATATCCGCAGCTCTCCGCCAGTTGTCCAAGCGCGTGCAGTGCAGCGGTCCGCTTGCTGTCAGAGCTGAGATCCTGCAAGTTCTCGATGAAGATCGTCATCAATTCTGGAATGAACTCCTTCATGTCTTCACCGCCAACATCAGCAAGATTTCCAATAGCTTGCAGAGTGGTTGATGCGACTTCTGGATTTGGATCTGCTGCCTTCGGTAGTAGGACCTTGACCATGGGCTGGACATATGGTTTGATCAGCTTAGATGACGCTCCCACGAGATGGCTGATCAGACGAGCACTCTCTTCCTTGTTGCGCGCACTATTGGAGTATTCGATGTCTGTCAACAGTTGGATGAGCACTTTTCGTAGCGAAGGGAAGACGTAAGCTGGATTGATCGTGGTCAGTCGGCCAATGATGGTCATCGCAGCTTCACGAATGACGAAGACCTCATCGTTGAGAGCCAGGAAGAGCGTCCGCACGTTTTCTGCCTTGCCTAAATGACGATCGAAGCGTCCATCGAGCGACATGAGGACCGTCCGTCGGATTTCTGCTTCAGGATCAGCGACGCCAACAGTGAGCAGCTTTTCGATGACATCGCCGACGACTGCGATCGCATGGTGGCTCGTCTGGTAGACGATGGGATCGCGGACGAACAGCTGACAGCAGGTCAACGCTGCAGCCTTGCGGATGTCTGGATTATCGGCATCGACATATCTTATCGCCACATCTCGGACAAACTCGTTTAGTATATGGCCCGAGAAGTCAAAGCTTCCTAAGGTATGCAGTGCCAATGCGATCTCTCCCTCCTTGTGCTCAATCACGGCAGGGTCCTTGTGGTCTCTGGTCCAGATCTGCGGCAGCGCAGCCGAATGATACGGGCTTCCTAGAGGGATGAAGGGCCGTCCGCTCAGTACCTGACTCAGCAAATCCAGCAATTTCTCCTGGATGACCTGTTTCGCGGGCGGTATGTAGTGCGCCTGTTTTGACGCATGAGCGATAACTTCTTTAGAGTCGACAGTCAAAGAAAGTAGGTGTATGGCGTGTTCACGGGATCGCGGAGGCTGTTTCTGCAGTTTTTCGAGTGCAGCCTGCCGCAATGCCGCTTCAATGTTGTTGAGAATAAAGAAAAGGCTACTTGCCATGTCGACGAGAGCTTGGGTTAGTGAATCGCTCAGTCCGCAGGCGAAGACGGGGTCGAGGAGCGAGGGCATGTACTTGCTCAGTGCTTGACCGACGGCAATCGAGATCATGCTCAAGCATTCGAACACCGGCGCTTCGTTGATCGTGCGTGTCTTTGCCTTTGCTGTAAGTGTTTCTCGGATGTACCCCAAAATGCCTTCTAGGTATGGAGCAATCGAACTGCCGACAGCACTGGCGACCTTGCCCACCGCCACGAATGCCGCGCTCTTGTCCTTGTCTCTCTTGATCAAGCCTGTGAGGTGCAGCATGCACTGGTGCAGGTAGCTGCTTGTGAACTCGGATGGCGCATACGAGGCGAGCGTGGGTATGATGTTGATGACCTCCCTCCGAATCAATCCATCCTTGTGATCCTTGTATCGCATGACCAATTCGCAAGCTTCCTTGTATCGAGGTCCATGCATAAACATGTTGCCCTTGAGAAGAAGCTCCTTGATGGTAAGCAACGAGCCATGCACAGAGTCCACCGTGTTGATCTGGAAGCCTTTGAGGACCTCGTCGTACACCCTGTTGAACCACTTGACGCGCACTTCCTGATCTCTTGCTGACATGATCTCGAAGCATGCGCTGACTGCCTCAGCAGCAGATTCCCTGATCATGACCTTTGGGTCTCGAAGCGCAACCCATATGACGTCGAGGATCTGTGGTGTCCATCCGTAGAGCAGCGTCGGCGAGTTGCGTGCGAGTTCGCGCAAGGTTAGCACAGCTGCAAATCGTCTGTTCTCTTGCCGCTCCGTCTGTAGGTATTCAAGCGCTGTCTTGACCTCCGCCTCCACCAGTTCTGCAGTGACCGTCCCACCTAATGTTGCAAGCCTGCCCAGCGCACGTGCGGCGACTATCATGGCAGTCGTGTCATTCCCTTGTAATATTCGTCGTAGCCATGACACGAATCTTGTGGCTTTGAGCGAGGCATCGTCGCCTTTGAAGTCGATGAGCGCCGTGAGGGCGTGTATACCACCAATGCGCTCGTTGGTGTCGCTGCCCTGTACTACTAGTATCGAAATGCGTGTCGTTATGTCGTTGTAGTGGGCTTGGAATTGGCTCGAGGAAGATTCTAGCGTGTCATACTGTCAGCCTCTGTCGTGATCCAACTCAACATGATCCGACGAAGCATACCTCTGTGAACAGCCTCGAGATTCTGTCGCAGCGTAATTGCAGCTCGTAATCGCGTTTCGTCATTTCTATTGGGCTTATTAGTACAAGCTGACTTATGATCCAGTATCTGCTGGCGCAATACATACTTGCTCTTGAGCTCTGTGAACAGCCTGTCGAGGGCATCCTTAGACACGAGCGCCATAGTGACGATCCCCTCCTGTGCGCGCGTCTTACAGGACGCCGCACTTATCTGCTCATATTAAAGTCTCCTCTTCCGCCTGCAAAAATCCTCTTTGAATAAGTATTAAAGCACGCAGAGTGGTCTTTAAGGTTGAGTGATTTGTTCGCTCTCCGCCGGTCGAGCTCCAACTTCGTTGTACAAGGGTCCTGTCATGCGGATAGACTTATATGGCCCGTGCGCCTCGGTGTAGCTTTTTGGGATCTGTAGCGACAGCAGTGTCATACCAGAAGCTGTTTTCGTTGGGAACGATTGATGTTGTCACCGAACACCTGGCTATTTGTTGAAAGTGGAATGTTCATTCATTCGTTCATTGGCTTAATCTCCAAATCGAGCCCCCATAACCACGCTCGCTACAACGCTTCAGGTGCTCCCCTTTCTCCCTGCCTTTGATGCTCAGTCGGCCAGAGTGGCCTACATGTGTTATTCCATTTCGCCCGTCGGCCTTCTAACAATCACGTTTGGCGCGATCGTCAGTCTGTTCATATCAGGACTATCTGGCGACGTCTGCCCTTCTCTATCTGTGTCATCGTCACCAAACGCGCTCTCACCACTTAGTTCCGGACTCTCCATGCCCTGCATATTCGGACTCTTCATTAGCCTTGCGTTTTCACCCTCGTTGCTAATCTCACTCTCGGTATTTGTGAGATCTGTTCCAGCTGTTTCCACCTTCGTGAGTGGACTACCCTTAGCCACTGATGACGATCTATGACCTGTGATACCAAGCGCGGCGGCAACAGCTGCACTTTCGTCCGCAGAGGCAGGACGTTCTTCCCCTTGACCGCCCATGATATCCACGCTGAAGCGGTTGCGTTCGTCCAGCAGGTGACCTTCAATACCCGCACGATCGAGAAGGTCTCGATAGCCGTGGCGCTCAGGATCTTGCTGCCTCTTTCTTTTACCACGCGATCGCTGCATGTTGGGTCGTGCTACAATGACGGGAACAGCCGAGTTTTGCAGACAGTATTTGGAGATAGATCCGGGTAGGAGACCTTGGAAGCCACCAAGACTTCGTCCTCGCGTGCCCACAATCAAGATCGCAGGTTCGTAGAACTCAATCTGTAGATCAATTAGTCATGTATCTATTTTGGTAAATATATTTGTCTTACCATCCTCTTGATGACTTTCTCCACCTTACCAACCGAGAATTCTAGAATGAGGTTGATTGCTTTGTTCTCGTGATTCTTCTTCTCGATGGCTCGCATGACCGTCTCAGCTTCCTCGCGATATCTGCTTGCTGGCATTCGATCTTTTGCATCATCGGGATCCAGCACTCGCAAGCATACAACCTCGTCTCCATCGTCCACCAATTCATCTATCAGCCACTCAAGTGCGTATTCCGAGTAGTCGTTTGAGTCGAGTCCACAGAGGAAAGTTCGCGAGCGCTTGTTGTATTCATAGTCTTTATGCTTCGAGTTGAGTGTGAAGGATGGTGGGTCTGTAGGCGCCTCTTCCTTCTTATCTGGAATCTCAAATGTATCGAACGACACTCGTGGACGGAAAACACTGTTTGATTCATTAGCCCAACTACCTTATCGGAGAGTTCTCAGAACGTACGGTGGTGGTGGCGGTGAAGACAATCGTCTCCTCACCTGCTCACTCGGCCTCTTCTTCGGCTCTCCAGACATCATAGCGTGCGGCTTGATCTGTATACTCGGCTTCCTCGCATCCCTGAAGCTATCAAAGTCCGCTGCGCTCGGAGGTAAGACCAAAGGGGCACCTAATGACTTGACAGCTGGTGCTTCGCCCTGCGACACCGGAGGCAGTGCTGCATCTGCTACTGGCTTCGAGGTTGGTGAGACATCGCCTGCATTTGCGTCCGCAGGGCGGGAAGTAGGGGACACCTCCTCCGTGGGGGACGTGGTTGCGGCTGCCATGGGTGGATCAAAATGTGATGATTGGATACCACGATAATGTCCGATCCTGGTGATGCTCGTTGATGTAAACTATCGAAGCTTGGTTTGCCTGACGTATTTCAACCGCAGCCAACAAGCTTCCACGAAGCCTTTTTCAACGTCCTCGTTTCCCGTCAAAATCTAATTTCAGAGTCGCACTTGTAATGTCTTGATCGTGTGTCGCACACACGTGTACTGCAAGCAAGGTGACGATGTGCAATGCTCCTATCGTGGAGCCAGATACCCCACGCTCTTTCCCCGCGTCACGATCTTCAAACGCTGATTTGGTGGCCGGCAGCCTATTCTGCAAGACGTGTGCGATCGTTGGCAACGATCTCACAAAGGTGTAATGTCGGTCAAATCTGTCAAGCAGGCCTTTCAAAGATGGAAGAAAAGATGTATCAGAAGCTCGGGAGATGCAAGGATGCGAGCAGTTCTTTGAAAGCTGAGGCCGTTGCCCAGATCTTGGCTTGCGTGATCTCGAACAGGCAGTGGTGCACTTTACAACGCTTTTCGCCCTTCATAAATTCAGAACGAGGTCTAACTATCAGTCAAGTGAACACAGTTTTCAAGACCATTCCTATTAGTGCAGAGAGATCATTTGCAATGGGAAATGTGGGCTTGACTGATCCATTGTGCGATGCCGTGGATGCCTCGAAGCTTTAGACCCTGGCCCCAGCCTAGGGTATGCAGCCGAACCACGAGAGCGTTGAGAACCACCTGTAAAGGATCATCAGGAAAGATGTCTGCATTTCGATGTGCATGAAACTTGAAGCAATACGCAAGAAGGCCATGCATTCACTAAGAACATCTAAGGATTACATAAGAAGCATTGCCGCAAGCCCCGCCGGCCCGCCCCTCTAGAGTGGATCCTGTTCACAGGAATCGTGAACTAATCGGAAGCTTCGGCTATATCTACAATGGATACAAATGCTCGCCTCGCATAGTCCTCAGCAAACTGATTTCGATTCCATTTCTTGGCCTACATGCGTCGATGATGCGCATCAAATGCTATCAAAAGGCCCCGCAAATGAGCACATGCAGCCAGCAGAACAAGCACGTGAAAGATCTGATGCGAGCTTCCCAGAATATCGAATCTTCCTGGTGCCCATCGCTCAGGCACTCTCGCAGCATATAGACCCGCTCCAAGTATGTACAGCGCGCCTTGAGTGACAAGCCAGTCAAAGCCTATCGCACCACGCATATACTCGTAGCCGTACAACTCCAGCCCATGGAAGACTGGTACCACAGCACTCAATCCCATGCCCACAAACATTGCTGCTCGAACGGGCCGCCACTTGGGCGTCCGAAAGAGTGGCATCAGGGTAGCGGTGCCGGTCATCAGGCCAATCGTGGATATCATGGTCCAGTAGCGTCTGATCAATGCAGGATCTGAGCGAAAGCCGTAGTAGATGGACGGGATGAACGAGCCCCAGATCAGCATGACAATTCCCAGATAATCTAGCTGATTGCCAAATTTCTGCACGGCTTGCGAGTGGTTGCTGAACAGGTGGAAGGTTGCACTGAGCGAGAGACACGCTACCAGTCCGGCAAAGAAAGCCGAGAAGACGGTGACATCCTCGGTTGACGCGGTGGCATACCGCGACTGGATTATGTTGTAGAGCGTGATAAAGCCAAAGACGGCGGCTATAGCACCCAAGAGATGTGTATAGATGTTTACTGTCTCGTTGTGGACGTAGCCCAGGCTCTTTGCCGATTTCGCGTATGAATTTGATGCTGGTCGGTAGCCGCTTTGGATGTAGTGGTTGTCTTGTTGCCAGTCTTCGATCTCATGCCAGAGGATTGTCAGTCGTTGCTCGACTTTGTTTTCGATTTCAACGAGCTCATCTTTGATCGTCATTGTGAGATCGTACGGTCCGTGTAGGTCGATGTGAGGACTACAAAGATTTCCAGACCGGCCAGCAGCCTATTCTATGGAGAGTGAAACAAATGATCGGTGTCATGGAGCAATTCTGCCATTGCCTCCGTCGGCCTCGCAGGGGAGGCGGATCTGACCTTTGCTGTTGAGGTTGAGGAAAGAGCTCGGTCGCACGTGGCAGTGGAGCAGGAGAAGGTGTTACCTGATTCGATTAGGGAAAGCGCGATCTCGCACACGAGTCAGTGCACGTTTGCGACTGCTCATTCGGCTTGATATCAACACTCGAGTCCACAACACATAAGACATTCTTGACACGATTGGAACATGGCGGCACAGACGAGACCACCGGCTCGGAGAGGACCGTCGGGAGCATGGAGTAGATTGAAGGCGCCGACTGTGGATCCGCTGCAGACCTATGGGTTGCCCTCCAAGGGCGAGACGCGGTAGGCCTTCGCTTCTTTTTAGCTGAAGGGACCTCGACTGATGAGACGATGCAGACTAAATGACTTCAAGACCCAGGAGATGTTCTACAACAAGATTGTGGAGCGCTATATGAAGTTCTGCGCCGCGTCAGGGAACGATCTGGAAAGACAATTTTCAGCCTTGTCACTAGCAGATCCCCATCACGATCTAAGCACTGGACTAAATGTTGATGGCAGTCAAAACCTGGTCAAGAAGCAATTGCTCCCGCATGTCAAGCCGACGAAGCCTTCGGACGAGCCGTCACCGGAGCTGCAACTCATCCTTATGGCCATGCGGAAACTGCGAGAGTCGATTGTGGCCACGAGACGGCGAGACGTCTTTGCTCAGCGCTGCTACATCTTCATCATTCGAGTCGCGATCCTGGTCTGTTCTTGGGAGTCGTATCTGCCCGCGTTGACGTACTTGCTGCACGACATCCACCCCGTCACGCCACTGGACCCATGCGAACTCAACGAGCTGGCCATCTTCCAGATCTTGGACTTCGCGTGCCGGCTCGGGAACTTCCACACAGCTTATTTGGTCAAAGTGGCCTATGGTATCAATGACAGGAAACTGCAAGCGGTGCTGCATGCTCTGACGAGGGACGACTGGCTGAGCTTCTGGCGCGTACGGAGGAAAGTCGATGGGTATCAGAGGGCTATTATGAGTTTTGCTGAGAATGAGATGCGTTTGCGAGCACTTAAGTGCTTGGGCAAGACGTACTTCACGGCTGAGAGGGTTTTCATTGAGAAGATGGCTGATCGGAGTTGGAGCGAGTTGGTGACTGAGGGGGTAGGTTGGGAGCTGCAAGAGAGTGGTGTTGTTACGGTCAGAAAGGTCAAAGGCAGATGAAGGGTATAGGGGTGTTGTTGTCAGGGTGGCGTAGTAATAACCAGGAAAGCCGGGCATTGATAAGGTCTGTACGGGCAGCGTTTCAAGCGAAGCATCAGAAATGAAATCAGATCAGGGTGAGTGAGGTTGATGCTAGTGCTTGCTTGATAAGGCTAACCTTTGTGCAGGAATTGTTTCGAAGCTAGCCTCTGTCGCTGAATCTCAAGCATCATCCGATCCATCGCCGACTTGGCGACCCCACAACACTTTGAGAGCACCAGTCCACTCGATACGTCCGCAGATATAGAGCTCCAACCACGCATCCACATGATCGAAAGAGATGCCCCCTTCAAGCATTGACGACACAAGCGAAACCTCGTCGTTATGCCTGAGCTTGCCGTCTTTATGGAATGAGAACCGATGTTCGATATCTTCTAGCGTGTCCTGGAAGCCCAGCGTGCCACGTCGTAAGGTCTTATGATTGCGCATAGCATCGAACATGCGCTTCATATAAGGACTGGGAACATCGTCATCCTCTTCCTCCTCGTCATCCTCATCCTCGATGTGTAACTCCATCGAACGCAGCGAGATATACTCCAAAGCTGGTAGCATCGGCAGCCACTCCGCTAGCGCGGATGCCTTGAACCTGATCAATTCAAGGTCGAGCACACGCAACCGTGGCATGGGCACTGGCTGACCTCCCCATGCGAGCGGCCACCTGCTGCGTATCTGAAACGTCTCCAGCGTCTCCGTCGCCTTTCCGCATATGCTCGCAATGTCTGCCTCCGACAACATATCCCGAAGACGGATCAGCGTGTAGTCTGTATGATACGGGTATGGCTCAAGCAGGAAATGCTGGAGTCTGCTGAGATCCGGGCCAGTGGCTGAATTGAGGGCTACATGCACTTTTGTGTGAGTGTACATGCTGATCTGGTTGCAATTGAGACTCTCGGTCCGGATCTGAAGCAGGCAAAGAATCTTTAGCACAGCCGCGGAAAAGTCGTCCGCGATCGTCTCAGCTTTCTGCTCATCGCAATGGATGTGCAAGTCCTGATGTGAGTGTCTCCCTCCTGCGATGATACAGGCAGGTCGCATGGGTTGCAGGTCCAGGCCGATCAAGTTGTAATCAACGAGTGCGAAGCGGTAGCTGCGGCACGGGAGCTGTGACAAGATCTGGGACCAATGTTCTTGTATATCTTCCCCCTCGATGAATGCTTGAGCCACTCTCGCTTTCGCATCGTATTCCTTGTAGCCAGCCTCGTATTGTGCTGGAGTGTGCAACTTCGTTTTCGTTATTGAAGCCCAAGAAGACGGCTCGGCGTGTTGATTCGGTACCTTCTTCGTTTCGTAGCATCCATATCTGTGATAGGCTTGGTCTTGGAAGATGTGTTTGAAGGCTGAAAAGCTCATAGGGTACCGCAACGGAGGGGCAAACGTGACATGCTGTACGAATGGTGCAACCGATGAGTTCCTGAGTGCTTCAGGGGTGAAGTGGGCCACATCCACTGGATCAGCGACGAGCTGCACATGCTTGAAGAGGTGTTGTAGTACAGCATGCTGCTGGGCAAACCGCTTGCAGACGAGCCTCAGACTCCGGAGTTCGCGGACCAAGTTGTCATCGAGGTGAAGTTCGACGATTGCATCAAGGAGCTCGTTCGGCAGGTCTGTCAGTTTCATGGTCGGCGAAGGTTATCGAAGGAATCGTCTGCAGCTGCAGGGTCGGAGACTTCTTCCTTCATATCGCACTCCATGGGAGGTGCAGGCATGACGAAACGCCCACGTGATCGTGATCGTCGCAAGGTACACGCTTCGGTCAGTGATAGGGTTGTCTTTGTTGTACCGAGCCTCCGGGCGTCGTGCTCAATCTTAATTCGCTCATGGAACGGGCCAAATTATACGGGTCGATCCGCCCTCTCTCAGCGAGCGATGACGGCGGGGAGGACAAGGTTGAGGGAGCATCTAGCCTTTCCTTGCTATTTCTGCTGCGTTTGCGCATCTCGATGCGGGGCTTACTCATGGTATATGACTCGATGGCCTGGAGGCTGATTCGAAGCTCGAAGCGATCATTCAACTCATTAGTAACACGCTCGCACCTCAGTCTTCGCTTGTACGGAGGAAGAAAGTTGCAACAGGAGGCCAGATCGAATTCGAGCAGAGATCATTACGGAATTGGTCATCGATATTGAAGCTGCAACATTCGCGAATCATGCGCTCGGACGATGACCATGCTGTAGTCGAATGGACTTGCTCAAGATAACGTTTCGCTCGTACACGTACAGCTATTGAAGTAGAATTGATACGCATTTGCAAAGATCGAAACGAAGTTTGTTTGTTCGTCCTCCACGACAGATCGAAGTGGAGCCGGCCGAATGTTCTCTGCTCTCATTGGTCCGTGCACCACGCGTTCTAGCGCGTCAAGGCTGAGACCTTCCTCACTTCCGTCTCCTTTTCATCGTGCCTGCTTCAGCGGATCACTCCGATCGTTGACATACCCTAGCAAAGCCATCGAATTGTCCATCAATCGCTTGAGTCGGCGTAGTTCTGCTTAGAGATCATTGGAGGTTACAAAGTCAGCATTCTACAACATGCCTGCAAGCCTGAAGCGTAAGTTTCCAAGTCTACTCCCTCAATGTCAACGATCCGATGCTCATTTTCATCTAGGTAAGCTTGTAGAAAGCGAGGCCACTGAGCCTGCGACGAAGTGATTGGCACTCGAACAGCTCCCACAAAGTGAGCTTGTGGATCGCGTCATCGAGCTCGAAGCCCAGGTATGCTATGCTTCCATTCTATCAGCTCGATCCCAGCCTGGCTAACAGAATCAGGTGACATCTCTGAAGGAAGAAGTTGCGGCACTGAAATCAGTCAGCAAGCCGACTGCATTCGATAAGATCCTCAAGCCCAATAGCAATGTTGCCAATGTCAGCGCTCCTGCCAACGACTGGTCGGAGGAGAAGATTGCCGAGTCCACGACTAAGATCTCCAATATGATGCATAAGGAGATCAAGAAGCAGATGAAGTGGCAGGTGAGCTATCAACCCACCAATATCCATTGCCTTTCCTCCATGCTGACACACGCAACATAGCCATCGTGCAAGACTGGCAAGACCAAATGGTCGTACACCACCGTCATTCCTCATGCCAAGGTCATGCAAAAGATTCTACAACTGGAAGACAACGGCAAAGGGAAGGCTTGGAAGCAGAAGAAATTTCCCACGAGCGACATCCAAAAGAGCATCGGTTACATTTCTGCCTCGTGCCGGTACAATAACCTGAGGATCATGAGCGAGTCAATCAATGCGAAGCGGGATGATGAGACGAAGATGTTGACCTTGAGTGGCACTTATGGTATCTGAGTCGCTAGATCAGAGAGGTGGATCTGTGCCACAGAGTTCACGCGATATTGTGTATGCATATGACTGTAACCATATTCCAAGCGAACATGAGTCGCAAGCACCTCATGTCAAGAATATACAGCAGGAGAAATCGGGGTAGCAGTCCTCAGAATTTAAACATATCTTTCCCTGCAGGGGTAGGCGTTCCGAAAGAGAACCTCTGCGGCTTGCCGAATTCGAAGATTGGCTTATCGGCAGTGAGACCTCGGTGCCGTTCATCAAGCGTCTCCGGTGTGGTCGCGGCGGTGGAAGTACTTCCGACAGACGAAGCGGGAGACACAGGTCGAGACTCGATTGGAGACACAACTGTAGTCGGCACGGTGCTTTGAGTGAAAGCCGTGAAGGATTTCACTGGCGTCGTGGTGGCAACCTTTTGCGATTCCCTCCTGTCTCTAACTTGCTCTGCCAGTGCTTTGTGCCAGCTCTCTGCGATGGTGTTGGACTGATCGTATCGGACCCCTCTGCGATGGCGAATGCATAGCATATTATTGGCAAGATCTCGGAGCGAGGACAATTCGAAAAGTGAATCGCTTGGATTAGTGGAGCGCATGTCCCTCAAGGTAGCTGCTGCTTGCTCACGACCGCTTTGAGGGAGATATTCGTTGGAGAAGCTGCCGCATGGGCCACCATGAGAGGCGAGGGCGCGACCAATACATCGAAAGCCGGATCCCGTGGGATTCAGATTCTGCAGTTGATTCGGCAATTGAATCTTGACCGGTGCCGGCTGCGTGAGTGGTTGAGCTTCCACTACTGCCGCTGATCGCCCAGGCTTCCCGCTCAAAGATGGATTCGCGTTGAGACCAAAACCAGCGATCGCTACAGATTTAGTGGACTCGAGAGATCTCGTCGAACGGGCGGTGGAGGGGACCTGAATGGGGCCTTTCGATGTCTTGCCATCCTGTGGTTCCTGCTGTGGGCTGCTTCCTGATTTCGCAAGCTCTTTCTTCACAGCATCCAATTCCGTCTGAAGAATCCTTTGTAATGCTTGGAGCTCCTCAACACTCCCATTTGTATTGGCGAGGCTCGTCTTAGCCTGCGAATGTCCATCTTGCAATTTGGCCACCTCCTGGGTGAGCATGCCTATTTGTGCTCTAAGCCCTGATGTCTCTATGGCAGCGTGACAGGCGGCGTCTTTTCGAGCAGCACAGAGAAGCTCTGCCTTGAGTTGACCGAGAACATCGCGGCCTTTTCCATGCTTGTGGTTTTGGTGTTCCGACAGGGTGAGCTCCAGAAAAGTCGTCGATCGTGCGAGAAGAATGATAATTACACCAAGTACTGCGGGAAGAGTCCCCAGCGATCCAAGGATGGTATATAATAATATGAAAGCCACCACTAGACCAGGCTCGATGTTCGGCTGAAGTGACTCCATAGTGCAGTGAGGACTGCGAGAATAAGGTAAAAACTTGCGTATGGCTGGACTTGGAAGAAGACCGCACGCATGTCTATATTATAGGATGCGTATGCATCCCTCTCTGGCAATGCCTCCACGCTTGAGGTGCGCTTCGGCCCTTCAACCCTCTTCATGCAGGGGTTTGTGTATGGAACACAGTATCGGGACTAAAGAGGCCAATGGTGTGTAGTTGTCCTCGCTTCTGAGGCACAAGGAGCATGAGGCGTCTATTGAGGCCGCTGCAAGGTCGGGTCCTGCTGCTTGCCGTGCGCGCGATGTCATAGCATCTCGTTGGTCGCAAGACAGCCTTGCCGTTATCTGTCGGCTGTGAAGACGGGAGAGGAAGGGGGCGAAGCGCACGTGGCGTCGAGATGAAACTGCAGAAGAACTGCGAATGCTTGGCCACTTATCGAATGAGCCCATGATCCTCTGGTAGACAATACTGATGCCAGAAGAGCTTGTACTATTCAAATACATTTCTTGATGGGTGGAAATGTCAAGTTGTTGCGATAGTGATGAGGCACACGAAGTGGTTGAAGTTGATGCCCTCCGATATCGGCGCTCTGCAAGACGCGACCGCGTCGTGCATAGACTGCGCGTTCTCCTCGACTTCTTGGAAGTCTACGCACCACACACTACACATGTCTCCTTCGATTAGTCGGTATCGCTCATGGGAAGGTCATACGCGCGCCCAGAAGTATTAGGATTGTTCGCACTCGCGTCTCAACAAGCAAAGTCTATCGAGCTCGGCATAGATCCGCGGATGTAGACTCTCTCGCGAACGTATGACTTTCTTCCGCAAGCAGCAATTGTGCAAGGCATCATGTGGACCAAGTTCCTGCGTTCCACAGTATCTACGGAGATGGACTGTCCTCTTGCTTTGTATGGCTGGTACTTACGCCATAACCACATGAGCTTGCCGACCCCTCTCTAGATTTGCCGGCAAAGGCCGATTGCAGAAGTACTATCCCTTATAATTGGCATGTATTGCGAGTAGCATGATAGCACGCCCATCACGGTAATAAGAAGGATTATAATTAACTTGCTACATTATGACGACGACTTTCGATCCCAACTCAAATAGCCTGCCCAAGCGCTCAGAGCTACCTAAGATTGATGGAGCTCCGCCTGGGGCGGCCTGGTTTTGGGGGAAGGACGATGAGGTAGGGAGGCTTCATCAAGTACAGCCTGTATCATGAGCTAGCAGACTGATATTGTGAACAGCTTGGACGATTGAATCTGCTCACTCCTGAGCGACGCCTAGCTGCCGCGAAGCTGATCACGACTGGAGAGACGATCAACCTCGAGTACGAATGATATGTCCTTGAACAAAAAAATGGGTATTGACTTGAGATAGCTGGGAAGCTGGTCTTCCTGATCCACCGACATTCCTGCGAGAGCCATTCAAGCACACAATCAAAGCCCTTGGTCCATCTGGTCATGATGATTTGTATGAGATGAACACGCAGTCGGGCTCCCAGGTACGGCATGTTAGCGCATTTGACTGATCTAATCACTGATATCTCAAACAGTGGGACGGTTTCCGCCACGTTGGGCTGGTCCATGAGGGCAAAGTCCTCTTCTACAATAATGCAGGTGGTACGCCCTGAAGTGCGGACATAATACTGACGTGTCGTTTCAGCTTACTAAAGAAGAGGTCACCACAACGAAGAAGGTCGGCATCGGTGCTTGGGCGCAGAATGGCATTGTCGGCCGTGGAGTCCTGATTGATTATTGGTCATATGCTCAGAAGCATGGCAAGACCTACAATCCCATGGATTCGCACAAAATTCCCCTTTCCGAGTTGCTCGCTTGCGCCAAAGAGCAAGGCGTCACCTTCAAGTACGGCGACATCCTGATCACTCGCACAGGGTTTATTGCTGCTTACAACGCTCTCGACCGAGCTGGACGGGAGAAGCTTGTGTCTGGACCCTGGACCGATCACAAGTACGTAGGCGTAGAGCAGAGCGAAGAGATGCTAGACTGGCTACACGACAGCTACTTCGCAGCTGTGGCAGGTGATCAGCCCTCCTTCGAGACGTGGCCGTTCCCAGAGCTGGCTATGCATCCATACCTGCTCCCTCGATGGGGTCTGCCAATTGGCGAGATGTGGGACACCGAACGGCTTGCGGAGACGTGCAAGAAGCATGGGAGATATGAGTTCTTCTTTGTGAGCAGTCCTGCAAATGTGCCAGGTGAGTAAATCCGGTCTGCCACTCATTTGGCGACGTGACTGACTTTCTGCGTAGGTGGTGTGGGTAGCTGGCCAAGTGCATTGGCCATGTTCTAGTACAGGTCACCAGAACCTAAATGGCCATGATCGTTATACTAATACCGCTATCGTACCTAAATATTCCGCCACGATTGTGTCTCCATCTTTTTAAATCGACCTTTCATGATAATACTCATCGTAGCTACCTTTGTACCCTAGGAGCCATTTACCAACGAACACACCCAGGACCCAGGTCAATGCGTATGCAATTGGAATGCCTATGCTTTGAGGCACTCGCAGAGCAACAACTGCCACGCAAGTCAGTATCTACGCAGAACGTCCACGACGCTGGTACCTACCAGGTTCGCAGATCGGCATGTCTGCTTCCCACGCAAACAATGCGAGTTGCGCCGTGCTCGCACTTTCCAACATTCCAGCGCCCCCAGTGGTGACGTCGTGGAGATACCCGCACAAGTTTCTGAAGAATCGCTCTTCGCGTACGAGCTCCGGCGGGGCGTACTTCGCCTCGAGGGTCATAGGTTCAGTGGTACTTGCGTTCGTGAACTTGTGGTAAGCGCCACGAGGAATGACTAGCTCGTTTCCAGAATGCTTGGTGATCTTCTCCTGGCCCACGTGGAAAAGTGCTGTTCCTTTCACCACAGTGAACGTCTCCTCCTGGTTTGGATGCGCGTGGAAGGGTGGGATCATGATACTGTTGTCCGAAGGATTGTCTCCAGTATTGGCTGGTGGTAATGTGAAAGCGATGGAAGACTGCTCCGAAGACAAATTTGGATCATTGTGGAAGGAGACGCTGGAGCGGCCGTTCTCCATCGTGAAGGTGGTGAGATGCGAAACCTTGGTCCGCTTGGGATCCTGAGCTCGCAGAAAAGATAACATGGCGGCTAGAGTCGAGATCCCAACGATTTAGTTGCTAATCGAAGTAGTGCGATACTCCTTCTCCAAAGCGTGGGATGTTCAGGCTATATGCAACGCCGTGGAGGAACGGCATGTTCTCGTCAGGCATTCTGCGTAGCCTGGCCTGCTGTGCAACGATACCAGTTTGCAACTCCGCTGCCAATGCGGCATGGGTCTGACCTCGTTCCTGCTACAGAGGTCGTCGCGGAACATGCCGTACGCCCAGCTCGTATGTACATCAGAGCTGATTGGGTGACTGGGCTCCATGGCTGCTGACAAGAATCTGACGCAGCAAGTCCCCGGCATCTGTCTGACCAGGGAGCAATAATGCTTTAGGCCTTACGTGAGGCTGCTCAGAACCAGATGCTCCCCTTTTCTTAGACACGTATGGAACAAGGCTGGAAACTCTTTCGCATGAACAGATCATGCTCAGTAGGTAGTGCTAATTGCTATACTGTCCAGACAGCAAAGGCTGCCTCTCACCTCTTGCCGCATCTTGTTCAACCCAAGTATATCGCAACCTCTCACTCATACCAAGCCGTACGATCGCAATAAGCACACAAGACCCTCCAACGAGCCAGTCCAGCGGCACGATAAAGATCTGTGCCAACCGTGGTTCCGAGATCGAAGACGGCATACTCGCCCAGATCAAACTCCCCGCGATCATGAAACACAGGCCTTGCAGCCCCAGCCCAGACGCGCTCAGCGAGTCCGCTCTTCGATCGGATTTCATGATCAGCCAGATCTGATGCCAGAAGCCTATCGTCAGGAGCAGAAGAGAAAAAGCAGCCAGACATTGCACAAAGGAGCGAACGATCTGTGGCATCCGGTCGCACTGAGTGGACCATCCATTGGGAGGTCCAGAAGTAGGGGCAATTGCGCAAACGAGGCCTTGGATGATGCCTACCAGAGGAAGCGCGAGTAAAGTTCCAGCAACAAGACCCATGGCGATGTGCGCCCTTCGATCAACCTTGTACGCTGAAGAAAGAGCTCTGGTGTACCTGTTAGCCCAGGCATGAGAAACGCAATACACACGGAAACGTGCATCGCAATAGCGCCCAACATCTGTACAAACACCTGACCGCCGTTGAGGACCTCATCTGGATTCATAGGGAGGAACGAGCCGCGTGTTTCAGATCGACTCCATCGAGGTCTGTGGAAAATGGAGAGGTATGTGCACGCCATCACCATTGCAAAGAGTGCGTAGGAAGTGGCCAGAGTGATAGATATGCCCTTTGACTTGCCAGACTGGTGGATTGCTCGAAGCTGGAGATAGTAGGCTACGACAGTGCTACAAGCCAGCACGCTGATTTTTCGTATCAGTATCGAGTCACATTTGACGGGGCGACAAACGACAGCACTGACACCTGAAGTGCATTGAATAGAGGCCCATTGCTGGGATCAGGCTCTTCCACGTAAGGTATGCCACTTGAGGTCTGCAACTTTAAGGTGTGCAAGTGCCAACGAAGGGCATAAAGCAGATCGTCCATTACCGACGATGTATTGGAGAGTGTCTGTCAAGTGCTGATAAGTCGAGCTGCCAGATCCATCAAGTCTCAGTAATCTGGATGCCTGGCGATCTGCGACAAGGAACATGGGAGCCAAGCATTTCTTCGTCTTGTATAGCTTAAGGCTCTAAACCATGGTCAGATCGTACTCCAGAATATATTCAAGCTTTGAGAAACCTGTCGCACAAATACGTCGCCGTCGTCAAGTTATCCAGAGATGTTTCGACACCGAGTTGTTGACCAGTTGGATAGCGGTGGCGTTGCCGGAGCAGCTGCATGAGGCTGGAGGGCTGCGCCTCCACCACCCGAAGTATAAGACCTAGCATATGCATATGAGATTCCGAGCATTTGCTTTCGCTATTTGGACTTGTGAAGCCATGGACGATCCGCTCGATCACTACGCCAAAGTAAGCGGGCTTTACGGTCCCGGGACAGTAGGAGCTTGGCTGTTGACGATGCTCTCGGTGCTCATCACCTGAATCTTCAACAAAAGCATGCGGAGAAAGGACACCATCTCCCCTGATTTCATGGTGGCCTTAATCATGCCAGCAGCGAGTGCTTGCCACCTGCTCGATCAATTGAAGAATCTACCCGTTGGCCTTACCGACACGATGCCAGCACAATCCTCAGAAACGATACTAAAACAACGCACGACTGCGCTTGAGGCACCTCTTATCATCTGCGAGCAATACGCAATGATCTATCCAGTTCTGGCTGCTGCGAGCACTCGTCGTTTCGGAAGAGGCACATCAGAAAGGGGGGTATTGATTTGAACTGGAAGCGCTTCCTACTCATCGTCGCCGTTGGCAAATTTTGCTGGATCACAGCATTCTGGTCGCGTCATCAAATTCTCGAAGTTGTCAGTCAGAGCGCTCTGACTACAAGTCACTTGTCCCAGCGGTTGAGCGTGAAGGCCATCTGGGTAATGGAATGGTTTACGGCATGCTTCTTGCTTGCGGCTCAGCTGCTGATCCTGCTATGGACCACGTACCGTCGTGCGCCTAAGGGAGATGGCCACTGGGCTCAAAGCTTCAGGGCCATTCTACGGGAAGAAACATGGCGCGACGCAGCTTGCGTGTGGTTACCGGGCTGGGCAGGCGGTGATTTCTGCTGCATTCTTACCACTTCGGTGATAGCTAGAGTGAGAGGCTATAATGACAGCATGCTGTACTACTCCTTCCCGCGGTCTGGGCAAAGCGTGCTAGACCTGGATCAGGCTTTGGCTCTCATAGGCGGAATACTTGTTGTGGTGTACACCGTAAGGTCTGCATGGCGGGCACGAAGGCACAGTCCTGACGCGGATGAATGGCTTCCTTCTGTCGAATTGAGGATGATCCATTGAGGATCAAGCACTCTGTTGCAGTGTCAGACTTCTTGTCAGTGTAAAACATCTTGATCGTGTTCAGGAGGCGGAAGGCAGATAAGACGCGTCTGAATTTGACGTGTCCCGAGGCCCAACCCAACGCGAATACCTCGCGTTGGCCCACCTTCTATCACGAAGTTTGCGTCCTGATATCGTTCCATCAATCAATGACATCTGCCATCGCACTTTGCAGCTTCGTTGAGACTAAATGAAGCTCGTATAGACCGCACAAATGATCACGGACGGAGGATTGAATTGCTCCGACAGGGATGCTTCGGCGACGGATTTAAGCTTGAACCACGACATCATGATACGGGTTATGCGGGTTTTGCACTAGTCGGTACCGAGACAGCAATGTGGAATCCCATGTACTTCAATGTCTCCTGCTGCAGCCTGATCTGATCCTTCTGCTTACTTGCATATATCCTTCCCTTGCCCTTCTTGTCACTCCTTCATTCTTCTCCTCTTCATGTCACTGTGGTTGCGCCGATTACTTCGAGCAAGTAATCCTGCGTTCAACAGTGGTACACGGAAACCCTCTGCGAGCCAACGCGCATTCTCGACTACGATCAAGATGTCTGGAGCTGGAACGAGCGCTGCGCTGTACGCGTCTGTGATCTCGGCGTCGCAGATTACGGGTGCGGTGCCGGAGGATGCGGCGGAGCTGAAGCATCACGTCAAGGGCGGGAAGGGCTTCAGGAATCCATGGGACTCTTTTATTGACCCAATTGGACCGAAGATTGCGCTGCAGATGATTTGGTATACATACGAAATCTGCATTTGGTGCGAGACGAGGACTAACGGTCATGCGCAGGCGACAATTGACCGGCAAAGCGAACAAGCCAGATACAACTCCACCAACCGTCCCAGTGCACACGCCCAAGTTCCTTCCCTCGCGCGAGACACCCGAGCTCCGCGCAACATGGCTCGGCCACGCCTGCTACTACGTCGAGTTTCCCTCAGGCCTGCGCGTCCTCTTCGACCCCGTCTTCGAGCACCGCTGCTCGCCCTTCAGCTGGCTCGGTCCCCAGCGCTATACACCCCCTCCCTGCAAGATCGAAGACATCCCCATCATCGACGCCGTCGTCATCTCGCACAACCACTATGATCACCTCTCGCTGCCTACGGTGACGGCGATTGCGAGTAAGCACAAGGGCGTGCAGTTCTTTGCGCCGCTGGGGAATAAGAAGTGGTTTACGGCCAGTGGGATACATAATATGACGGAGTTGGATTGGTGGGATACGAGGGAATTGAAGTTGAGTAGGGAAGGGGAGCCGGAGATTGAGGCGGTCCTTGGGGCGGTGCCTTGTCAGCATATGACTGCGAGGGGACCGTTTGATCGGATGGAGACGCTGTGGGCGTCGTGGACGGTGGAGAGCGGCGGAAAGAAGGTGTATTTCGCTGGGTAAGTCATTGCAGTTGGGGAGGGAAGAATGGCAGGCTAATGCGCCAATACAGCGACACGGGATACCGCACAGTGCCCGAGATGCCCAAAGGCGAAGACTCTTACAGCGAGAAATACGCGCACCTCCCGCACTGCCCAGCTTTCAAGCAAATAGGCGACCTGCGTGGCCCATTCGACTTGGGACTCATTCCGATTGGCGCATACGACCCACGCTGGATCATGTCGCCCATGCACGCCGATCCATACGACAGCGCGAATATCTTTGTGGACACTAAGTGCAAGAAGGCGTTGGGAATGCATTGGGGTACCTGGGTGTTGACAGAAGAGGATGTGCTTGAGCCACCGAGGTTATTGAAGGATGCTTTGAGCAAGAAGGCAATCGCGCCAACTGGTGTGTTTGATGTGTGTGATATTGGGGAGTCGAGGGAGTTTCCTGCTGCTGGTGGGGAGTCGAAATTATGATGACGACTTGACTATCCAATGGAACAGTGGCGAAAGCCACTCTGAGAATTATTTATGTACGTATACCCGAGATTCACAGCTTGCAAGGGAAGCAAGGAGTTTTGGACCTCAAAGAGATCGCTTGAGATCTCAACAATGTATAGCACTAATACCAAGCCCCCTCAAAAGAGGTCCAATCAGCCCACAGTCGGCCTCCGATCATCCAACGTCAACCTCAACCCATGCTTATTCAACACCTTCTTACTCTCCGCAACAGGATCATACGGCGTCTTTGATACTCGCCGTCTTACTCGGTGGCTTCGCCGCGCCCCCCTTGATCGTCATTCGGTTCAACTCGTTGATGGCGTTCTCGATGACTTTGGGATCCGGTTTGGCGCTGCGTGTGAACTCTCGGCTGCATGGGGTGCGGTCGTGCGCATGCGGTACTTTGAGCACGGTGGGGATTGGCGTTGGTGGGGGTGTGTTGTTGTGTGGGAGGGAGGAGATGCGGCCGCGGATCTCGGCGATGCGGGAGGCTTTTGTGAGGAGCTTTTGGGTGTGCTGCTGCATTGATCTGTGAGCTAAGCATTAGTCTCTGCGGAAATGAGCGATCTTGAGGAGCAGGCTTACTGCCCATAGCCGATCCAGTCTTCCTCAGAGCGGCGCCGACCCTGCTTGTGGAAGAGCGGCTCCTGGATGCTTACGGTACGCACGGGTGATGTTTCCTGTGGCGACATATTGACGGCTCACATGACTCAAGTCGATTATCGCTATGGACAGGAGATACCTCCGCCCATATATGCTGCCATACCTTATTGCGTACGTCACACGCATGGCTGTCTTCATCACGCCTGCCAGCGCACGCAGGACAAAGCAATATGTACGATCAGCAGTCTTTCCTGCACGTCCGACGATCTTGCACGACTTCCGTCACGTTGGGGACAGATAGCAGCGCGGCTGTTCGCTGCGCACGTCACGGACGCATCCGAGACAAGGCGTATCCGCGCGGTAGAGTCCACCCAAACAGGCGGGCTGCGTGATCTACATTCCAGACGTGCTTGGCTGGGCGGACAAAGAGATCCAGGAAGACGGATGGGGAGGATTTAGCCTCCGGACAAAGGACGTAGCGACGCGAACAATGAGGTGGCAGGACAAAGGCAAAGGCGTGAATGACGTCCGCTTGTCTTTTGAATGGGGCTGGTGGGATTGCAACATTCCTCACACATTGCTTGATACGAAATCAGCAACATGATGTACACGCAACTTGCAATTTTAGGTGTCTGTGTGCTAGGCAAGACAGCGTTGGCGGACGGAGCGGATTACCAACGGTTGCCGAACTGCGCTGTAAGCAGTCCTCGCACTTCCTTCTGCAAAAGTAGACGACTGACTACGTTCACAGCGCGCAGCCGTCCTCCGCGCAGCAGGTTACTCCAACTGCTCCATCGCAGACACATCCTGCATATGTCAAACCAACGACTTGCTCATTCAACTACAAGATGTAGTCCCACACGCCTGCGTGGGCGACGACTTCAAGAAAGCCTACGAAGTCGCTTACCAGATCTGCCCTAATTTGAAGAGTAAACTGCCGCCTGAGAATAATCCTTCGTTGAGAGAACATCCTATCGCGTACGATGGCGGCGCAACGACTGTGCCTGCGCAGGGCAAGCCAACGGGGGAGACGTATTGGAATCCTTATGATCCTGATATCGTGGTTCCCGAGAAGGGCGAGGAGACGAAGGCTTCTGTCAATGGACCGACGCCTGCACCTGTTGCCATCTCAGCGCAGCAGTTGCATGAAGGTGGTGTCCATGCGCATGATGATCAGAATATTGATCCGCCAGCACCCTACACCACTCCCGCGAACTTCGCGGCGAGTGTGACGGCGAGCCTAGGGGCGGATGACTTCGGAAACACGGAGACTTGGAGGTATGAGTCGAGCGTGCCGACGAATGTGCCTACGTCGAAACCATCTGGATCAAGTGGAGGTACGGAGCAGTCTACTGGCAAGGCTGCGGGGTTGAAGAATGGTAAGGAGGCGTGGGTCGCTGTTGTGGCCGTGATGGTCGCTTTGCTTTTCACAACTGTGTAGTCTGACCCATTTCGACACTCTTGTACATTATTCCAATATCCAATATCGCTTTTGTCGCATAGTGGAACACTTCCAATTTATCTCGCACCATCCTCAGCCTTGCCCTGGCCCGTGCACGCCACATGCATCCCTCGGATCGCCCTTGCATTACGTAGCCCAACCCTAGCAACCCTAGCTCATCTCTTCACCCTTTCACAGTACCACTCTCGTACAATGTAAACCGCCCTTCTCTCCCTCCATATACACACTCAATGAGTCGTCCTACCTACCGACCTCGCGCGCTACCGAGGTCACTCCTAGTGCCGACTACCGACCATGCCTTCGCCCTCCTCCCTCCTAGATGACGACTGCGACGAGTGTGTGCCTGCGTATATGAAACACTCGAGCTTCGGAACTCTCTTCGCCAGCCTACCCTTCATCTTCACATTCGCGCTCGTCGCATACGTCGTTCTGAAGAAGGTGTACCCGCTCCTCTCCGGCGGTAGCGAAGAATGCGGCAAACACGGCGATCACCACAGAAGAGAGAGCCAGGATGGCGGACGATTACCACTACCGGCGACGCAGAAAGTGGGCAATTCGAGCTTAGGACAGAGGTTCAAGAGGTCGGCGTCGGACTCGAGGACAGTGGCGAAAGCCGTGTTTGCGACGACGATTGGGCTGTCGGCTGTGTTGGTGGAGCTTATTCTGTGTGAGATATCGAATACCCTCGATGCGAACGCGCGGCGCCTGGCTTTGAACCTTACACTTCCTACACTCCTCGTTCTGGTCATCGTAGTCGCACCAGGCCTCGAAATACGTTCTGTCATTGCAGCGACCGGGTTGTCCTTTCGTGGATCGGGCAAGGGACGTCTGAATGCAGCGTGGATCGTGGAGAGCATCGGTATGCTCGCATGGCTACTGGCATTCTGGTACCTGGGCCACGGCCTCGTATCGACCTTCCGCGAGGACATCCTCCACCCCGAGTCCCTCGGCTTCAGCGAAGGCTGCCTCGAACGCGTCGGCATCGTTGGTATAAGCCTCATGGCTTCCCTCGCCGGCTTCGCCGCACTCTCAGCACTATGGCAGACCTTCGGCGTGAGGGACAGACCCATCACAGAAGCCGATATCGAGCGCAAGAAGGCTGGGCTTGAGAGCGTGGAGGAGATGCTCAATGCCAAACGTAGCCGATTACGGGCGATCACGCGAAAGATGTCGGATGCCCGAGCTGCGGAGGGCGTCTTCACTAAGGTCGTGAATACAGTGCGCGGAACGAGCGATTCGCAGGAGCGCTCAACGCTGCAACTCGAGATCTCAGGTCTACAGCTCATGCGTCTTTCACTGAACAATAACCTATACTCCCTGCGCTCGCGCCGCGCAGCCCAGACGCGCGCGCATACCCTGCCCGGGAAACTGATCGCGGCTTTCTCGTACGGCTTCGCGCTCTATTGCGCCTACAGGCTCGCAAACACGACTTTCAATATCTGGCGCCGCTTCCTCTTCGGGTCCAACACGTCGAGTACAGACGTAGTGACGCACCTCCTTGCCCTGCTGGCGCACTACTGGGACGAGAGTATAAATCAAGACCTCTACAGCCGGCAGATATCCTTCCTCCTCTCGGGTGTCATGCTCCTGCTCTCCTTCAACTCGGCGCTCCAGACTTTCTTGCTATTGGCGCGTGCATTTCCCTCTCTGCTTAATGCAGCGCTGGGAGGCACAAACTTCCCGCTACTCGTCAGTCAGGTCGTGGCGAGTTATGTTATCTCGAGCGCGTTACTGCTGAGGAGTAATCTGCCGAGTGAGGTGAGAGGCGTGGTCAGCGATGTGCTGGGTGCGCCGCTGGAGGTTGGGAAGGTTGATGCTCTTTTCGAGGGCTGCTTTGTGCTTGCAGCGGGATTGACTGCTGTTGGCATATGGATTGGGAGGAAATTGAACGGACCGGACGAGGACGAGGGAATGGAGAGTGGGGAGATGAATAAGATGAGTTAGAAGGCCATCAAGAATCTGATCTTATGCATGCATTCTGGCTGTACAGTGCAAGATACCATCTCCATCATTCCTGCTGCCTTGATCTCCATGCTCTAATACATGAGTGCATAACCACTATGCAACCAGTCCCCAGGGCCAACGCTTGATCCAAACTTGCTAACATGTCATTAGATCGCGGTATGAAAATCGATTGAATGGGTGCCCAAGCCGAGCTCGATGCCTGCGCTACCACTTCTGACGTTTGGCCCACAACATCCAAGGATACAAGTGAGGTCACGAGAATAGATGGTAAGAACAGCAGGGTAGAGACGGTGATCATCTTCATCATTATTGTCTCGTGTGGGACGAGTCGAGCAAGCTTGCGCATATCTTCGGCAAGTGCGGCTTGTTGCACTGTAGCATGTTGAGGTGTAGCTTGTGGGGTTTCTCGAGACAGTTGAGCCTCGCATCTGCGGATGTCGTCGAGTTCGATAGCTGAAGACTGACCACTAGCGTCATCCCTTCTGCTGCGTCGTCGCTGGAACCGGAGATGCACACTAAAGGAGATGAACCCAATCGCTATGCTCACGCAGACACCAAGGAACGCCCACACGCTACCCACGACTGGAGTAGCAAGGAACAGATATGGTCGACTCAGATTGGCGTCTCGGATCTGAACACCCTTGCGCGTTGCCTTGGTGAACAAATACTCCTCTGTGGACCAAGAGAGCATTCCGACCCAGAAGAGCAGCGCGAGCCCTTTCCACTTCGTGCCAGTTCCGTAGAACGGTCCACAGCAGCTAGCAAGGACCAGCGCTGCCACTGAATAGATCTCGCAAATTTTCAATGGAGCCTCGATGGCAGCCACGCGCTGCATGTCTTCAGGATCATTGCTTATGATTGCCTCGGCGACACTCGTTGGAAGTTGAAAGACCAGGTAGAACAGGTTTGTTCCAGCAACGATAGGATAGACAAGCACCGCGATAAAGTCCAAAGAGATCGAATCCGTGCGTCGAGAGCTTCTGGTGATCGTCCAGCTGATGAAGACGGAGAGTATGCTGCAGAGCCAGGCTCCGACCGTGCCAAGCCCGTACAGCGATTCCACTTTTGCGTAGCGGTCGTCCATATTGCGCGTGTGAGAAGAACATGTTTCGGAACTATGAAAGAGCGTGGTGAGGAGTGCTGATTCAGTACCTTTATCTTGGAGGCCGCAGAGGAAGAGGCGCAGCAAGTCCAGCTTACATCTTGCTGCAGGACGGAAGTTCCCAGCCAATCAATTGGAGCTCAGCTGCTCTGAGTTGAGCAGAAACCTCTTTCCCAGCGTTGATCTCGCGGATCATGCTAACATTCCGCTGTTATTGACCTACCAGCTAGACCCCTTGAATTTGATTTCGCACAACACGTAAAGGAAGCGTTCAACTCTGCGCAGAGTCTCGAAAACAGCTTCGAGACATCGATATCAGCTCTGCTATTCTCAAGCCTCGCGTCGGGTCGCACACTGAAGGCTGGTCTAGACATCAGGTCATCGACTAGGTCACAGCGATCCCTGAGCTTCCGCGTACGGGCAGATCTAACACAAACGTAGCTGCACCAAAAACACGACTTTCATTGCAGTTCTACAAATCCTTAAGCGGCCGGTAAGGCTACACCTTGTCAGTGTTATCCATCTGCTTGCTGCTACCAAACTCACCAATGGTTTGGGCGGCGCCTGGATCCACGTAGCCATATGGACCTGCGAAACATCCGCAGCTGTTGAATCGAGGCTGTAGCTCCCTTTGCCGCCGTAGCTGAATAAGAAGCTCATTGGGAACATTGGGTTGAAATCTGCTGCCGCATGAATTTGAACGATCTCGTCCTTGGAAAGCTCGATGCGGAGAGCATCTGGCATTGCCTTGACGTGCTCGACGGTCTGGACGCCAACGATTGGGAAGACATAGGTCGATTGGTGCATGAGATATGCGAGAGCCTGCGAAAATCAGCATCCTCAGGACATCTGGCAGACATTTGGACGGACCACAGCTTGCAGTGTGCTATTCTTAGTCTTTGCGATTCCTTCGAGAGCAGCGGAGACGTTTGCATCCTTCTCACTGACGCCATAGCCTTGTCGAGCATCCGCGTCGTTCGCCGCTTTCTCTCGTTGTTCGCCCGTCATCAATTGGCCACCGCCGAGCGAAGCCCAGGGCACGATCGCCATGCCCTGGTCTTCGCACATAGGGATAATCTCTGCTTCCATATCTCTGTACGCAGCATTCCATCGGCCTTGGTACACGGAGAATGGCGTCAGTCCATGCGCTCGAGCGTATGCATTCGCCTTCACCACGACCCAGGCTGGTGTATCGGAGACACCCAAGTACAGAACCTGCCTCGCCATGACATAGGAGTGTAGATGCCTCATAACCTCCTCCACCGAGGTCGCGAAGTCCCACCAGTGCACATACAAGATATCGATATAGTCCGTCCTGAGCTTCTTCAAGCTGTCTCGGACGGAGATGTGCATGCTCTTCGCTGAGTTGCCCGTATAATTTGCCTGGAACCTGATATTCTGCTTATCATACGCCTTGTACCCAGCTGAGTACTTGGTTCCAATGACCATCTGGTCTCGGTTCCCTCGTTTCTCCATCCATTCGCCGATCAGCTTCTCGGAGTCTTCCGAGCAATACGTGTTACTCGTGTCGATAAAGTTGCCGCCTATCTCGTAGAAGGCGTCGAGAAGGGTGAAAGGGTCCTCATTCTTGCCGAAGATCTCGGACCAGGATTGTCCTATACTTATGCCTCCTAGGCAAAGGCCAGATACTTTTACCGCCGCGGTTGGTGAGAGGATGCGGTGCCACTCCAGGGGGTTGGTAGGTTTCTTGGGCGGTTCGAAGAAAGACATGATGTTATGTTAAGTTGCGAGACTAGGCGGGGACTATGTGGTCCATGGCAGAAGCTCATCACATAAATACTGCCCATAGAGGGCTCTCTGAGCTTCTTGGCCATGGACCTGATGTCTGGTAGCCCTGAGGCACGAGAATATACTGTCATAAGCACAGTGCATTAGCTTCGGGTGGACGCGTTAGTGTCATGCATGGTGATCTCAAGGATCATGATGAAGTAGAGCTTCAACGCTCCAGCTTGCACTACAATGCTGAACCGCGAGAAATGAAATACGAGCAGCCTATTGAGAAAACTCAGTGTGAAAACCGATCGTGATGCGACGCGACGCGTCGTGGCCAGGTCCGAGCTCGGACCTGATGTCACACATAATCAAATCTTTGACAGGCAACCTCAATTGACATTCTGCATGACCAGACTATATGGATTCAGGATTCCGCTTTCGCAGCATACTCGTCATCCTTGACCTCCTCAAGCCACTCCACACCTCCGAAAGAAGCAACCTGATGGCACATGTAGCTCCCATCATCTGCGCCATGCCAGTGTGTCGTTCCCGGCGGGCACCAGATTACATCGCCGACAGAAATACGAACAGGCTTCGCGCCTCTGTCGCAAATCCAACCTGAACCGACAAGCACTTTCAAGAGTTGGCCTTTCTCATGCGTGTGCCAGTGCGTCCGGCCGCAGGGAGTGAACGTGACGTTCGCAACGGACATGCCCTCGGCGCTGAGGACAGGGTCGACGTAGACGTTGTTTCCGCTGAAGGCATTGGGAATGGCTTCGTTTGCGTGGAGCGAGGGCTTGCCGGCTCGTCCACCACGGGTGATTGTCATACCAGGCATATTGTCGAGTATTGTGAAGCTTCGGATGCTGCTTCGAGGTAAAAGCCGATTATCTGTGAGTGACACAGCTGTTCCAAACGCTTTACGAAAGCTATGGGCCGGCCTGAATATAACTTCACATCTCCAACATCATGTCGCGTGGAATGAGTATCCGAGGCTGCAAAGCATAAACCGTAAGCAATGTGCATCCAAAGCTAAGCTTTCGGCAGATCTACATGCATGCGCACACTGGAATCTGCACCATGCCCTTTACGTTCACATGACGCAAGCTCGAGGAATATTCTTTGGTAGGAGAATAACATCTCCATTGGCATAGAGAGGCCGAGAATTATCGGACCGGCACTTCTATTCGGTCGAAAATTCTACAGCAACGTGCAAATTGTCCAGATTGCTGCCGATGACTGATAAGTTTGACGGCTACTGCACTCGACTTACTGGTCTGTGCTATTCTCGATTAATCAGAATTGACTACGACTATTCGCTATCTAGTCAATCATCCGATAGCGATAAGGCATTTTCTCGACAATAGTGGAGATGCCAAACAACACCACGCGTGGCGAACGGACTTTGGTCCATGATATGGCCGAAGAAGAGTCGCAATTTGAGAAATTCGAGCGAACGATGTGAAGACGTCATGAGTGGTGCTTTTTCGCAGCCAGGAAATATAAATGGTACTGACCGCATTCTGTGTACAGGAGGTATCCTAGACAAGATTCTTAATCAAGTAAGTTATCTTATCTTTCTCGACTCATTGTATCATAACCATGATGAACGGACACACCAACGGCACGGCCAATGGCGAATCATACAAGTTTGAGGGATGGTTGGGCAAGGACAAAACCGCCGACAAAGGCAACATGGTCTGGGGCGAGTTCGAGCCAAAGCCATTCGAGGAGACCGACGTAGACATTCAGATCAGCCATTGCGGAATCTGCGGATCGGATCTCCATACCCTACGCTCAGGCTGGGGCGAGACACCGTACCCATGCTGCGTCGGCCATGAGATTGTCGGTAAGGCTGTCAGAGTCGGCTCGCAGGTCAACGGCATCAAAGTTGGCGACCGCGTTGGTGTTGGTGCGCAATCCGATTCCTGCCAGAACCGCGATGGCAAGAAGTGCGATGCATGCGCCTCTGGCAACCCTCAGTACTGCTTGGAGAATGTCGGGACGTATGGGGCATATCACTTCAACGGCGGGAAATCGTATGGCGGATACGCGACGTATAACCGCTGTCCCAGCAAGTTCGTCATTCCAATTCCAGAAGGCCTGTCGTCTGCCGCTGCTGCTCCAATGCTATGCGGCGGCGTGACACTCTACTCGCCTCTGAAGCACTACGGCTGCGGTCCAGGCAAGCGAGTTGGTATCGTTGGCGTCGGAGGTCTCGGCCATTTTGGTGTCCTCTTCGCGAAAGCCCTCGGCGCTGACCACGTCGTTGGCATCTCGCGTCGCGCAGACAAGAAGAAGGACGTCTTGAAGCTTGGTGCCGATGCATATCTTGCCTCGGAAGAGAAGGACTGGACCAAGGAATATGCCAATAGTCTTGATCTCATCATCTCCACGGTCTCGTCACCAAAGGTTTGTTCATGCTCTAGGCGGCTCGTCATTTCATGATACTGACAAGTTCCCCAGATGCCCATCGCAGAATACTTCTCGCTACTAAAGCAAGATGGTACTCTAGTACAGGTTGGCGCTCCTGAAGAGCCAGTGCCAGTCATGGCATTCAACCTCATCCAGGGCAGGAAGCGTCTCGGCGGCTCCATGATCGGATCTCCTGAAGATATTAAGGAGATGTTGCAGCTCGCAGCGGACAAGAATGTCCAGCCATGGATTCAGGAGCGACCAATGAAGGACGCCAACAAGGCCGTCGTCGATATGGACGAGGGTAAAGCACGTTTCCGATACGTGCTGGTGAATGATGGCAACTAAGAACCTATTATGCACTTAAGTCATTAGATATCCATAGAAGAGAACAGCTTGCACAAACCTCAGAGATTTCATCGTTGGCAAACAACTTCCGGGAACAATCTCGGTTCCCCTCGCTTCATGCGCCACGCATTGGTCGCTCGGAGTAGGTCTACGCAGTTGCGCAGGACCCATGTCCAGCGTCTAGCAAATTCCTCTGTGACCTCCCAATTATCAGGATTCCATGGATCGCCCCAAACAATCAGTCCAGAGCGATCTCGAGATGTGTCTTCGAGAATATCATAGCATAGTGGCCAGTCATCATATTCTTCTCCCAGTGACAATATATTATCCCGCATGGCCGGGAACGGCAACAAATCGATCCATGGATGATGTGTGACCGTCAACTGAAGTCTGGTCGGTTCGAGATGCGTGGGATACGGGCTCTCGTGCTTCACAACTGCCAGAGTTGGATCCAGGAAAGGTGAAATGCCATCCTCAGTCCGCCACGTCATGTCGAACCGTAGCGCATCGTTGTTCTCTCTCAGTGCTTTGTACACATTGAACTTGATTAGAGAAGAGAGCATGTCAAGTCGTGGCCCGCCTCGTATTGTCTGATTACGCACGGCCAGCTCGAGATGATCAATACTCTGAACCAAAACCGCATCATTCGTCCGGCAGATCGATGTTGGCAGATCTAGATCCTCTTCAGGAATCTCGGTTTTCTGGGAGCAGGAAGCACTAGACGGCGAGGCACCTGCGCTGGTCTGGCTGTCGTATGCCCGACGACGCTCTTCGGCTTGACGTTTTCCTATCTCAGGTCAGCATTCCAAGCTCTGCGGTCGAATAAGCAGAGTGCATACGCCAAGCCCTTTGATGCAAGCGATTCTGCAGCTTCCTCCTTTTCGCTGCATCTTTCAGTCCGGACCAATCTTCTTTGGCGTCACGAGCCTCGAGCGGAAGCCTTGCGGTTACTAGAATATGACCTCCAGCGTCTTCGTAATGCTGCTCGGGTTCTGCAGCTTCTTCCATCTTTCATCGAGCATTGAGCAATGCTCTGAAGTCACCCATGGGTAAGCGTCTCTCACCAGATCTGGTGCATAAGGAATGCTGGTTTGCAGTATGAGATATGTCCTCCTCTAGCTGCGCGAGAGTGGAAGGAGATGCAAAAGACTTCTGTTCGATAAGTGTGGGGCTCACTCGACTCGGAGATCTTCGCGCTGCGCACGTGCCAGCAGTAGTCCCGCGCTTCCATACATGATGTTCACTTCTTGGGCAGCACCTTTGAGACCTCACTATTAATACTGTCCATCATCCAGCATAATCCACCGTCAAGAAGCCCCCATCTTCGTGAGCTGTGCTGAAGCTTGAGCAACAAGGTTTAGGGCGCGACCACGAGCTCGAGGAGAATTTCAGCACAACGCCATGGGCATAGCGAGCTAATCGTTTGGGCATATCTGTCCAAGATCATATAACACACTATAGCACTACTGGTGTCTTTAAAATGCTTTGCTGTGTGCTAAGTCCCTACGAGTCTGAAAATACATGCTCCGATTCTAATGAGCCACTAGACCACCTTGTGCCCTATCCTCATGCTTGTGTCCCATGCGTCACTTTCGGCCAATACGAATTGAACGCCCCTGTGGTTGATCAGCAGGATCCGATGTCGACGACGAAGGTCGTGGTGGCATCGAGTCGACATCATCGCGGTCGAGCTCGTCTGAATTTTTATGATTGGAAGCTGCGAGGAAGTTGAATATCTCTTCGTCCTCGTCGGGCATAGAGAGCTCTACGTCAAAGAAAGAGCCTTATGGCGAGAGACTGTGGGAAAGGGAGGGTACGACGACGTGATGATCGAGGTGATGATCTATGATCCTGGAGATGATGTCTCGAGCATATGTGAAGTCGCAGGCGATCATGTAGTGTCCCTTTCCTCGGCAACAGCGCAAGGGAATCCAGTCGAGGCATTGACGAATACTTTTGTCCTCAGGTCCACGGGCTCAAGGTGTTCTCATGGTTTGAAGTTCAAGGACCGCATACCCGTTGTCATGTCGGCGGCACGGAATAGCAGGCATAGGATTCGGGGAAGAGGCTGAAGTAGGTGAGGTTGATGACAACGGTGATAATGGTTGATAAGGCTGAAGTGCTGATAGCCGTGAGAGCGAGGTGAGCATGCTTCGAGATTCAGGTTGTAGTGTGAACGTACGAAGGCATACAGGAGAGGCCCATGACAGATGCTCAATACACGGCAGGCATGAGCGATGCAATAGAAGATAGCTTCTGACCGGTCGGCTCGACCCTCAAATTAAGGCTGTCGATTCTGCATCGAGGCTGTCTCTTGGTGTTGACACGGTGGTCGAGCGGCGCGGGACCTGTAAGCAAATTGACTGATCGGTATCCTCAACCAAATGGCCACGATCGAGACCTCAGGTAAGTAAGCAATGAGGTGGGCCTCCTTGTCAGTCTTTTCCCAGCCTCATGTGACTAGAAGGAAGAGAGGAATTCTCGCATGAGCTTGACGGCTTCAAGATCGTTGTAATTCTTGATCTCGTCAGTGATTGTACGCATTCAAGTCCTTCCTTCAATAGGCCTTGGGCCTTTCTTGTCAATCACTTCATTCGAGTTCTTATTAAAAGCGTTATTAGTTTGCGTCTCGCTCGACAGGCTCACCTTCTCAGTGGTGGAAGAATGAGATGTCCAGCGCACGAACGTACCCTATTTGCCGCTCTCGACACAAGGCTGTACCGGACGAGTTCCTGGCAGACATCCGGTTTCCCAGGCTGAGCATGTCCTCATCTGTGCTGAGATTCCAGGGTGACGAAGATAAGAGACTTGGTGTTCTCTGCACTATCCATGGGAACCATGTCTGGCGCGGGTAACATTAGTCCGAGAAGCCGTGGCACCCTTGCAGCTCATTGTCAGGCTTGCCTCGTGAGATCTACTGCCTGCCATGACTGTGGTTTCGTTTGCATGCTTCCCGAAAACTTCGTGGAGGCATCTCATCAGAATACTGTGCATGCTCCCCGAATCATAAAGACCCGGGCTGACGGTTGGGACTAGATCTTCTGGTTCTTCGTAAGGATTGTGCTGCCATTCAAGAACCTCATGTAAGGTGCCAGAGATTAGCAATCCGCGATGCAATTCTTGTATCGCCAAGCTGGCCATGACATGTACACCAACCAGAGATATAGTCCAGCACATTTGGCTTTATGCCCAGAGGTTTGATATCTCAATGAGTCGACTAAACACTGTACTATGCTCAGCTCCGCATCCAGTAGGCATTCCAGCGTTTGCCTCTTTCGATCGTGGAGGAAATCAGTCGTGTGCGAGGCGATGTTAGCGTTATCTGATTCGTTAGTCGTCTGGATGAGGCGCTCTGGTCGGGGAGCAACGGTCATGTGCGCAAGAGGCAGGAGTGGGCTGGTGATGTCATGGTACTTATGCCTCCAGGCGGGAAGTGGTTCCCCAGATTCGACTGCGGATCGTCAAAATCCTTCATGCAAGCAATAATACGTCGAGAGCTGTGATCTACACCCTTGTCTTGGTGACATCGTCAGAGAGCACGAGACAATTGACGATCTCCACTCGCAGCAGAATTTTCGCCCATGTCACGTCTTTGCATACACTTGTGGAGATCGCCCACAGCCATAAGCACTTCGGAGTTGCAGCCGGTCTGGTAACAACTTGCGACCGAGATCTATGATGACTCTGGAGGACGACTGCCAAGCACACCAAGTCTTACCCCATGCCTTAGCTTCATCAAAGCCCTTGGCAAGCATTAGACGATGCTACATCAGAGGGTGGTGATTAACTTGTGAAGCCTTAGAAACGCTCTCTCACTGAGGATGCGGCTAACCACAATCCTAGTAATTCTGCCGACGCCGATCCAATCAGGAGAATCGGGAGGGCAGCTAAGACCTCCTCGTACGGAGTTACCGCAGAGCCTCGACTGGGAGAGCTTCACTCAAATGCTTGCATCGTTGAATAAGAGCAACACAAAAAGCTGGAGCAGCAGTGCAAGCGCGGAGGCTTGGAGCTGCATGATCAAGTTACGCAGGCCCCTGTGACAAAGCAGAACCTGCGCAAATCCTTCTCTACGGGATGTTAGTGTTGATTGATTGCTGCCTCTGTGGCCTGATATCGCAAAGATGATGACGATCTAAGCTAGGTAGCTAGGGGATCAAGCAAAGCTGGGGATGGCTTACCCCGAAAACAGTGGACCATCTATGGGTCGAGTGCAATGAGTTATTTCACTTCGAGCAATGATCATCGTATGCTGGTGGAGGCCCAAGACCGCACGAAAATCATTAATAGAAAGCGGTGGTCAAGCATCTGACAAGACACGCTTCGCGTTCTTTTGCCCACTCTTTTGTCGCAATCGACGTCTCCCCCAAGCTTTTTGAGCACGAAGTCATGGCAGAGGAAAAAGTTTCGCACGACATCTCTCCCGACGAGAAGGTCGCGGAGGATGCGCAAAAACAAGAACATCAATTCGCTGAGCAGACTGAGCGACGAAAGAGCGTTGCATTGAATATCGTTGAAAATCCATTGAGAGTAAGTTAGCAATAAATCGCGATACCCATGGCCAAGCGTTGTCAAGAAGAGCTTCGCCCGAGTCGCGTCTTGACATTGAGCTTGGCCAAGCTCTGGCTCGAACACCAATTTCTGACACGATTCTTGTGTACAGCGAGTCTCCAGGGAACAAGCCGTCATCGATGCCGAAGCATTCGCCAACGAAAATGGCATGGCCGAGCAGGCTTCGCTTTTCGGTCGCGCTGCGCTCGTTGCCCGGAATCCTGACCAATTCGAGTTCGTGAATGAACTCTCGGAAGAAGAGAAGGCTGCGCTTGTGTACGAGAGGGACCACAAGTGGCACGGTCCGTTCATGATGTGGTATTCGATCTCACTTTGCGCTGTCGGTGCAGCTACTCAAGGGTGAGTCGCGATTTTCTTCCGTACACATCACGTGATTTTCCATCCACGGTGGTAATTCTGGGCTAGACCCCAGGAAGCCGTCCTTTCGATATCTTCACGTATGATAGATTGCTGACAATTCTTCAGATGGGACCAGACTGGATCCAATGGCGCCAACTTGTCTTTCCCCCAAGAGTTCGGCATTGACGGACCGGGTCGTGATGAGTGGATCGTTGGATTGATCAACTCCATCATTTTCTTGACTGCTGGCCTCATCGGTGCCTTCATCGTCGACCCGCTTAACCATTGGTTCGGACGAAGAGGTGAGATCTTCATCACAGCTCTGTGTTTGACCGCTACTCCCATTGGTTCTGGATTCGCCAAATCGTGGGAAGGACTATTCGCGGCTCGATTTGTTATGGTAGGCATTCGTGTCTGGCAGCTACTCTGCTCCAAAGCTGACAGCTACAGGGTATCGGAATTGGCGCAAAGAATGCTACGGTCCCAATCTTCTCCTCAGAGCTTGCACCCGCTCGTGTTCGAGGCGCCTTGGTCATGTTCTGGCAGCTCTGGGTCGTCGCAGGCATCTTCCTCGGCTTCTGCGCCAATGTCATAGTCAAGGACACTGGTATGTTGAAAAAAAAAACCTGGTCAATTTGACGAGTCCTTGCCTGTTCAACCGGCGTTCAAGCGCTGTTGACAGGCAGAGATCAATCATGTTGGTTGAGCATTCAATGAAGATCGAGTCTCTAACCACAAACTTTCAGGTGACATTGCATGGCGACTGCAGCTTGGATCCGCGTTTATCCCATCCTTCATTCTCGGCTGCGGTATCTACTTCTGCCCAGAATCTCCAAGATGTATGTTGATCCACAGCCTAGACCCTTAACATGACCTTCAAGGCGTTCATCGAATGCTGACATGGATTACCAGGGCTCATGAAGCACGGAAAGATAGCTCAAGGCTTTAAGTCGATGTGCCGTATTCGTGCGCATCCCATCATTGGAGCGAGAGATTTCTATTATTCATATGTGATCTACAAGGAAGAGCTGAGACAGTCCGGCAACTCCAACTATTTCACTCGCATGTGGGACTGCTTTGCAATCCCCCGTATCCGACGAGCCAACTACGGCGCCTCGACAGTCATGTTGGCACAGCAGATGTGCGGAATCAACAGTGAGTTTTGCCCTCCTATTGGGTCATGATGAGCGTATTCGCTGACGAGAACCCCAGTCATCTCATTCTACAGCTCGACAATCTTCGTGGACGCGGGCTACACCGATGAAGAGGCACTGTACGCATCGTTGGGTTATGGTGCCATTCAAGTCCTTGCTACAATCCCCACCTTGTTCTTGATCGACACGAAGGGGCGGAGAAAATTGTGTTTGATTGTGAGCAATTGTCCGCACATTCCTTCCGCCGATACTGATGGACCCAGACATTCCCCGGCATGTGCATATTCCTTCTCGCCGCTGGCTTGTCGCTTCTCAAGGACGACGGCAGCCGTGCTTCTCGGGTTGGTCCTGTCGTACTGTAAGTGTGCATCCTTGGAACTTTGGGGACTATTCACTGATTGCGTCGGACAGCTTCGTCTATCTGTTTACGATTTGTTACTCGCTTGGTGAAGGACCTGTGGCGTTCCAGTACTCTGCAGAAGTCTTCCCGACAATTCAGCGTGAACAGGGCATGGCATGGGCTGTTTGCATCAACAATACCTTTGCAGGCATTCTCAGCTTGACTTTCCCGCGTATGCGTACTGTCATGACTCAGACTGGCGCGTGTAAGTTTCTCACCCACTCTAAGCACAGACATCTCAAGTCTCTGGCACTGACCTTGGAATAGTTGGCTTCTATGCCGGCCTAAACCTGATTGCCTGGTTCTTGATCTTCTGCTTCGTGCGTGAGACCAAGCAGCTCACATTGGAAGAGCTTGACCAGGTCTTCTCGGTTCCAACGAAGAATTTCATCGGCTACGAGTTGAAGGTTTGGTTGCCTTACTTCGTGAAGCGCCATATCCTTCGCAAGCGCATTCCAAGGCCACCTCAGATCATTGAGAAGGCCGATCGCGTGGACGAACAGCTCACCGCGTAGGTGGCAAACGATCGAATACAAGATGTTTGGGAACAACAGTCATTAAGAACAAGGGATAACACATACACTGGATGATGGAATACGGTCACTCAGATCGATAGAGTAGACTCAGCTTACAGCTGGGATTAATGTCACTCATTCTTCGAATGCCAGTTCGCCTCATTCGTGCAAGGAGTATTGGCTATCCTATCAATTGGTTTTCGACACCCCCGGTTCGACTACTTCCTCCTGCTCAGCTGAGGCACGGAGTGTGGGCCACGCGCATGACGTCGCTTTACAGCCTCTGACTGGGAACAGGTAGATTCGATGTCCGGGCATCAGGACAAGTCACAGAGACATGCCTCGAGATGACTTCTTTGGACCGAACATTGCGCCACTTGTCGCGGTCTGTACCATTCGTCATCGTCATGCATCCGGCACACATTGCAAAGACTGCCACGAAACGGGATCCCGACAATAGTCTGTCGGAAAACATGGTGGCCACACATGCATGGCTGGTTGAGTTTTGTGATGTATCACGAAATATTCAGCCGCGGTCTCATGCAGTGGCTTGCATCTCTCGCGTGGAGCATGTACTATTGACCGTTCAGCTCATTCTTCCATCGCGTAGGCGGCACGCGCGCACTGCATGAGGCACTATTGGGCAAGAAGTTGCATGCAGCTTTATCTTGCCTCTCGCGTGGTCGATGCTGTGCTTGTAACTGACATATGCAAGATCGATTTTCGCCGACCACAGATCGGTGCCAATTGGTCCATGTGGTGCCCACGAGCTCACCGAATCTGGTCATTTACTGTAGCTCAGCAGGTTTTTTCCACGTGTACCGAATGCGCCAATGCTGTGTACCCTTCGCATCGATGCGTCCAGATCCTCCTCGCAATAGATCGTACGACTATGAAGACTCGATCAGAACTTATTAGCTTAAGGCCTTATTTGTGATGGATTGAGACAAGGCATGAGACACCTTCTTGGGCTTGAGGAACCGAAAAACAGTTGGGAGGGGAAGACATCAAATTGAGACGATGCACGACGAGTCGAGCATGAAAAAGCAAGGCTGGACCTATGAAGCCACGTTTTTCGACTCGGGACTAGGCTCGGGTTGGGAGCGATCGGCAGATCTCGAGAGATCGACCAATCATGGATCCATGGATGGCATCGACACAAACGCCGCATTTTCCGCGAGGAGGAAGTACGGAGTGCAACTCATTCCTCCAATGCTACATTGCGACATCAAGGACTAGAGCTGAAGTACGTGTATATGGTCGTTCGTCCAAAGATCTCGAGTCTTTGCACGGGTTCGGATGACGTTTCGCTAAGCAGAAGCCGTTCGTATCGCAGAAGAGAGACAGTCCTCCACATTCCACCTGCTTTTGTACATTTGACGCAGCCAACGACATCCGAAACGGACGCATTCCCGTCATTACACGAGTAGACTGACATCGACGTCACTGGCTTAGGATATGGGTGAACTCCATGCTGAAGTTCTTCCGGCCGAGACTCGAGACTGTCAATCGTTTGGGCGTTGAGATCCTCTGATCTAAACAATACTGTAGAGACTGCAGAGTTTCATGCGATTTTTGCTCTTGCAGCTCTTCGCTCGGTGTCCACGGACAGCACAAAGGTCTCACTGCTCCAGCCAGGACTGAGGTGAAAAGAGGCATTGCTTTGCGTAATCGACTCCAATGTATCAAGTGCTGCGATTCTGCAAGAGATTTTTGAGCTCTATCATCGGGCCATAGCGGCCGCGATCTACAGCGCCATAATGTTTGAGAGCAGCTGACAGGCGGGCAGCTAGACGAGATGTCAAGAAAATGATAAGGCAGTGGATATCCGATTGGAGATGACGCCCGCCTGCAAGAGCAGACTAGCAGTGTGCCACTGCTTTTACTCGTTGTTTTGTCGTTGTCGACACCATTATCGCTCTCGCAACCTCTCAAGGGCCACCGAGGCGGGAAGCACAATCGCTCCTCATTGAAACCATTGGCTTCGTGGTGCTCAACATATATTCCTGTTGCCTGTATTGAAGAAGAGAAGCTCCCCACGACAGAAATGGGTGCTCGTAAAATGTCAGGAGGTCCCTCCCATCTGGCGTGTCGTTCGTCTTAAATGTGAGAGCACGTCAACTTCGATTCTCACTTAGCTGATTCGTGGCTCATGCGAACTGGTGATCCACAGAGGTACCAGCCCGCAGAGCTCTGGAGACCTACTCTTGTTGCCGCTCCCTTTAAACAGAATCTGTCGGCTCGTCTTCTTGACACTCGTCGTAATATCATCGCGCGCATTGACCAGCATCAAAAGTGCTTTGTAGATGATTTTTGCTCAGTGAACAAGCTTGCGTGGCTCATTGACACTCCTGAAGTCCTGGGACGCGGCATGAAGACTGCTCGGTCTCATTACTACTTGAAAACCTCCGTCACGATGCATGCTGTCCTGCACCTCACTTGATGAGGTATAGACAAAATCCCGGCAGTCTGGATACATACCCCTTGAGCTTGCAACAAACCCTTTACTTCTTTCGGAGACTTAGATCGCCTCTTCCCTGCTTCAAAGTCGGTCGAGCAAGAATGCTTCTTGCACTATTGTATCATTGTACGAAGCTCGTATTCTGAGTCCTTCTAGAGGCTGCATACGGCATGCCTCGCGCTTGACCTCTGGATCTCGAGAACCTTTATCGTACCCGCAACCACGGAGAGATTTGGACCTGACTCAGCTCCTGTCAATTGATCTCTCGCCGAGGCACCGGCTGCTCACAGACGATCTGTGATGCATGGGCCACAAGATGAAATACATTGAGTGTCCATGCGTGCATATGGCTTGTGTGAAAGCAGGGAATGTTCTGAAACACCGGAAGATCTTGCGAAGAAAACGTGACGATCTCAAAAAAGCTGCAGCCGGAACGTCTTCTGGGCCGGGCTCGCTGAGCGCTGATCGTCGCGTGTGGACCGTTTTCGAAGCCGTTATCATTGTCACGTTCCTTAGTCGCAAGCCTCAGAGATCCCTTGAAACACATCGCTAAACGTGTGGAAATGGTGACGAGAATTGTCAGCCTCCATCACACTGCATCGCCATCTCGATTTGCCTATCTTGTACCCTGGACGACAACCTTGGAGAGAATCATGCTTGTGGAGCTTTGATCTCAGACCTGCAGCAGCCTGCAGCCAGGCCATGGACCCCAACACTGCTGCTGCATATTCTCCTGCCGCTGCAAAGTTGGATATTCGACCAACCACAACAGGTTTCTTTTAGAATTGAAATCGCCGGACAGGTCTGCAAGCTAACACGGTTCGCTTCGATGCCCGCGTTACCCGTGACGTCCGTCAGCCTAAGAACCCTGTCTAGCAAGTGGTGGTATGGCGGGCAACACTGAGATCACTTCCGAACAGCACCACTTACTCATGCTAGTCGAGGCCTGCCGCCATTTTGGGGACAGTGGCGAAACAAAAAAAAAAATGACCTCAGCCTCATATGCATCCCCGGGCTGCCACCTTTTCTCGGCGGCATGAAACTGCATGCAGCTTGAGGGGACTTACTTATTCCGTGAGGCACGCCCGCTGTGGAAGGGTGACACGCAGATCTCTTTGCACATCTGGCTTTCTCGCATGGCTTCTTTTTTCTGCTTCCTGCTGTCTCACCACACCTGTCTGTGTTGAGCGGGAACATCTTCGCGTGGGACGGATTAGGTACCGAACTTTTGCTTAGTTCGCGCGTGGAGATCTGCCCATAGCGGGAGGATTCTTCAAAACATATATACGCGCGGGTGAGCTTGCTTCCTTCGCAGATCTCTTGTTAATTCAGTCTTCACTTCGCTTCGTACTTTCGTTCATGAGCCTTCTCTATTCTCACTTTTGGCGGAACAGCATCCATCATGGTTCGCCGACTGACATATCCGTACAGAAGCGCTGCGCGACTGCGCACGTTCTATCTACCCGAGATGGGTCTGTTCGACTTGCCAGTAGCCTTGCGCCAGCGCATCTGGGAGACTGTACTCGCTGAAGGTCGCAATGCTGTACCTTTACTCTCAACATGCCGACAAATACTGGCAGAGGCACAACCTTTTGTACTGGACACCCCGATCTCGTTCAATTCACAGTACGATCTGGTCGAATGGATAAGCACTGTTGGCGCAATATATCCGAAAGGCGTTCGAAGACTTCACCTCACCCTACAAGACCTCGAAGTCTTACCAGCCAGTCGCGATAGTGGGCACTTGTCATGGCCTAGCTTGTCACTATTGGAGCTCTACCAGAGTGAAGCCGAGAAGGTTGTGGAGCTGTTGCGCAGACTCCCAAATCTCACCGAGCTGAGCCTCCTCAAGCCAGAAAGCGTACGATCGTACTTGTACACCGACTACTACCTCGCGATCCTGCGACGTGCCACAGCAGACCTGCCGTACCTCAATGCGGTGCAGTTCCACAGCGACGAGCATTCCCTGTCATTCATCAAGACGCTTTACAACTTGCGCAAGCTTTCCTTCACTGGCTACTCGAGGAACTCGCCGATGGAGACCTCGGGTATGCTTTCCAGATTGAGGCACTTGGAGGAATTGGAGATCATTTTGCCTACTACACCGACAGTCTTTGGTGGTCTTGAGATCGAGACCGCGATGCCAAAGACGTTGTCGCTCACGAGGGAAGTGATTCGGGACCTGCGTGGTTTGAAGAGCTTCACATTGCGTGAGCGCAAAGATCCACGCAACTCGTCGCCGGTCTTCTGCACGGCACATTTCATACAAGCTCTAGACTCGACACACCGACCATCACTGCAAAAGCTCAAGATCGATCTGGACTTCACACCAGATGTCCCTACTCAGCGCGCAATACGGGCTCTATGCACTTCATCAAACCTCAAACAGATCGACATCGTCTGGCCTGGGATGCGAGGTGATCTTCTTAATTCGCTTCCGAAGGGATTGGTGTCCTTGAGGACCGCACCCATATTCGGCAGGCCACCATACTGGGTTCTGCAAGTCTTGCATTGGAAGCGCGCAAATGTGCCTCATCTGAAGGAGCTGTGCTTGGTCGGTGATCCTGCTTCACCACTGTCTATACCAGTAAGCATCATCCGCGAACAGAATAAATGAACATGAATTAACCATAACTAGGCTGTCTCAACGCAAGCATTCAAGTCTGCCAGAGCTGCACTCACATCGGCGGGCATCACAACTTATGTCGAGCCCCTTCACACGAACATTGTCGGTGGTCATGGCAGGGCAGCATCCGATGGCACTCATCTTCTGAGACATTCGTGCTAAGCGAGCGAAGGACGGCAATTGCTGGTTCTCCATGCTGTTGGTTCTGGTCGGCTATCTTTTCGAGCATATATACCCTTTCGCGTGTCGAATATGATTCAATTGTGTATTCACAGCATACATTAGCGTTCTCGCATGATCTAAAGAACAAATACACCATCATCATCATTCATCGTGAAGCCGAATGAGCCCTCATCCGAAAGATTGACAGATAGGCGACGACCACGTGACCGATCTTCGCCGTTTGCCGAGGCTCGCATTACCCCGGACCCGCCTCTCGTTTCCATCACTCATCCGCGTGCTAGCGGGCGAAACATCCAAAACTCAATTCGCATTCACAAGTCGAAGCCAACAGTCATTGTCGCCGTCACTCAGCGCGTAGGATAGAAGTTTTCGAGGCGGATGCGGCGATAGCCAAGGTGTCAAAATGGTCCGAGAGGATCTCATTCAATCTGCTGTAAGTGGCTCTATTACGATGTCTCATATTCAGATGTACGTTTGCTAATAACTTCATACAGGTCTCTTGTAAGGCTGCCTATCTGTTGAAAGAGATTTGAGACGGGCGATGCTAACAGATCGCCTTCGCAGTCCTTCAGGATCCCTCAGTAGCGCAAGCACCCATCGAGAAGAAGATCGCCTTCCTTCAGTCCAAGAACCTCACACAAGAAGAGGTTGATATATCATTAGCGCGTGTCGGCGATGGCTCTGCGCCGGTCGGTGCGGTAGCGGCGGCGCCGGGAGGACCACCAGCAAACTATCAGTACAGACCGCCGTATCCTCAACAAGGCGGCTATGCCCCATATCCACCTTATGGCTTCCAACAGCCGCCGCCCGAGGTGCCGCAGCGAGACTGGAGGGATTGGTTTATTATGGCGACGGTGATGGGAGGCGTGGGGTATGGCATCTACTTTACTGCTAAGGTATGCTTCTATCAACGTAGGATGACTGGTGGGCGAGTTTAACATCTCATTTAGCGATATATCATCCCGCTCATCGCACCGCCTACTCCACCACAACTCGAGCAGGATAAGCAGACGATAGACCAATCATTCGAGAAGGCCTTCGCTCTGCTCGACCAGCTCAGCACAGACACCGAAGAACTCAAGGCAGCCGAGAAAAGCCGAACAGAACGCCTCGACCCGGCACTGCAAGAGCTCGAATCCGTCCTCTCATCCCTGAAGGAGTCAGAAAAGAAGCGCGACGACGAGTCAAGACGGAACGCAGATGAGATCAGAGGCCTGCGCGAGTTGATACCGAAGGCGATGGAGGGCCAGAAGGAGGCTACGGACACGCGATTGAAGAACTTGGGTGAGGAACTCAAGTCTCTCAGCAAGCTGATCAGCAATCGTGTCGGTACTGCTGCGCCATCGCCGACTACGACTGCACCGACTGGCGGCCGCACGCTCAACTCGTTTCAGACAAACGGCACTTTGTCGAGCACAACAACCGAGGCTGCCTCTGCACCAACCACCAATGGCCAGACCCTGGGTAGCACTCCACAAACACAAGCTGAGCCGGCAGCCTCGACACCGGCAGAGGGCTCGCGGAGCGGTACTCCGACGAGCATCAGCAGATTTGGCTCGGGTGGTGGGAAGGCCAGCATCCCTGCGTGGCAGATGGCTGCGGCCAAGAAGGCAGAGGAGAAGAAGGACACGAGTGCCAGCGGTACTGCCGTTGATGCTTCATCTTCGTCGTAGAGAGATTTGAGGCTGTGTTTAGAGCGCTCTTTCTTGTATGTCTTCTTACTGCGGGACTTTCTCTTGAGTACGCTGCCTGTAATGATAGGCGAGGAGCTGGTCGCTTCGTTGAGCTCTGTCGATGAATGCATAGTCATGGAGTTGAAAGTCACATCCTTTTCTGTCCCATCGTCTCCATTGACCAATCTGTCTTCCCCACCACTGCCAAAAGAAGCTCGAGACAATTTCAGTCATAAAGCAGATCACATACGCGTAAGAATGACTGGACCCTGAACGACCACACCTCCACCTCCGAGCTTCTCACCGAGCATCCTCTAACCCAATACCCACCGTTCTGCGCACGTCAGACCATAGCGTGTTAAATGTCATACGAGCAACTCGTTCACGAGCGCGATTATACCTGGATCTGGTCGCCAGGTCATACTACTTGCGAAGACATGACGAGTCAAAAGCAGCACGACGCGCATTAATAATGAGCTGCGGAAATGCGGGAAAACTGACTAGCTTGAGCTTAAGGAAAAGGGCTGAGAGCAATGGCTGAATGGTAAGAGCTAGAGAGCAGGAGCTGAGGGAACAATCGAGGAGTATATAAGGAGCTTGGTTGGTCGCAACTGGGATCTCATACATCGACTTTCTTTTTCCATCCTCCTAGCGATATCCCAAGTTCTTCAGTGCATAGACTCCCCTCTGTGAAGCGTACCTACCTTGATCATGTCTGGCCTAAGATATTACGACTACCCAGGCGTGGGCGTGGAGAATCGCAAGCACTACTCCTACAGCCAAGCCGTCCGCGTAGGAGACCAAATCGAATGCTCAGGTCAAGGTACACCCATCCCTCCCTCCCCCCTCCAATAACACCTCCACTGACCTGCAAAACCCAGGCGGCTGGCTCCAAGACCAGCCCAATGCGAATGAAATGTCCACAGACACGAACACGCAAATCGACCAAGCCTTCGCCAACGTCGATCTCGCGCTGCGCAACGCAGGCGGCAAAGGCTGGTCCCAAGTCTTCCGCGTGAACTCGTATCACGTGCCGCTCAACGACGAGAGTCTGGGGGCTATGGTGAGGAATTTGCAGAAGTGGTGTCCGGATCATCAGCCTGTGTTTACGTGCGTGGGTGTGACGAGGTTGGGGACGGATAATATGAGGGTGGAGGTTGAGGTGAGGGCTTATGATCCGGAGGGGGCGGAGGAGGCGAGGAGGGGGAAGTAAGATAGATGAGTAAAGTGGATGGGTATTGATGAATAGGAATGATGTTTGTGCTACACGCTACACGCTGGACCTATGATGTGTAGATGCAACAATGCTGAAGATTTATGTGTACACGACGAGAGCAAGAACGCCTTCCATGCTTATTCTTTTCGTACCGCTCACCGAGCCAAAAGGTGAAGAACATTCCGGATATCTGGGCAGGGCCTCCTCAAAATGAAACCGAGGATCAACCATTGCCTCTTAGAATAGCCGTTGCACTCATATCCTCCACCCTCCCCGCATTGATCTGGACACCACTCTCCACCCTCCCCAACTCCTCCCTACTCCCCCCACCATCCCCAAACAACGCCGCATCCTCCTCCTCCTCATCCGTCAGCGGCTGACTCCGACTACTACTCACCCTCCCCATCTCGGCAAACTCCTCATCCTCACCCTCACCATCGAACAAGTCTCCATCTTCCCCACTCATTTGCTCGTCCCCGGAGGACTCCTCCCCGAGAGCGGCATCATCGTCGAGATCGAGGTCTTGATCCTCCTCAAGCACAATCTGGCGCATGACTTTCTTGTCGAACAGGTCGATGGCGAAGCGGCATACGGGGAGGCGGAAGTGGTGTAGTTCGAGGATACCGAGGACGCGGAGGAAGAGGGAGGTGCGTTGGAAGCGGAGGGGGTTCTTGGCTTTGATGCTGTCATGCAAAATCTCGTCAGTACTCAATTTCACTCAAAAAATCTCAGTTGAAAAGGAAGGAACAAAAGCTCACGCATGCAAATCCCCCGCCGCCTTCTTAGCCAACACCGTATTCCCCAAATCAGTCACACACTTCAATATCCGCGCCTCAACCGCATCATCCCCCTCCCTCACCACACCCAGATCCGGCTTCTCGCCTCCCTTCCAGCTTCCAGCAGAGATACTCGCCTGCCCACCCACGCCCGCCGCACTCCAAGGCCTCACCGCAAACAACCGTCCAAACTGCAAGGGAATGCAGAACCCCAGCCCCTCCCCGCGCATATTCGTATTCCCATCCCACCCGAGCTCATTCAGGATCTCCTGCCCGTGCAGGGAGCGGCTGATGAGTCCGAGGGCGAAGAAGGCGGTCCCCCTTAATGTCATGACCTGAGACCGCTCCGCTATGCCCACAATGAGTCTCGTGACGTCCGTCTGCTCGAGGAAGCGCGCGCCGAGTTCCATGGAGCCCACGTTGCCGACGGCCCAGATGCAGCCCTTGACTTTGAGGATGATCTCCGCGTCCTCCTCTTCCATGCCCAGATCGCGAATCGTAGCCGCGAACTCATCGAAGTGGCCTTTTGATTCCAGGAGTTCGCATCCCTCCCTTGTGCGGGTGAGTTCGCGGTAGAAATGGGGTGGCACGATGCCGCATTCTGTCGCGGGGAACTCGAGGGGCAACCCTACGCTCTCCTCCAGCAACGCGCCCGAGTGGCTCGTCTGCGCGCTCTGCTTATCCGGCAGGTCAGCCAGTGCGCGCGCCAAACCGGCCTCCACAAGCGCAACGTAGCTATCGTTCCTGCCGAGGAACCAATCGTCCATCTCGCGGGTAATGTAGTCGAGCTCATCCAGGTACTTATACCCTACACTCGTACTCAAAAACCGCAGAAGCAGGGGCGCGCCAATCTCACCGAGGTGATCGAGCGCAGGCCGGCACTTGACGATATACTCGAGCGAGTGGATCTGGCGACACGCCTCCTCCAGGATCTTGATCGCTATCTCACAAACCTCGATCTCCGGATCGTACAGCTGCGTGACGAGGAGGCGGATGGCCCACTCGACTGTGGCCCGCGTGGCAGAGTGCGTGGCGTACCTCCGCAGCACGCGCGTGGCGAAGATGCGAATCCCCTTGCTACCCGTGGTCATGGCCTTGGAGAGGATGATGCGCAGATGGCTATCGAGGTTGTAATCCATGCTGCCCAGGAGCATTTTGACCAGATCGTCACGCTCCCGCAACTCGACGATGTGGTAGAACATGTTGAAGATGCGCCAGCGCTCCAGAATCTGGAGGCCCCGCGCGTCCTTGGTGAGAGAGCCGAGGAGCTGGAAGTAGCCGCCTGTTAGGGTCTCGTTCATGCGGTGCTCGGTGAACATGGGCATCTCGCTTGTGAGGCCGGACATGCGATCTAGATGGCTCAGACACTCTGCTAGTTGCCGTATCACCTTGTCTTCAGTGAGGTACCGCACGCCCTCGGTGTTGAGCAGTAGACACTGGAACAACGCGCACCCAATCCTTACATACCGCTGATTCGGCTTCGTGTTCTTCACATCCGCAAAGCGGTACTTGAATGGTCGATAGAAGCCGAGTAACCTATGCAAGAGCTTCGTAGATCGCATCGCCTCATCCAACCGCTTCGGGTTGCGTAAAGGTCCATCGATCAGGTTCTGGATAATGTCCCATCGCCACTTGAGGTAGTTGCTCGTGCTCAGACAACCAGTATCGAGCATCATATTGCGGAACTGCGTCTCGTCCATGGCCATGCCCTGCTGCGCCTTGGCCTGCTCATTGCTCTGCCGCGTAATCTCCTGCTCGCTTGTTGAGGTGGTACTGCGTGCCGCCACGGCACTGGGATCGCTCCTGTATAGCGTCCTGTTGACGCTGTCGATCTGGTAGATGGTGCCCACGGCCAGGAATCGCTCGTCGATATCGATTTTTGTGGCCGCGCGGAGGAGATTGGGGAGGACCTGTAGTTTCGAGGACCACTGGTTCGGTAGGAGCTCATTCGCCGCTTTGAGGACTTCACCCAGCACGAGCGCCGACTTCCGCTTCAATGGTAGAGTGAGCCCTTCTTCCTCGGCGTGAAGAAGCGCCTCCAGTAATCCAGAATGCAAGAACACGCCCAAAACCACCGCCGTGAAATGCTCTACCAAATTGCGCTGTTCAGTCTCGTCCTCACCCTCCCCATTGCCATGCCCGTCCACATTCGGCATCTGCGTTTTCAGATTCGTGACGCGCGCGTAGGTAGTCAGCCGTCTGCCCGCCACGAAACTCGATCCCCAGCTCGGACTTTTGATTCGCAGCACGTCGATGATGAGGTCCAGCAATTGGTGCCGCACGTGCACGATGGGTATGTACAGCGCAGCGACCAGACTCTTAATGGCGAGGAAGTCGTTCATGGAGTAGGATATGAGACCGGGCCAGCTGCGTAACAAGGCAGAAATGACTTTCCCGCTGGCCTTGAGTTTCTCCTCGTGCACGTGGCCCACGGGCGACTCGGTGAATGTAGCGAGCGGTGTTTCTAACTCGTGTCCTGAGCGGAGGAACTTGCGCCTGCGCGGTGTGTCGAGGAGGAAGAGGAATGCGCCGACCAGACTCTGCGCGGCACGGTAGTTTCCATCGCCCAGCGCGTCAGTGAGCGTTCCCATGCCGCCTGCCTCCACGAGGCGTTGGGGGTCGCGGATCAGGATCTCGGCGAGGGTGAGGATGGCGATGTTTCGTAGACGGTCGTCGCTGTGTTCACCTACGGCAACGATGATGCGTATGACTGCTTTGGGAATCTCCTGTATACCGTCTTTGACGTCTAGAAACGCACGCACGAATTTGAGGGCCTGTTCTCTTTCCACACTCGCCTTGCCTTCTTTGACTAGTGAGAGGATGACTAGGTAATCCGTGTGCAGCTCGCGGATTATGCGCAGACTTCGCCGATCCGTGATGGAGTAACGTAGAACTCTGTATCCAGCAGCGACGACCTCGCGACTATCGCTCAGCAGTAGCGTCTGCATCCTCAGTCCGAAGATAGACCAGACAAGATCGTACTTTAGCGTTGGATTGCGCTTGAACAACTCGACGAGGCGATTCGCATAGCCGACGTAGTACTCAGGTCCCATCCCCTCTGCCTCCAGCGCCTGCAATATCTCGCTCAGCACATACGTCGGACTCTCCGCCTCCTCCTCCTCAAGCCTATATTCGTCACCGTCGTCCGCGCCAGTCCTTCCAAACGTCTGTCTACTCGCCGGCCGTCCCAGCCCCGCACTCACCCCATTAAACAAGAAACTCAACCTCGCGTCCCCGGCCTTCTCGCTCTCCTTCGCGCGCTGAATCTCAATCTCCAGCCCCTGCCTCAGCTCCGCCAGCTTGCGATTACTCGTATTCAGCTCCGCCTCAGCCTTGAGCTTCTGCTCCTTGAACTGCTTGGCGTTCTTGCCGCTCAGGGCCTCGAGCAGGTTCTCGCTGCCCTCCTTGATCTTAGTCTCCTTCTCAATCTCCCTGCTGAGCTCCTGCTGCCTCTTCTCCGCGGCGCTGCGCGCGTCCTCGCCGTCTCTGATCGAGTCAGCGTACGAGCTGTCCTGGCGCACAAAGTCCGGGCGCGGCGTCTCCATCCGGCTCCGCAACTCGCTGCTGAAACTGCCCGGCTGCGGTGCGCCGCCCATGCTGACGCCCAGGCTCTGCCCCCGGGGCGGGTACAGCGAGGCATTGGACATGCTCCGGCCATCCTTGGTGACGATGCGCGGGGCCAGGTGCGAGTGCGAGGCGCTGCTGAGGGTCGAGTTGCTGTTGGTGTTGGTGGTGTAGAGGGCGTCACCGGGGCCGATGGTGGTGTTGACGGTGCTGGCGAGGGAGTGTGGGGTCGACGGCCGGCCGCTGCCGCTGGTTGCCATGGTCGCCGCTGCTGCTAGTGGGGGTGGGGATCATCTCTTGTTGTGCCTCTCCTTCTTCTTCTCCTCCGCCGCTCTCGCTCGAGTCGATGGGCTGGATGTAACGTGCGACATGCGGGGGCTGCTGTTCAGGGTGTGTCGACGAATGTTTGTGAGAATAGAATGAGAACGATCATATGAGGCACAGCAATGCTTAGAGAGTGTCCCATAAGTGTAGGAAGCGCCAATCCACTAACATCAGCGCAAGTAGTATACGTCCACCCCAGCCGTGACAGCTCCGACAAGCCATGGGTTCGCCCACTATATCACCCCAATCATCCAATAAGGGCATTCCGCTCACGCATCTCCAGGTTTCACAAGGCTGAAAGAGCACTAGGCTCCTTGCAGTATAAAGCCGCATATCAAACTTCCCAGGTTCTAGATATTGTCGCTGCCCTCCACTTCCCTCTCACCTCCACCTTCACATACACAATCTCAATTATCATGCCTTCACGGTCGCGCACACGCAGTCGCTCTAGGGGACGCTCCATGTCGCGCGACAGAGACGATAGGAGGAGCTACACGCCTTCCCGGAGCCGCAGTCGCACCCGCTCACGCACACCGTCCGATCGCAATGGCCGCCGCAGCATGTCCCGCAGTCGCTCGCGTAGTAGAAGCCGGAGTAGACGAGCCCGTGACGACTCACGTGATAGGAGCTATAGCCGCAGTCGGAGCGTGAGCAGACGGCGCACGAGGAGTATTTCACGTGGACGGAGCGATAGTCCACCGCGCAGCGCGAAGGTGTGTTTCTTCTTCTCCCTACCTATATTCATTGTAGCAGGATTGACGGGCGGATAGATCGTGATCGAGAACCTGACCAAGAACGTCACCGAAGCACACCTACGCGAGATCTTCGGTTCCTTCGGCGACATCCTCGAGATAGACATGCCCATCAACAAAGCCTGTACGCCCTCCCCCCACTACTCCCCACATACAAATAGACACAGAACTAACACCTATGGCAACACAGTCGCCGTCAACCGCGGCACAGCCTACATCCTCTACGCACTCACCTCCTCCGCCGAAGACGCCGTAACGCACATGCACGAAGGCCAGCTCGACTCCGCGCCCATCTCCGTATCCATAATCCTGCCACGCCGCCGCTTCTCCGTTACGCCTCCGCGTCCCGTGCACGAATACCGACCTCCGCCCCGTTCTTCGGGGCCGCCGCGTGGAGGAAGAGGTGGCGGTGGTGGGTTCAGAGGCAGGGAGAGGAGTTACTCGCCTGGGTTTTCGAGGCGCGGGAGTCCACCGCGTGGGTATGCGGGGAGAGGAGGGGGTGGGTAT